>CM068385.1:104834167-105434167 GCA_034770075.1 Aralia elata
TTCCTCAAGTGTTGATAGCTTTTATATGCATGTACCATCTTTTTTTCATCAAACTTTTGCAGCAAAATGGGACTAGTATGCATGTGTTTTGATTTGATCGTCTCTCTCTCTCTCTCTCTCTCTCTCTATATATATATATATATAAGGCATTCTTTCAGAGATTTATGGGGCTAATTAATAATTAAGTTGGAAGTTTGAAACTCAATCCCACTCTTATATATATGCTTCTTATACATGAAATTGTAAAGTAGGTACTGATAGTTACGCACCCTGTGAATGCATCGATTGATGATACAGCATAACCTTACAATGCATGTTTCGGTGTTCAACTATCACTTTAAGGTGTTTATATAATGAAATCGATCATTTGATTAATTATATATATCTGTGTTTTTATGTGTTTGAGCAGCTTGCATGTGCTTATCCATCCCATCTGGTTGAATCTGATTTTTCTGTGCAGAACACTGGGAAGCTTCGAATGCCAAGGGCTGCACTACTGAACAAGTGAAAATGATTTATCTCCCTGAGTGCAAAATTGAATGACTTTTAATTTCTATGCTTCTATAAGAGCTCAAGAAAACTTAGACCTGTTGTGTGTTCAAATTAATTATATGCTTTCTTCATTGTATTTTGCGAGCTTTTCGGAATATTATTTACTTATTATTATGTGTTGTCTAGGAGGCAGTACGTACGCTACTCTCTCCTTATCAGAAAAATAAGAATACGTGATGGAGTTTTATGACATTTTTTAAAAATAATCTCAAAAGATAGTAATTTGTGATCGACTTTTTGAGCAATCACAAAATAATAGTATATATGATGGTTTTTAATGACAGCTAATTTTATCATCAATGTATTATAATTGTAACGGCCATGTCAATTATCAAATTTTTCATGCAAAATAAATTTTCTTTTGTGACGCACTAAGCCATCACTTATGGATATACTTTTTTCGTGATTGCATTTAAGCTATCACCAATATTTTAATGAAAGAAATAATCAAAACAATATTTTATGACAGACATGACAATCATTAAAAAAGATAGATTTTTATGACGATTTTTATTTGCAATTATAAAAAGATGGAATTTTGTGATGGAATTTTCAAGTCATTACAAAATAATAAAATATATGATGGCTCTTAGTGATGACTAATTTTACCATCACTATAGAGCATTTGTGACTGCCATTGCAATCACCAAATCTTATGTTAGATTAATTTTGTTTAGTAAGTCAATTCACATATATTTTCTTTTATATTTTGCTTTAAAATTATAATGATGATCTGGGTTTTGATATAGTAGTAATACTCGTTATTTAGTTTGCAAATGAGAGGAGGGTTCGAATCCTACAAATATTATTTGATACAGTTAATATAGTGAA
This sequence comes from Aralia elata, assembly GCA_034770075.1. Lineage (NCBI taxonomy): Eukaryota > Viridiplantae > Streptophyta > Magnoliopsida > Apiales > Araliaceae > Aralia > Aralia elata. The sequence goes on from CM068385.1 coordinate 104,835,551, forward strand.
ATAAATTGTCTATAAAAAAATCACGTTATTACCTTTTGATCCTTAAATACCTTTTATGATGATTTTTTAAATTCATGTGATGAATTTGAGCAATTTCAAAAGTCCATTATTTTTTAGCCTATTTATCAATATATACATCTCTTCGCTTCTGAATTAATGCAAATGAAAAAAGATGTCATGATTTTTGTGGTACGTAGCTATATCTAGATAGGTCATTCCTTCTTCATTAATAAGTTAACTTGCATTTTTTGCAATATTTTACTATATCTAGATAGGTCATTCCTTCTTCATTAATAAGTTAACTTGCATTTTTTGCAATATTTTACTATTTGTTGTCAGAAAAACTTATGTCTAGCCCTAGACCGCGAGGAACCTTATGGTCAATTGATAATTTATGTAAAATAATAGTAACCATATATAATAATGAAATATACTGAACAAGTAAAACGTTTGAATCCTTATGCTGTAATTTTGAATCCTACTGATCGTATAGAGTATGTGGAATGTTTTTGATTTCACAGAAACAGTTGCAACTGCAAATGTGATCAATCCAAATATTAACCTATATTTTTTGTAAATTGCTACAAAGTTAACATGCATGAAATAAGAGTTTACTATACATACATGCATATATATATATATATATATATATATATATATATATATATATATATAAAGTAACTAGTAAGATGAAATGAGACTTACACGCGAAAGGAAAAAATTAAAGTTGTATAATTGGGGCGGGTTATATATGCTCGATAGCAGGAATACTTTATTACTTTTTTCAATTATTTCCTATTTCAGGGAGTGAACTTTCAGCCAGCCAAAATTCCAAAAAACAAACAAAATCCACAAAAATGAGCAATATATAAAAGTAGACCAACAAAACAACAATCAGTAACAATGACATTTATTAAAATCTAGTACACTTGAATGCAAACTGAATTGCAAGATGTAACAAGGCAAGGCTTTTTGTCATCTTCCTCTTATGTCTTTTCAGTGGTACTATAGTATCTATATATACATACATATATAGGTAGATCATGTTAATTTGGCTTCTTACCAAGTACAATATGTAACCAAAAGGAGCATCCCCTTTAAGTTTAATATTTAAATTAATATCTAAAGCTTGTTGGTCGATTTAATGCAACTACTTACGTTTTGTACTCCTGTCTTGAAATGAAATTTTCACATTTATGTTACATTTTTTACTGTTAAAAATGAATGAAATGAACAAGAGAAAACAATAAATTAGCTAAGCTAGAACTCAACACAAACAAAATGAAATTAAGCTAGCTAGTTATCGACGACGGTCCAAAAATGTAGCCGTATGTACATATGATCGGTCCATATATCTTAAATTCAAATCTATTTTTAATTTCCAATTAAGTCGAATTGACATTGATGCAAGAAAGTTGTTTTATAGCTTTTTCTTCAAAGGTGAGCGAGCAAATATCTGAATAAAGACTTAGCAGCCTCATGTTACGTCCAGACATATATACTTACTATATATCAGTCCATTTCTTAGGCTCACCCTTAAAAAGCTCACCCCAAGCTCACCCCCTTTTGCAACGGACCCGGCGACGATTTGGGTGTACAACCGTCGTCTATACTTTTAGCGACGCTATATATTATCCGTCGCTAAAAGTATAGACGACGGTTGTACACCCAAACCGTCGCCGGATCCGTCGCAAAAGGGGGGTGAGCTTGGAGTGAGCTTTTTAAGGGTGAGCCTAAGATCCTTACTATATATATATATATTGTGTGTGTATATATATATATATATATATATATATATATATATATATATATCATACACCTCACAAACCATTACCTAGCTAGCTCTCTGATTAAAGAAGTCCAGGACCACTATGCATGTTGATCTTTTGATATCCATCATATATATCAAGCTCGATCTCTCAGTACCGAAGCACTAAAGCATTTCAACTAGTCTACTTACTTTTTTCTTTTTTCTTTTTTTTTTGGTTTAATAATTTGCTTCAAATGTTGATGTTTGCTAGGCTTGTACAAAAGAGTGTGTGTGTGTGTGTATATATATATATATATATATATATATATATATGCGTGTGTGTGTGGTCCAACTCTTATTACACTATCTTGATTTTTGATCACTCTTCTCTTATAAATTTGGAATAAATTTTATTAAAAGTATCCGTATATATATGGAAAACATTTTGGTCAAATAATGAATGCTTTCACTTTTTCAAACTTGAAACGAAGGTAAAAAGTTATATGGTTAATGATTTATACTTGTCCTCAGTTCAAGGAGTACGTTGCTCCCGTGATAGTGAATTTTTAGACTCACATTTTGGGACACAGGGGAGCAAGAGGGCCGGTAACTCTACATTTCTTTATATCTTATCAATGCAAATGTATAATGTATTGTATATTACTACCACGTACCCCAGTGCACAAAATCATTATATCAGGAGAAAAATCATGAAAAGAAAATTATTCGATTAGAGAATAATAATATAGCGAAAATAATAATAATAAAAAATAATCATACAAGATAAAAATTTACGTAGTTCATCTAAATATTAGGTTAGTTCACATGCAATAGGCGGCTAATCAGTTTCATAATCTTTTGAAAATTTTGTACACATTACAATTGCAGGATTCCCTCCTTATATAACACAATATAAGAAATTATAATTCATCCGAAAGTACAAAACTATCCCTCTAGATTAGGGTCAGGGGTAAACTTATTCACAACGGCAAACAAACGCTGATTACTTCGGACCTAGTAGCTCTCCGCTTTAAAAACAGGCTCAGTTACCTTTTGAATAATTTTACAATATCTCTAAATTAAAATTCGAATTAGACTTCATCAATAACACGTTTAACTATATATCATTTCTAGTTGTAGGTTGACTAATTAAACAATAATGGTGAGTAATGCATGGTGTGATCTGGGTGCCACTATATATATGCGAGTGTTGCGTGAAAAGTCAAGTATATAAGAGAATTAATTAATACTGTAAATTAGATTGGAACACCAAGGCCATATATAACTACACCATACTAAATTTTGGCTCTATTTGGCAGGACTACATTACAAGAAAAAGAAAAGAAAAAAAAGTTTAAATGGTCAATCAGTACGAAGTAATTAACCTGACCTAATTAATTGGATTATTTCAAAGTTGTTCATTACCACCTAAATGACGAATTGTTTTATCTTTCAGCTCTAGGAATAATTTTTAGATAAGAGTATTATTTCAAAGCATATGTTTAACTAATACAAACAACTTTTTTGGTTACCTCCACACTCAGTTATTTTTATTAGCAAATATAATTTGAGTCAAAAAAAGTTAATAATTAATTTCACATGAAACAAACAGGCTGAATGGGTACATTGTTCTTTAATATTTCTCCTTTTGTACCTGAAAGAAAGGGGAAAAAAAAAGTAACAAAAAATTCATTATGTGCAGAGCTATCCCTAAATTAGTAATTTTTGGATGAATGAAAAAGACTACTTATGTTAGGTCGCTTATTTACCAGCTCCAGCTGCACCATTCCTTCTTTTGTTTTTGTTTTTGTCGTTCTTTTACTCTCACAAGCACATATACTGATATATAGTGCTAACATCATTTAGTTTCTCGAAATTTCACTCACTCATTTTATAATTGATCCTTTAAAGTACTAATCTTCTCAATATGAAACTCTCAAGAACTAATAAGTTATCGATAAACACTCAAATTTGATATTTCTGCCTCATTTTTATCAAAAAGTGTTGTGCCACATTATCATTAGTTCTGAATAAATAAAAAAAACCTACCAAGTCACCAATTTGGGTCCATCGAACTTATCTAACAGCACTTAAGGGTTCAAATCGAAAGAATTAATACATTAGGGACTGAATTATAGTAGGAGTAAAATTTTGAGAAAATAAAGTGCTATTAGCCCATATATATATATATATATAGGGAGAGGCTCTCCATCGCTGACGAACTGGTTTTAGCGACGGTTTTTACCGTCGCTAAAAGCTAAGACGACGGTTTGCATATAAACAAACCGTCGTCTTAGCCTTTAGCGACGGTAAAAACCGTCGCTAAAGCCCGATTCGTCAGCGAACCGGTTCGCTTTAGAGCCTCTTCCTATATATATATATTTTGTGAGAGAGGAAGGGAATGTAAAACAAATAATAGAATGAATGGATGTCATCGGGATCCGCAAGTGGGTAAAGTAAATAAGTGTAGATTACAAGCTACCAATAATATTCCTAGAGAGAGGAGAGAGAATAAATTAATACATACGGCATCATATAGTGGAGGAGAAGGGTAGAACGTCTGGGAGCAGAATCCGAAACATCAATTCGTGTCTGTTAAGCATTCATTTCCTTGTTCTCTAGTCTCTTGTAACAACTAGCACCTACTTAAATTTATTATATAATAAAATTTATTTTAAATTTATGCGAAAAAATACAAAAACGATTCAGATGTATTCTAATTGATTTGGGCGAAAAAGTACAGGGAGGATTTAAATTCATTCTAATTTTCAGATTATTGAAACGAAAAGAGGGGGAAAATTTCGGTACGCAGACACGAACAATTACTAATAAATGGATAAGATAATATATCTGAATTAGGTAGGAGTAAGACATAATCAAACTTAACCCAACTCTTAAAATTATTTTTTGATTTTTGTTTGACAAACTCTAGGAACAAGAATTACATGTATGATCGATAGATAGATTTAGGGGATACCTTTCATATTTTACTAGTACGAAGCCTATTACAAGTAAATGAAATTGTTGCCCAATTATTATTATTATTATATGTTTCACGTGAATCGGTGAAGGATTAATGAAGCGAATGACTTGAACCATTCTCCACTAACCGGCTCTCCTTTAACCGGTTGGTTAGTGTCCCAAATCATTAACTCACAGGTCAAGGGTTCAAGAGCTGGTAGAAGAAGAACAAAAAACAAAAAAAAAAAAAACCATTCTCCACTCATACAACGGGAGTGCTAATTTTAGTACGTAATTTCGACACATTATCGTCTTAGAATAAAAAGTGATACTATTCATGTATTACAGGTACCTCTCTACACGCACATGGAACACACAATTCTTGCCAAACCAATTCCTAGTTCTCTGTCTACTGATTGTGCAACTTATTTAAAAAACACAAATCTTAATCTTGTAAAATAGGAAACATTAAATATACCACTTGGCTGTGCCTTCCTAGCAACAAAAAAAATATCCCACTTGGAAAAAAGATGGCACTGATATTTTAGTAGCAGATTGCATCTTTCCCAACTGATTTAAAAGAAACCCTAGCCTTCTCCGATCCAAAATTGAACTTAAGATCTGAAGCTTCATCATGGGTAGAGGCATTGCTTGTAGAAGGAAACGAGGAGAAATCAAGGCGAGGGTGAGATCCCTTGGTACCAAAAGTGTAGGAAGGTACCGGTGAACCTTCCTTCAGCTGACCACCAGATGTAAAAGATGGCATGATCGATGGAGTTGGGGGCTCTGACAGCACACCAGGTGCAGAAACTGGGAAAGTAAATCCAGGGCCATTATCAGATGAAATTATGCGTTTTGGATCCGGCTTGTTGACAAAAATAGACTTCAAGGTTGGTTTTGTTCCTGAGAATTGAGATGGTTGCTTCTTTAGCAACTCAGATCCAGCTGCCTTAGTTGCCCTTGTCATGACATCCTGCCCGTTGAATTGCTTGTGAAGAGGCCAAAATTGACTTGTATCTTTCTGTTGATCTTTAGCGTCCAAGAAAGCATTCTGCTATTAAGATATTATATGTGAGTACGTGTGTTTCAAAGCAATACACGAACAATAAATTTTAGCAGACACTAATCACATCTCTCAGATTATAACACTCATTCCTCAATCACTCTATGCATCCAGCAGCACTATAGCACCGCAATACTCCTCATTCTATCGATCGAGTGAGATGAATCCAAAGCAATACACCATACGCAAAGTGGTAGTCATTCGTAGTCAATATGTTAGTGTCGTCGTGTTATGACATGAAGGGGTCGTGGAAGAGTTGGGTTTGAATCCCAAAGGTTGCCTTGTATTTTGGTCAATATAAGGTTGACAAATTCTAGCAGGCTTGGCCCCAAAAGCCCAACCAAAATTGAATCTTCAATTCAAGCCAAGTAAAGCTTGTGACCCTGTCCCATCTTATGTCATAGGCCAATTTAGTCCGTACAAGTTTGGGCTCTGTCAGGTTTGACAGGGATGTTGCTAGTTTCCAGGAGAATCTTCAAAGTTCCAATCTCATCACAAGAAACCATAGTGGAGCAGAAAAATAAGAAATTAGATAAATACCTCACATTCTTTTAGCTTTCTTTCTTTACTTCTTTGTTAGGTAGTATACATCAACAGTCATAAATCCCGTTCTAAACTCGAGCAAGCAAGGAAGAACGAAACACAAAATTTACTTGCATCAACATACTGAAATTTAGAGGAGAATAATGTACCTGATCTGTACTCTTGATTTGAGAATCAGAAATATTGTTGAAACCAAATGAACGCCCCGCATTGGCATCTAGCATTATACCAGAAGCACCATTAACTGTGTTAGATGCTTTACTGATTGCATTGATAGCATCACTCTCCTGAGATTTTTCTATAGAATTCGAGTTTTCTCTATTATCAGTTCCTTCAGCAGAAAATCTGAGGCCATCTGTGCTCTTGCGCGAATCAAAACTCCCTCTTAAATGGGTTAAACTGGTACTTTCGTTTTGCATGACATCAGTGTCTTTAGACGGGGATTTTTTCCATGCAGTGGCAATCTTCAACTCAGCTGCTAGGTCATGAGGTGTCGGTTTGTTTGCAAGGTGCTCCAATATTCCTCTAACTGCTGGACTTGAAGGTAGATTTGGAGTTGGTACAACCTCTTCAGAACCACGTGCAACACAGTTGACTGAATGGTCATTTGAAGGACCACTAGTTCCACCAAGTTCCATATTCTTTTCTTTGACAGGAAAGAATACTTTAGAAGCATTGGATTCTTTTACCTGTGAAGGACTCTTCTGCAGAGAATACAGAGAAGCGGATCCTCTGCGTGGAGTTTCCTTAGCAAACTTATTCCGTATGCGGCGAATAGCTCCCACCGATCCATATCCACTATCAACATCAGTCCTTGATTTCACCTGCGTTGAAAGGGGGAATAGGTAATGCTCAATTTATATAGAGAATTATTAGGACAACAAAAGTTGGATATAGTAATAGAAATGCAGGATTCTAACTTGATGAAAAATAACAATATACTTGTTCTCGGGTTTCATTGAAACTAAACCAATATGCTACATCAAGATGTTTCAGACAGTCCAATCTCACCATCATCTAACAATCTAAAGCCCCAGAAAGACAATTAATAAACTACAGTAGTTTTTAGTGAACAAATAAATTTCAAGAAGTAACCAGAAATTACTTAAATTGACAGGCCAGAACTTCACCCAACTTTCTATAATCACGTGCATCAGAGTCAAAGAAGTCTTTTATTTATTTTACAAGTTCTATAACATGTTTTTTATTTTTCATTTTTTGATTAAGTAGATGTCTTATCTTATATTGAATAATATGATATTAGATATATATATATATATATACACACATACACACACTCATGTGTGTGTGTGTTTAGACTCATTCTAACACGTCTACCTAGAAAAAGTACATAATTCACCTATGAAATTCAACCATCCATCAAGGAGTTATCACATTTGCCATATTTTTGAAAATGTCAAACTTAAGTCCAAGTACAAACCTAGCATTTAACCATCTAGATGACGACTGGCATTCCAAGGTGGATATAGTTACACTGACTACATCGAGGTTGACCAAGAGATATTTTATTCAAATAAATAAATAAATGATGACTATTCGTGAAACACTTCTAACACTTGGATTCATCCAATCCCGCCAACTCATTCTAAACCATTGGGAGAATTTGCACCTACTTTAAATTTCCGAGGACATGCGAAAAGCGATAATAGATCTCGTCGTTAAGAAAAGAAAGTTTAATTCTACTAGCAATTTCACAAACATGTCATAGGAAAAAAGGATATACTACAAAAAAAAAAAATTGTAATCAATTTTATGATTAGATTACAACGAACTTGTTCTGATGTCTTTGAATTTTTTTCATCCAAGAATCAGATAAAGAGTTAGAATCAATATTACAATAGTTTATATTTTGAAGAAAATGTTTACCAAATTCGCCAACAAACCTTGTTTATACCTGTTCAAAGATAGGAGTCCGGGATTGCTGGAAGGGATTCGATGAAATGTTTAGGCTGCTCTCAGCTTGTAATTGAGGCAGCTGACAATTAGGAGAAGATTGAAATGATTATTCCACAAGTAACAAAGCATATATGAAATGTCAAAACATAGAGGTTTACGAATACCTTGGCCTTGGACTTAGAATAGATGGTTCTGGAATATGGAGTTCGTGGAAAGTTACGAGGTCCGAAGGTGCCTCCTTGACTTAGTGAGGTTGTATAACCACGCTGGTCCTGTACCATTGCACCTGGCCAACAAGTGGATGACTTGGGCGACGGTGGTGGAATAAAGGGATTTGATTGTATATCATCACCCTTGAATAGAGGTCTTGCAGATTTTGATATAATGCTATAAGAACCAGGGCCTAATTCTGATGTTCGCCTTCCCATATAAGCTCTTGCAATATCAACTGGTGAAGCAATAACTTCATCTTGCATCTGTCAATAAAAGAAACATCCTTAATAAATATACTACAAGAATATAAAACAGACATTGTCAAATAAGGCAAGCACCTATTGAAACATATTTATTATTGGAAAACTTAATTCCAATTACAGGTAAATAAGAAAAGGCCATCTAAGACCTTTTCTTTTTACTAGCAATCATTCAAATATAAGAAATGCATTAAAAGCGGATGCCAACAAATACACAATAAAAGAATAGACAACAGATAACAGCCCCTCAAAAAGTATAGAACACAGCCCAAAACCAACAAAAGATTATATTGAATCCGGGGACATGACTTCTATTGTCAAAAAAAAAACACAGAAGACTCGAGAATAAATACCTAATATGAACAACGAAGCATTCTCTCTCCTCAAAATTTTACAGTACCTCTCTATCTAAATAACCCGCCACAAACAGCAGAGCAATATTCCACCGATTTCTATTGCTCCTAGGAATTTGAACTCCCCTTAAAGCCTCTTGCAACAATCGAACAGAACTAGGAATCACCGAAGCAATCCCAGAAAAGGATCACGATTCATGTCATCCGCAACAAAAGATGTGAGATGACTACCTGATCCATACGTCCAATTGTAAAACCACAAAGCACCCCTGCCTCCATCACTCTAACCATCAATCCGCTAAAGGCCTCCATAACCAACAATAATAATAACAGAGAGATTGAGACTCCCTGTCTCACTACTCTAAATGCACCAAAAATCCAGCAAGAACTCCATTCACCATAATTGAGAACCAAGTTGTAGAGGTACGCACCTGTTTGATATACATCTCTATAGTCTCTTCAATAGAGATTCAAAATGGTCTAACATTTGTGCAAAATGTAGAAAGTTCAAAATTATATAAGTAAATCAGAGTTGCAGGGAATTAAAAAAAATAAAAAAATGAAAAATAAAAATCAAAGTTATTGTTTCCTGTACTTCTGTTTTGCAAATAGAAATAACGGGTTAAAATTCCCGGAACATAATTGGCGGTTGTATGCATGCTTCATTATCTAAAGCATAAAGTAAATACTTGCATGCCTTTACTAATCCTATTGTTATTTTGGAAAATCCATGTCTTCCAAAATATTTGACAAGGAAGTGCAAGATAGAATATGGTTTGGCACTTATGGGGAAAAAAATAAAGGAGTACAAATAGAAATAGAACAATGAATTCAACTGGTAAATGCAGGTAATAGAAAAAGTAACAACACTCAGATTTGATTCAATACGAGGGAATGAGATCCCCAAAGCAGTTCTGTTGACATCTTTTTTCCCTTCAGCTGGCGTTCTTGGATATTCTGGGGCCAATAAATCCCTTATTTCAGCTCCCCCTTCAGCAGTCAAGCTTGGTCTTTCCTTTTCCCGTTCAACATCAGAAACAACTTTAGAGTTTAATATCTCAGTCAAACGATTGATTTCATCCCTGCAAGGGAATTCAAATAGCTTTAGGTGCCCAAGTTTGAAAAGATAATTTGTCCATATTATCACATTGCGATACTGATCTGTGTGTGTGCCTGACCTATAAAAGAAAGTGAGACACTGAGGAGAAGAAAATGTAGAAATACGAAGCCAAAAATAGTTGAGCAGCTTGAGAAAGGGTGAGGAAGGGGCCTTTTTCTGGAATTTGGATGAAAATGAATTTCCGGTTTGGTGGTCGTCTTTCGCCCTTTCAGGAAGGCTCACCTCTATGATTTGCATACGAATGAAGGGTGATTTTGTATTAGGAGTATGTTCTTTCTTTCTTTTATGCTTGGAGGATGTCTCGATACTTTCTTCTATAGATTAAACTATAAAAGATGGAGCACCAAGGAAAAGAGCACAGGGGGGAGTATATATGAAACCGACTCAATTTAGCATGTTGAGAGGAAGGGGGCAAATAAAGGAAAAATACAGATTATAAATGATTAAAATAAACAGGTATGACCGGCAAAATTCTTACAAAACACAAAAGAAAATCTACATAGCACTATTTTGCCTGTGCTTCAAAGTCAGCGTTGAACACGAGAATGGAACGTCAGAGTGTAAGCACGAGTCAACAGAGACCAACAAAGCTTCTGATATTCAAGTCTCTTCCTATGACAAACTTATGATAAGATTATGCAACCAAAAGAATCCAGCATGAGCTTAGAAGGAACCGTTGAGAGGGATATCTGCAATAGTTTTATTCTTTACCCAATTGAATAGCATGCAATTCGTCCAGCTAATACTTGTTTAAAGAACAATTCCATAAACCATATATATATATACTCCTTCCGTCAAGGATGACTAAAGGTAAAATTGTTTTTGTCCCAAAAAGATGAGATAAAGTACATAAAGTAAAGGGTAATTATGTCATTTAGTGGGGTCCATTAGTATTAAAAAATAAAATTACTCATCACTTTATAAATCTTGTGGGATCACTAGGGAGAAATTTGGAACTATATTTACTCTCTTTCCTCTACTTTTACTTTTCTTAATATATATACATATATATATATGTGTGTGTATATATACATATATATATATATGTGCGTGTATATATATATATGTGCGTGTGTGTGTGTATATATATATATACACACACTCCCTCCGTCCTCAGAAGGATGAGCAATATATTTGTATATATCCATAAATGTGAGATAAGATTTCAATAATGACAAAGTACCTAGAAAACATTTTTCCTTTCACTAGCTGCTCGATTTTACATAATTCAGAATCATCACATGACTTCTTCATGTTATCTCTTTTAAGCTCATCGCATACTGGATCGTTCTTCAATATATCTACAACTTTGCTAGGACCTGCTTCTCTGTCAGATCTAGATATTCCAGGCTGCATAAACACAAGTATATCCAGTTATTGTGACAAAATACTTTTTTTTTTTTTGGTGGGGTGGGGGGGAATCTTAAGTAGAATTTTCTCCTAATTATCACTTACGTGACAATACGCACCAAAAGAAAAAACTAAAGCAAACAGTTGTTCTGCTATTGACAATGACAACAGAAACACATAATAGCTACAAGTGTGTTCAGGACAAGGTCAATAGAGCCCAAAAGAGCCTGAGGTATAGGGGAAAATCCTACTCGGTGTAAGAAAGTAAAAGTGCAACGATTCTTGCAGGTGCTACTCTGCAGCTCGCAATGGATGAGTCTGAGGTTTCTTAAAATAACCTCAGGTACTCAGTTAGCTCAATACCTTCTGAAAAGTAAAGTACCCTACCAGAAATCATTGTAATCTACACGAGGTGAATGATGCAGTGCGAAGTGACAACCTCTCTATAAATAATGGAGAGTGCTGAAAATTGCAACTAGTAAGAATATTTCTAGAAGGCTGAGCTCGCTGCAGGTTCCAGCTCGGGGAGGAGCCTCATTTGAAGGGTTCAGATGTACAGGACATCTTGGTTATAATTGCTCATAAGAACTTTAGAAATGTTCAAACAACACGTTTGTTTCATTACCTATATTTAATAGGTGCTAAAGAGGGGAGCTTGGGAATTGCAATAGAAACTTTATAGTTGTTATGAAATATTTTATAGTTCAAGAGCTAATATTGCAATTAGTCCCATAGTACGAGAGTGAAAGCATGTTGATGCAGACTGAATTAACAAGAGATATGGCAGTTCGGGAGTTTCTTGATATGATCATTTTACTACACTGTAGGTTATTTTGGTCAAAAATTAGTTAATTGAATTTTTTTAGATTATGTTATTTTGATATATTAATGGCCTACAATAAAGTCTTAGCCTTTTCAGATTTATGCTTCAAAGTAGCCCATATAAATCAAAATAATGCCTAATTGCCTTAAAGAGTATAATTATTTGAATAAAATTTGTGAGCTTTAAACTGTGGCATTTCCTGCTGCATCCCATTTCATTTCTCAGTCTTGTCCTGCATCATATTTTCACCCAGGGAAATAACAATTTTAATAACACCATACTTGCAAGTCAGCTCCAGATGCATGTATGTAAAAGATACATAACGCATTAACCATTAATTGCAGTTAGTTTAGAACAATTAAATACTATCAGGTATTTTGATCATAAAATCAAGAATAAAGCACTACCGCCATCAGTTTTATTGTCCTCTTTTTTTGAGCTTTTGTGGCGAGAATTTTAAGGCATGTCCAAAACATATTTATATTATAACTTTCATATATTTAACATAGTCGAAAGTATAACATTTGAGCTTCTGAGAATATAATTAATATAAAAAACATTTAATATAAATGTGTTTTTGGCACATTTAAATGCTTGCTATGCACACAATCAAAAATGGGGACAACTAAATGGGATGGAGGTAGTGCTGTACTAATTTTATCACAAGCACCGATGCTTGTAAAAGTCACAATTATATCAACAAGTTATAACAACTTACATCCAAAGCATGGTAATCATCCAACGTGGCATTTGGCATTACCTCTGTTTCGTGATTACCTGTCCAAGGAAAGAGAATACATGCAAAAGAATGGGAAAAGGTAAGCGTGGCAGAATAGATCAACTGATGCTAGTAGAGGAAAAATAAGTAGAAAAATAAACATAAAGAGTAGTAATATTGGTTTTCTTTTTATTGTGTGTCTGTGTGGTGCTAAGATATTCACTCATTGAGTATGAACCGTGCTAGAGCTCTTAAACACTTAGAAAGCCTAGTAGACTAGTACAGAAGTAATATATCTAATGAGACATATAAAAGCATGTAAAGTAAGGTTCTTTAAGCTCCCAAGGTTCAACTTCACACCAGAAATCAGTAAATGGTTAGTACACTAACGTGAATATCAGGTAAAGATGAAATAGAATGTATGCAAGTATCCAATTTAATCCAACAAGTATCACTGTCCAAAAGGATAAACAATATAACCACAAATGTTAAGCTAATCCACATATACACATTAGAAATAGTCTGACATCAAAACCCTAACCAATGCAAATTGATTTATAAAAATATGTATGTATGTGTGTGGATGACTAACCGTGATCGGAAGTATCTGAGGGAAGAATATTGGAGGTGGAAGGTGATTTGGAAAATAATGAGGGCATAAGCTTGGTGGCGCTGCCGGAAATCAGGCGGTAGGCCGGATCAACGAGCTTGGATAACCAACCACCGTGGCGAGCTTGGGCGGATTGATTGACCACCGGGCGGTCGTAAGGAGTCAACGGTGGCTTCCTCGACAGCGGCTTCCTGAATTTGCCGCCGGCGCCTCTCTCTCCTCCTCCATACGGCGTCGGTCGTTCACTTTCCATCGCACCAGTTGTGTGTTTGTTTGCTACGAGCCCTAAATTGACAAAAGAAAACCCACACGCACCAACTGTGTCCGTCTCTCTCAAACTCTCATACACGCGCCGCACAGTCAAAACAAAGCGTTTTATAGGCTGACTCACGTACTTCATAGTTCAGATCAATTTGACCACCATTCTTTCATTTTTGTTGTTTTCACACCTTTTTGAATTAAGATGAATATAAAATATTTGGGCCTCTTTGTACAAGGTTATAAAAATCGTCCCTATTTTTTAATTTGTATGAATACATTTTCTATTTTGCATTCTTAATTTCTTATACAAGTTTTATGAAAATAAGTCCATTCAAATATATATATATATATATATATATATATATATATTATAATATGTTTTGAATATAAAAATACTGATTTCATACGACTTTTAAAATACTTATAATAGTATTGACATTTTCTATATTTATTAAATGTAAGATAATCTGTCAGTTTAGTATTGATTTTTTTTTCTATTTTTGCATGTTCTTAAAAAAATCTGACCTTTCACATCTCCTGAATATAACATAATTTTATTAAAAATAATAATTTATCAATTAAAATATCTTAGACAGGAGAATCATATGTTTTACTTCTTGCAGTTGTTTTCGGCCTTAATTATTTAATTATTACTTTCGTTCCAAAATTAGAAATATAAATTGACTTTTGAGGTCAAACGACAATATATTAAACTTCAAAATTGGTATGACTCATAAAAGTTTAGAATAAAATAAATTTTATGATTAATAGTCTTTGTTATATATATATATTATACAATTATAATAATTATATCGTAAAGTTAAATAAATTTATATCAATTTAAAGTTTAATACGTCGTCATTTGACCTCAAAAGTCAAATTGTATATTTAATTGTTCTTATATTTCTCCTGTTATGGAATTTTATTTCTCCAGTTTGAGATTTTCATATTTTACGAAGCTTTTTCTTCATGATCTCTTCGCGGAAACAATGGTGGATCCAGCTTAGGGGCAGAGGGGAAAATTGACCCCACTGAATTTTCAAGGGTCAATTTGTCTTCTCTCTCCCTCTTTAATATTTTTATTTTATATATATTAAGTGTTTGATAAAAGGTTTTTCTTAATGTGTGTCATTAAGGCACATATTATACACAGGAATCGATGGAATATTCTCTTGATTTCTGTGCATATTTCCTTAATCTGTGTGTAAACGCAAAAATCAAGGGAATATGCACAGAAATCAAGGGAATATTCTCTCAATTTCCTGTGTATAATGTATACCCTTAGAACATACATTAAAAGTACCCTGGATAAAAATATGAAATTTTAGATTAAAAAGTTACTAGATGTCTCAAATTTGTATCCACTTTGTTTTTTCTTTTCCAATCTTCTAGCCATAATGCCAATCCATCAAAAGAAATTCTTCGGTTGTAATTTTTTTATATAATTTTACAACTTTAGTAATTGCTTGTAATTTTTTACAACTATTTAAAATGAGATTATATTATGATATTTTTTCAACAATGTCGCCCCATCAAAGGGAAAAAAATTAAAATAAATGAATGAATGATTGTTTAGTAACCTATTTTTACAACTACCAAAAATAAGGCTCATGCAACAATTTCAAGCAATAAAGTCTTGATAAATATTATTGTAAACAATATTTTAGTATTATTTAGTTTTGTGATTTATTATATTATATTTTTATATTTTGTGATAATTTTTTTTAAAATTTGACCCCACTGAACTAAGGAGTTGGATCCGCTCCTGCGTGGAAAAGATTTAATTGACATTAATCGATGAAGACAAATCTATTCAGATTTGGGTGTGTCACGACAACCTCCTTTTCGTTACTTGTGTTGAAGAATTACGCAAGTGTATATTTTTGTCTATTTTTAAGAAATACATATGTTCTTAAGTTTCGAATTTTAATTTAGAACGAGAAAAAATATCAGCTCAATTTTAATATTTTTATAATTCAATTTACTTGTCATTGAGAATTATTTTTAATTAGTTGGTCGGGGCCTAAAAGCTGAGTAATAATTCTAACGAGTGGATGATGAAATGACATTGTCCTTAGTAAAATTATTAAGATGATAAACTACCTATACAGAAATTTACAAAGTTATACGATTTTTTTAGTCATTGTCACAATCAGTTTGTGACAACCGAAATCATTTTACCCCATTTACTCTCACTAATTGTCCTTAAACATCAAAGTTAAGTAACACTTTGTCTCATGCTGTAGACTTTTTCATAATCTAAAATTATATGTTTATTTTGCAATATTTCACATCAAAAACTGGTCAAAATGCAATAGAAATTGGACGTTTCTTTTCCTCGCAAAAAAAAAAAATGAAAAAAGAAGAAGAAATAGTGCTTAAATGAAATATGGCTGCTGTGTTGCATGTTAGTTACCATGCAGATTGTTTATTGCAGCAGAGGTAACTGTTAATAATTTAAAATTTTAAACGTTTTTAAAGTTTAAAGATACCCTAGAAGAAAAAAATATGGTGCATAGTCATTCTATTAAGGGAATTAATTTTCTTGAAAAGCAATTTTGATACTTGGAACAAAAAATCTCCCACATTAATAGCAAGATACATTTGAACACGCAACGCAAGTGTATGAAAATATCAAAAATAATTTGTAAACATAACAATCCCCTTTCACAAACTATGAAACCATGCTGAAGTCAAATTGATTGACTGGATTAAAAATGCATATTTCTAAACAAGAGGAAAGGTAAGTATTATTAAACTTAACCTTGGAGGAGATAAATGTATTTTACCCCTTTTATTATTGCTCATCTTACACATAAGAGTTATCTCTGTTTATATGAATTTTTGGGAATACGTTTGGTTGTTAAAAACACCCCTTCATTAGAGGAAGAAAGAAACTGAAGTAGAATAATGAATAGTATAGGTTAACATGCAAACAAGAGGATTACATACCATACATTTAGGAAGGAAGGAAGGAAGGAAGGAAGAATCAAGTTCTATAAGAGAAGAGACTGCAGCCTAGCAGTAGCAGCTAAGCTAGCTATAAATATAGCTACATAATGGTCCTGTCCACGAAAATTCATCTTTATGTCATGCCGAAAGTGAAAAGAAAAAAAATCAGCACTCACACCGGACAAAGGCAAAGGCATCTTTGGCCAAACTCATAACCAGTCAGTTTTCCCCCTATTGGATGGTCGAGTGATCACCAATATCATATCATTGTCATATCAAACATCATGATAGTGAGTGATATATGTTCATTGAGCAAAATCTTAAAATTAATCAAAATTTTGAACTGATATCGGATATTTTCAAATTTCATCTACAATCTCCTAAACAATATTTTAGGGTCCTCTCCTCTGTTCTGTTAATCGATCGCTTTCTCATCATCATCATCATCATCATCATCATCATCATCATCTTTATTTTCAAATTTTATTAAGGGAACTCAAAATACACTGCATGTTGTATTCTACTGTAAAACCAAATTTGCTTCATTATATAATTCAGGAGCATATATCAGTTCCCTTTTGTAAAACATACCGGTACGTACGTAGTTCTAATACAGAAATAAGCGCCGGTCTTGTTTAATTCCCGTGGAAAGAAAAAAAAAAATCTTCCACATTCTTCAATATATGCAATAATATTATTAGAGACACAAAAAGCATAATATTTTCGGAGTAGGGATTCGTAGTAAATAAAAAGGAAAAAGATCAAGGGAAGATCAGAATATATGAGACAGGTAACAACTACACAGAACCTAAAGGAGTACCAAAGTGCCTCAATACTTTGTTTATGCTCCGTCCGTAACTCATGATTCCTGCATGATTCGGGCAAACTTCATCAACACCAGCATGTGAAAACAGTAGAAAAGAGAGTATTTCTAATATAGCCCATCCATTTGTGTCCCCACCGAGAACATTTTTACCTCACTAAGCCACATTGATTCTTCTAAATTTAACCACATCAATCAAATCCAGGACTAAAACTAAGCAAGAATCTACAATTAGTCAAATTAGTTCATATTTCAGCTGCTTCTTCCCATGTCTACTCAAAATGGGGTCACTCACTAGCTTGTTTTTGTGATGATAGTGAGGTAAAGTCGCCAAAATATGCCATCAGCTTGGCTTTTTTAAAAATAATTGCACTCCAAAAATCATTTCACAACATCCTATAGTTGCTTATTATATATAATGCTTTAAAATCAACACAAACCTGCAAGAGTGGAAAGCTAAATGCCTGTTGGAACATTAAAATCCTGCACGAGTGCACGAGTGGAAAGCTTGGAAGTAATGGAGCGTGAGAAGAACTCTGGAGTTCAGCCTGAGCCAAGAGACACATACAAAATTGCGTATGTAATCCATTTCTTACTTGGTGCCGGGAATTTGATTCCATGGAATGCTTTAATCACTGCTGTAGATTACTTTGGCTATCTTTATCCTACCAAACATGTTGAAAAGGTGTTCTCAGTGGCTTACATGAGTTCATCAGTGCTGGTTCTAGTTGTGATGATGAGTTGGGGTAGTATTCTGAGCAGAAAACTGACCTTTAGATTGAGGATGAACGTGGGATTTTCCATGTTTATTCTCTCTCTCATGGTAACACCAATTATAGACTGGGTTTGGTTCAGCAATGGATTGAGAGAGAGATCAAATGCAGACTATGATATAGTGGTTGCAGCGGTTATAATCAGTGGCTTAGCTGATGGCTTGATAGGAGGAAGCCTGATAGGATCTGCAGGCAATCTACCAAAACAGTATATGCAGGCAGTTTTTGCTGGAACTGCTTCTTCAGGTACCACCATTTAGTCAACTTTCTTGCTTTCTTTCTACTCTTCTTGTTCACTACAAAAGGAAGCATATAAGATCCTGTACTGTAAAAAGTAAAAACTAAGAACTCAGAACAATAACATATACTGCAAAGGAAGCCTGTCTTCTTGTACTTCAATTCGTGTGACTCCTGTTTAAGAAAAGTTATAAAAATATTAAAAAAGGAAGAGCGACTTCTAGTTATAAGATAGCATAACGCATGGCATTATGTTTGACGGACACCTATGCTATTTTATTTCCCTTAGAAGAAGGCTCTTTAAACGTTTGTTTGTAAAAGAAAAGGGCATTAATAAGAAATCTAAATATAACTTTATCTCCTAAACCAAAATGAGAAAGAATTTCTTTCACAAAGAACCCTGGAATCACAAGAAAATATGCAACGGGGAGAAAAAAGAAGAGAAATGACCAACACATTTAAAAGATAGCCCTTGCCTGCAGAACTTCTTCTTTTTCTGATTTTTCTTGGTGACCAACCTAAAATGTGTTACTCAAGCTTTTGGAATCTTTTCTTCTCCTCTATTTTGCTGTCAAGCATGTCATATACTTGCTTCCACTGACAAAAATAATTATCTATTCAGGTGTTCTTATTTCAATATTGAGGATTATAACCAAGGCATCAGTCCCACATACTCCAAAGGGTCTTAGAACAAGTGCCCACTTCTACTTCATAGTTAGCATGGCAATTTTGATGGGTTGCGTTGCTTGTTGCAACCTGCTGTACAAGTTGCCTGTTATGCAACAGCATTACAAACTTCTTCATGAGAACCTGCCATCTTCAAGCCCAAAATTCTGGGATGTAGCAAGAATAATCCGATGGCCAGCTTTCGGAATTTTCATGATCTATACAGTTACCTTGTCGATTTTTCCAGGATTCTTAGCAGAAAACGTTCAATCCAAGATCCTTGGAGATTGGTATCCAATTCTGCTGATTACAGTGTACAACATTTCAGATTTAGTTGGGAAGTCTTTAACTGCAATTTATGTTCTTAAGGGAATTAGAAAAGCAACGTGGGCTTCTGTCTCCAGGCTGTTGTTTTATCCTCTGTTCACTGTCTGCCTCCATGGATCCAAATGGTTGAAAACCGAGGCACTAGTGGTGCTTCTGACATTTATGCTCGGATTAACAAATGGATATCTGACAAGTGTCATCATGATACTGGCTCCTAAATCTGTATCACCTTCAGAAGCCGAAGTAGCTGCAGTGGTGATGGCTTTGTTCTTGGGAATGGGGTTAGTTGCTGGTTCAGTTCTTGGCTGGTTCTGGATCATTTGAACCTATCTGAAATCATCTGGTCATTGAGCATGTTGATCTCAGAAGAAATGAATTACCCACCATATAAATCCAACAGCCCCATCATTGTAACACTAGTAAGAGAGGAACATCTAGGAAAGATCATCCAGCCCAGTAGAATTTATTTATTTGTATCGTTTAAGGGGGACCGAGAATCTGCATTTTCATTTTCTGCTACTTTCCTGAATATGTTCACTTCTTCTTCTGAAGGTTTACTCTTCTTGTGCACCATAGAACAATATACATAATTCATGGTTCCTTGACAAGACCCAAAGCAGATCAATGGCTAAAAGATGAACAATAACTCGAATAACTTGCCAAATTTTGTTTCATTGCTGGTAGCAGTAAAAAAAGAAAACATTCCATATTTTATAGCTGATGTTTCACCCTAACATAGTCATGAGATTTCGACTTTCCTTTCTTCTCATTTAACTTGAAGGCAAAAAGAATTCTCTGATAAAACTGAATGAAAAGTTTTGAATATATGAAAAAAATCTGAATGAGTTGAATGAGGTAAAAGATCTGAATACCGAATGAAATGTTGTGTTTGATAATTGTCTGTTTAAAATATCTGAATACGTATGTTATCCTATTTTAACATTCTAGGCTATATGAACAAATTTATTATGTAATTATAAATAAACAATGTTATCTAAGAAAAATTAAATATAAACTTTTGAACAATTTTTGATGAAGTATACTATTAAAAATATAATTTTAAGAATAAAACACTAAAAAATATTGATAACATTCTATAATATATAAAATCAAAATAAAAGACTATAACAACATTCATTAAATTGGTTATCCAATTTGTTAAACAAATATTAAAAATAATTTGTACATAACAAAAATTATTTACAATAGTAAACAAGATGGATATTGAATGTAAATTTTAATTGTTTATGAGAGTATATATGTAAAAATTATCATTCAATACTATTTCTTACTCATTCAGCCATAAATTTTTGGATGAATCGTTCAGACACATTCAGACGCATTCAAAGTTTAAAAATTGTTAAACAAACGGAATGAATGACTTATTCGATCAAATTCAGACTTATTCAGACCCATTCAAAAATAAACAAACAGCCCCCAAGAATAATTTGACAAATCATATAGACTGATAACACCCTAAAATGGAACTGCAAATCTGAAGCAGCAACTCCTTTTCCAGCATTTTCCAGCAGTATCCATATGCCAAAGCAATACCTCCTTGTTTCTCCAAATAAGCAGTTAGCCCTATTTGGGGAGTACCCTCTTCCTTCTGCTGTTTCTTCAATCAAATTGCAGTTTTATCAGACAAATGCTAGAATCACCAATTCTGGAAGCTCTGTTTATTCAAACAATTTTGCACTATGATGTGATCAGAACCAACAAAACCAACTTGAAGTCCTCTGCAGCAGTTAATCCAAGAGCAAACAAGTTGGTGGAGAACAAACACAGTCCATGTATTAATCCAATTTTAACTGGATCTCATTAACTCTGGACCCTGGAACGGAAACGCTGTTGATAGGGACTTCGAATAGATAGACTGCTGAAAATAAACATGTAGCCATGGAAATGGAAGATAATGAGCAATTCCAATTTCCAGGGCCACAGTAAAACCCCAGTTTACTAATAGATAACTTGCCTCCTTTAAGGGTTGATCAAGGATTATAGAATTTAAAAGCAACTGATTATATGGACATAATAAAATAGTTACATAAAATTTCCTCGATAAACAAAAATTCAATAAATATTTTTTTACCAAAACAGAAAAGAACATTTCGGTACCTAAACCCCTGCAACTTTCAGCAATACATGGATAAAGCTGATTTCTTAGTTTCATCTCTATAAAGGATTTACTTACATGCGTTTGAATAGGTGAAATCAATTTCCTGATTCCAGTAAACTGAGAATTCCTTAAAATGGTTGTGATCAAATACTTGAAATCACAATTTACCTAACACATTCAAAGATAAATCTTATAAAGTCCATTTCACAAACGTGCTCTCTCCAGATTATTACAAGAATTATGCAGCTATGTTGTTTTGGTAAAAGGGAAAATTTTACTAGGCGAAAAAAGGGTGAACACAAGTATAGGGAGGACATGGGGTCCATCCAGCCTATAACAAGTGGAAAAAAGCACTCAAAACAGGGTAGCTCTCCGAACTCTACAAAGATTAGACACATAAATACCACTAAAGGCACCCATGGTAGAGGCCCATAAACAAAGATTAGACACATAAAATACCACTAAAGGCACCCGTGGTAGAGGCCCATAAAGAAGTAAGGAAAAAGATCCTATCTCACAACAAAACCAAAGATAAATAACTCTCTAAAATTCCAAGCACAACACTCTGCATATCCCAAAAAACTTCATAAATCGCACACTTCCAAAGCATCTTAGCATTATTCTCCCAAAACTGAACCATTCAAGCATCAAACTTTCAACCGAGACGGAACACACTCACTCTTCCCCCAACACTCCAAAATAGAGTTAAACAAACCCTAAATAGCAACAAAGCAAAAATATAACGCATCTCATCATTCCAGATACACATAATATTGCTTGTTCATAACACAAATGAAATTGTGCAACTAGCAGTAGCAACAACTAAAAATTTTCACTCTATTACTTCAGTCAGCTTAAGCACTCTTTTGTAAATTATATCTATAATCATGTACCAGATAAACGTGTTAATGGATATAGCCTACTCAAACTTTACAAAACTGATAATTCATTCTTACACAACCTGAAGCTGCATGCCTCCACATTTTGTCACCGCTGTCATCCATTAATCAATATGAAGATTTTTACCTCATCAATTATGATATTTTAAGCGTTAACTACAACCCAATCAACAAAAAGTTAGACATGTCAAAGAATACTGACCGACTTCTTTTTTAATAAAAAAATCAAGAGTAGCGACTTAATATAGTATCTGGCACCAGTACAATGTCACCCTCAACTCCTGTACACCACAAATCACACAGAGATATTTATTCACAGATTCTAGTCTAATGAAGCACTGTATCGATCCAATTGCCAAAGTTAAAGTTAAAAGAGAGGAAAGTATTGCTGTTCCAATTCATCCAGAAAAGTATATATCCATCAAACTGGACAGGACAAGAAAGCAATGCTACTACGCACAGGTTTTTTTTAGAAGTGACAATATCATTGCAATTAGTTGTCTTGCCCAGATGTAATTAGCAATTACTTGCCAGATTTTCAATATAAAACATCAAATAAGGAAAAGAGAAGAAGAGATAATTTGCGAAAAACAAAATTTCATCCCATAATTTTATTAGCTTTTTCTTACAAGTTAAATAACAAACAACATAGTTATGGGGGCAGACAATCACTAACAGGGCCGAAAAGTAAGAAAAAGGAAAATAACAACAAGATGTCAGAAAGTTACGTAATATCTATGTTATTATACATGAGAGATGCAACCTAAGAAGCAGCAGCTATAGGAGGAGTTGCAGGAGCTTCATGGAAGAAACTGGGTTGCGCTGTGTTAAAACTGTTAGTGTCTTGCTCGTCATCGTCTTCTTCAGCATCCCAAAGAAACCGAGCATATGAAGCCAAAACATGACTGCACCATCAAAATGGTAAACTCAACATAAATTTCTAAAGCTAATATTGATCATGTGCTCATGAAGCAAATTTTTTATGGTAATTATATATTAGCAATAGAAACTTACCAGTCATCAGGTGCAGCTTTAACTGCTTGATCAAAATAACTCTCAGCACGAGCGGAATCCTTGTGGCTCTGCCATATCAGATCAGCATACAACGACAGAACACTACCATCACCGGGATTTGCAAGTATTGCTCTCCCACAATACTCCTCAGCCTTAACAAAATCTCCACGTACCTATTTTCAAAAGCCCAAATCAACCCATTAGAGAAGGATTCATTACAACGAAAATCATTAATAAAACATTTCATATGGTCACACCAAAGAAAAGTTGATCCAGAAAAGACTCCAAAATATCTTAGCTTCCAATTTATCTCTTTGCATTAAAACATGTTATTCGTATTCTCTAGAACTATATGACAATTATGTTTAACAGTCTATAGTACAGCATTTTCATATAGTTCAACTTTCCAATTACAGTTCCCTTTGACACCTTTGACATCTCAAAGAACACCAAAAAATTGAACCAACAAAGAAATAAACAAATAAAACATTTTTTTACGATCCCTAATTGAAAGAGGGCAATTTTACTTTCTTGGTTGAATCAAAATATTAGCACAGCTTCTGAAAATTCACCAAGTCACAACCACTTTTTAAACTACCAAACCACCATTATAATTCGACTCTGAATACATAAAAGATTAATAAGTCTTATATCAATAGATCAGAAAATGTTTTACTAAAGGAATAAATTACAAGATATTTACTAAACATACTAAAAGCCTTTCAACTCCAAGCAAAACCAATAACTTAAAAATGGATCTAAAACTTGCAACCTATTAGGCAAAAAGTTCAACTAAACCATACTGCTAAAACTGAATTCGTACTAAGCCAGGTTACTTATCAGTTATGTAGAAACACAGAAAAAGTAGAGAATTAAAATAGTACCCCATGGTCCGTACCTCTTTCAAGAACCTGGCGTAATTGCTAAGGAGCAGTGGATTCCCAGGGTTAGCTTCAATCATATTCTGATAATAAACATCTGTATCATTAATCCCACCATCTGAATCCGAACCCCAATACCCATTACTCCCGCTCGATCCATCGCCGCCGCAGATCTTGCCGCCGCCGCCGCCGCCAACTCCACACCCATCATTATCCAACCCAGAACTCGAAAACAACAACGACCCAGTTTCCTTCTCCTCCTCCTCTATTGTCATGCCAGAAATCAAGGAGTTTTTCGGGGTATTTTGTTTGGAACTAATGCAGAGCTCTTTGAGATTACCATCTGATAGAGCCTTTTTCATCTTCTTGATTGGCCCATCCATTGAATGATTGGATATTGGTATGGAAACTGATGACCGTATTTTTGGCAATTGAAGGACGAGGTCTGGCTCTGGTGATGATTCTTTTACTGGGTGCGGAAGCCATGAATGTAGAATTGGTGTTGATGCGCTTCGGAGTAGCATTGTTGGTCTGGGTCTTCGTTAGTGGTGAAGTTGTTTGTATAAACTATATAAACAAGAGAGGTTAAACCCCGGAGTTTTTAGCTCTACTTTCTGTTACAGAGAGAAGAGGTCTATGCAGTTTTATAGGGGAGAGGGGAGGAAGAATGTGAGGCATGATATACATATCAGCCGTTGGTTACTCCTCCTTTGCGTACCCAGTTTTACAATAAAATATCAGGCTGCGGGATGTAACCTAACTAATGCTAAACAACATCTTCGTCGTCATCATATATTAAAAGTATAAATCAAATAAAATTAGCTTACTTATATCCCACTAGTCTATATTTAATACACACTTTTAGTTACTCTATAATTTTTCTAATAATATTAGAAATTTACTTCTATTTTATTATTTTTTCGTTGCAAAATTAAATATATAATTTAACTTTAAAAATTAAATAATAACTTATTAAATTTTAAATTTATTTAATTTTAATTATATATAATATATACTCCCTTCGTCCCAAATTAATTGCTTTTCTAGGACTTTTTTAAGTCAAATTGACTATTTTTAAAATTAATAATTAAGCATGTATAAATATATTTCTAAAATTATAAAAATTGAAATTAGTAATAAATTGTATATACTTTCTTTTGGTTATAATATCTTCACCTATATGTTAGCAAAAATAGTAAAAAAAATAGTTTTAAAAATAGTCAATTTGACTTTAAAAAGTCCTAGAAATGCAATTAATTTGGGATGGAGTGATAATAAAAATTATTAATCACAAAATTGTATTTCTGTATTACTCTCTATTTATGTTAATTAATGTATATTTGTCCGGATCGATTTATAGAGATAATCTACTGATGCCAAATTGGAAAAGTAACGAAATGATGTACAAATCAATAATAACTTATTAAATGATTGTTTCACCAAGAAATAAACCGTACATGATAAGAGTTATGACGTTGAAAATTATGAGTTCAACTCCTTCATTAGTTTGTCTAAAAAGTTTTGTTTTTATTTATATATCAATTTTAACGTTCTTGTTATATATACACAAAATTGAAGGATGCTAAAAAATAAAAATAAATAAATAACTCAAAGAAAATAAAGGCTACTATGCAATGCATAGAAATGTCTGTTGTTAGAAATACATGGTAGGATCTCTACTTGAAAAGAGTTCACTATTTTTTGTTGATTTTTTTTTAAAAAAACAAATTGCATTGACATATTTAGATATATGTTTTGTAATAAGAATTTTACTCTCTAAAGCATAGTAATTAAATCCGGACCGGACTGCCAATTCGACTGGTAAAAATCGGAACAGGTTGGCACTTCGGTCCGGTTTAATCAAAAAAAATTGTTTTTTTTTGCTAGTTTAAGCCTTTAAATTTGATTGAATATATCATTGATTGAGTTATGATCATGATTTAATATCTTTCTTTTCATATAGATTTAATATTTATTTGAGTTGTATAAAGTAAACATTGTACAAATAGATTTAGTTTTTTTTTTATCGATTTTGATTGAATATATCATAGAGATGTTTATGTTTATTTGTGTTTGATTTTATCACTCTTGAGTTATGATCATGATTTAATATTTTTCTTTTTATATAAATTTAGTATTTATTTGAATTATATAAAGTAAACATTGTACAAATAGGTTTAATTTTTTTTTTGTAGATAAATTGATTGATTTTACATATTTACTAAATATTATATATAATATATAATAATAATTAATATATTTAATTAATTATTATTTATTACATATTAATGATGTCACTGAGTTAATAACGGTTCGAATAATGGTTAGACCAGTGACCCATCCACCTTGTACCTTTACCGATTTGATAACCGATCCGGGTTTGAAAACATTGCTCTAAAGTCAATATTAAAAAATAACCATTCACAAAAATTATATCTAAATCTATCGTCTACAAACTTTAAAGGGAGAATAAAAACTCTCATTTTTAAATAAAAAGAGTATTTAGTATCAACGTTTATTTAAGAAAAATAATATTTAGTCATCTTTAAGAGAAACTTCTTTAAAATATGATTAATTCTGATCTATTCATAACTTTGTAAACCTCATTAGTAAATAATTAGCTGTCTGGGAAGATATTCTTAATGCCCAAGTTGGGATTGTTTGAATATGTTTTTAGTTGTTATTTATTTATTTATTTTTTATGATTATTGAGATAATTTAACTACAATCAATGCTTATATGATCTTTAAAAGGTTGCAAATTTTACTTATTCAAAAGTTAATCACATAACATTAATATTTGATTGCTTCAATTTTTTGCATCGTTATTCAATTTCCAAAGGTTAAGTTATATATTTTAATTTTAAAAAAACTTAAAAGGTAAATTTAATATTTAAACTAAATAAACGAATCCAAACCAAAATTACATTATATTTTAGAAATATCAATAATCAAGAAATTGACATATCTTGAGTTAAAAATGTGCTTATTTTTATCAATACTTTCCAAGAAAAATCTCAAATTAGATATATTAACAAATTTTTATATATTTATATCGATTTTTCGATATTATAATTGTGAAATAGTCATATTTTTGACTAATATATAAGATGACTCCATCTCCATACAATTCGCATTATGTATTGTTTGAGATAGATAATATTCCATTTTTTTCCAAAAGTAAAATTGTCTTACACTACAACTTGAAAATATTTTATTTATTTTCCAATTAGTCATAAGAAAATAAAAAAATAAATAAAATTTTTACATTTAAAACGCATCAGATCATGGGGTTCACTTTCATATGTCTAGTGGACATGGAGGTATGTCCATTTTTACCTCCCACGCTGGATTGGGCCCGCATAAGCCCAGTGGACGGTTCTAATTTTTTCGCATTCACGTCATGCGTCCCATCTTTCTATTCCTCCAGATGAAGAAGCCAATTTGGAGAACAAAGACTTTTCCGTGGTTTTGTTGGAAAAATACTTAGAAAATTAATTTCCCCATCTTTGAGGGGAATAATGGTTACTGGGTAAAAATTATCATTCCAACACAAATACATACTCCCTCTGTTTTATATATAATTTTCAAACTATTTAAATTATAAGAATATTATTAATTTTTAAAAATTAATATATATTTTTAAATTCAAAAAATAATATAATTCGTTAATAATTATAAAATAATAAATTTTATAATTGATAATATTTTTCAGCAAGTTTACAATATTATCGATTAAAATTAACTAAATCTATATTAATTTTGAGTTTAAATTATCTCAATTTCAATTTATATAGATATTATGTTTCGAAACTAAGGGAGTGCAGTATTGAAATGCCAGTATACACAAAATAGCTGCAAATAGCGGCTACCCTCCTTGACACTCTACATGTCTATAAATTAGGGGTTTCTTTAATAAATTTATATTTTTTAAAAAAAATTACAAAGTTTTCATTTGACCCTATATTTTAAATTTAATGATTATGCCATTATTAACGGATAAATCTGAGGGGGAAAGGAAAAAGAAAATAAATTTAAATTTAAATTGAAAAGTATTAACACTCTCTTATTCAACATAAATATTATTATATATAGTTTTACGCAATTTATTATTATCAATATTACCTTTGCTCTAAATTGTAAGTCCATTATTAACTTTTGCTTAATATTGAAACGATTCATCAAAAATTATTAAATAATAATTTTATAATGTGTAGTATTTTTTGGATAGATTACAAATTTCATCATTCCATTGATTAAAATTAAAGAATTTCTTGTTAATTTTGAGTATGAACATATTTTAAGTTAATTTTAAAAAAATCAATAATAATCTTATATTTTAAAAACAAATAGAGTGTTGTGATTTAAAAGTATAATGTATCGACAGTAGTTGAAATACTATAAAAATATTTTTTTTCCTCGCGTTTTCCTTTATTTTCTTCATATTTTTCAAATTCCTAGCACATCCTTTTTTTTCTTTTTTTCTTTTTTTGGTTGCACTTAATAGGTCCTTTCAAAATCTTAACACATCCTAATCTCATGAACAAAATATAGGCGTTAGGGTTATATATTTCATTATTTTGACATATTTACGGAGCTACCGCCTACCGGTTTGTTAGGTGATTAAAGTAAATTGGGCTTTTCTTGTATGCCATTATTTCTCACAACTTGGACTCGACCCATTTGCATCAAGGTGGAGCCCATGACTCAATTCAACGGTGTTCTGTATGCATCCCACTCCGCTTCCAAGTTTTTGATGGCCCAAAACTACTAAAGATCCCTTGTCGTTTCTAGCTGATTGCCTTATCCAGCTGGCAGTCAAGGCTTAAATTTAAACAGTCACTTAGAATTTTATCATTCCTCTTTTAGGAAGGAAAAAAAAAGTTACTAGAGTACATTGTCTTGTATGATTGGCTGCAAATCTTGGCCATAAATAATAATATTCATTTTTTTAGTACTTATAAATGAGCGGCTAGATCAAAGGATGAAAACAAAAATCACTTATTCATGTGCTTAAATTGGCTTAATTGTTGATGATCATGACAACCCACCTATTTTTGAGTTGTTTCTGTCATTTTCTTCAGGAGATGAATATTGAATAAACATATTCCCTGCCTAAATCATTTTAGGTCCTCTATTTGACAAAACTTTCTCCAGTTTATCTTGTATTTTTTATTTTATTTCTGTAAACTATTTAAAATAAATTCTTCGAGAAAGTTTAGTATACTAGATATTATAAGTTGCATAAAAGAGATTTTTATTCTCTCTATAAGTTTACGATCTAAATGATTAAACCGGAGATGTCACGTTTTGTATATTTATCCACTTTAAAATTAAAATTTATTGAACACCATTATCTTTTTAACATACGACTTAATAATCATACATAATTTAGTAATCACACCACCAATGTCACTACAGGGTGGAAAATTAAAAAAATAAAATAAAATAACTTTTATGATGTCAAAGAAAACAAACAACTACTAATCTCCATCTCTACAAAGTGATGGCCCCAAATATAGTGAAAGATTAACAATATACCTAAAAATCTAATGTCGCGTGGACCACGAAGAGAAGGCGAGGTTTGATTCTTCCAATAAAGTTATGCGAAGGGGATTACATTTGGATAGCAGCCCCAAGATCTATTTTCATATCAACTCCTCAAAGTCACAATTTTAAACTTGAAGACCAAATACAGGGCCATGCTCTCTCTGCTTCGTGACCGAATCAAATCGTTTAATGACCCTGCATTTTCCAATAAATTGATGTAATGGGACCCTATAATTAGTGTGCTTATCATGCTTTATGAGATGTTACATATGCAACTGAAAATTGGAAGCAGCCGAAGAATACAAAGAGGACATCTTCGTTTAGCAAATGCTTGGCTGTGAATGCATACCCATCCTCTCAAATTTAGATTTCCATTGGATCTCTGATTAACACAATCTACACTCTTACAATTTTTTCTGGTATAAAATAAATAATGATTTTTTGAAATCATATTTTTGAATTCAAAATTGATAATAAACTTTAAAAAAATTTACCTTCTTTATCATGTAAATTTCAAAATTTTTGTTGCATGATAAACTCGAACTTGTAACCGCACTCTGTTACGGGGTAAATCTCTATCACTAGACTATCACCTTTGGTCTAAACTTACATTAGATTGTGAATATAGAGAGGATATCTTTAGTAAATGATTAGTTGCGAATGGATCATGTTCTGTTATTATGATAAATTCACTCACCAAATGCATGAATCATCCATGATCCATCATTGATCGAAGATGTTTTTAGTGTGTATTAGGATGATTCGAAATTTCAATTGTTGTTGCATGTTTATTTTTTGTTCAAATTGGGTTCATCGTACCAACTAAAGGCAGACTCAATAACCATTGAGCCCACTTCTCCTTCTTTCGCCACCATCCATATATTTATATCAGGCCCGAGTCATTGATGGGTTATGGGCTATTGGGCTATAGGCTAAGGGACAATGTGATGATGATGTACAACCACTGAGCCTTGTGGTTCGCCTGTTTCATGAGCCCGTGTCCAATTCATAATATCATGGGTTCCCAATTTGGTAAATACCATGCTCTTGCAAATCATACCTGTTTATAACCCGCAAATACTCGGTCTTGGAAATATAAGTTTATAATTTGACTTTTTATTAATTTCTTTTTATCATTTGATTCTTTTTATGGATAAAATCAAGCATTACTTTTTTTAATGATTGGTTTTGTCTGATAATTAATTTTGACAAAAACTATCATCAAAGTAAATTATGTCTAAATATGTTATAATATCTATATATATATATATATATATATATATATATATATATTCACCACCACAAAATTTACAAATATTCAATTTTGAGACTCTTCATAAAATTTGTGACCGGTGCATAAATAAATTAATTAATAATGTACATTACACGTCTTAAATTTTACAATTACAACGTTAAGATAAATATTACATACCAATATCTATATTATAAAACCATAGGCTTCTTTCATAAGTTTGATGTAATTGAGTCATATTTTTTTATTTTATTTTTACTCTTTCGCTCTTACAATTTTAAATATATTATTATTTTGTCATTTTTAATATTAATATTTTATATTTTTCTATTTACTATTTACTATTTTAAATTTTATAAATTTTTTATTTTAACTCATGCTATAGTTTATGTTGCGTGACGGGGACTAGTTCAAATAAGTCCGCGGGTTCATGTACCAGTAAAGTTAAGGTCAGTTAAAACTTAAAACGTGTGGTTCTCATCATTAATCATTTTCAGTCTTAAAACAAATTGTGTGTATATATGTATAACTAATAACCTGAATTAATAATGGTGAAGGTAATTGACCATGCTTATACAATGATACAATGACCCAATGACCTAATCCTCACCTGCCAACCTTTCACCGATCAACTAACAATTACTCCCTATATATCCTATAAAAGGAGTCTAATTTTTTATTAATATTAGCGTAAATATCAAAATTTTCATTATAATTTTATTATCACATTGTCATAATTAAATTAACAACTCATTATTATAGAGATAAATTTAAATAAATATTTATTATTAATATCTACAAATTTAATAAATAAGACCTTTTTTTTCTTTACTGAATGGACTTATAAACAATAAACTTTTTATAGCTTGCATGCATAATAAACTTTCTTATCTTGATGTGTCTATAAATAGAACTTATGCCCTAAAATTAGTAAGTTTATTTTTCAAGAAAAATAATAATAAAGAAGATCATTCCCAATATACATGCAATCATACTACGTTTGGATCGAAGAAATGGAATGAAGAGTGAAATGATTCATTCCATTCTAGTTGGAATGAGTTATTCCATATGCTCTCCCTCTTTCAAGGAGTCAAACACACTTTTTTTTATTACAATCGCAATCAAATACAAATTTTTTCATTTCATATAAATGAGTCATTCAATTTTCCCTTTTATTTTACCAATCCAAGCGTAGCATCATTGCTTTCTCACCTTTTAATTATCAAATAAGGAAAGAAATAAAAATTAGAGGAAAATTGTAGGCATTGCATTGCTTTCACAAAACTTTAATCGCTTTTTGAATTCAGCCGAACAAGTGGCTAGGAATTGGTAAAGAATAGAATATTTAAAAGCACACAAGTTGTAGACGTCTTTTTGATCAATGATCTAAATATGTATATTTGTTGATGAAAAGTATTAGTTTGACATATTATAATGATAATGACAAATCCCAATTGATCACAATTACAAAGTCATTTAGATAAAGTGAACACGTTAGATGGTGGGATGGGAATTTATTTATTTATTTGTCAAACAGTTAAATTAACTTAATTATACTGAAACTGCATACTGTTATTTTTATCAAAAAATAAATAAATAAAATTATATATTGTTAAAATAACAGATAATTAGGATAAGGGCCAATTATAGAAGCAATTAATGAACACCCTATAAACTTCTGAAAAACAGTCGAGTTTTTTAAATTAGTTGATATTAAGGTCGAAGGACTAATATTCTTGCGAAAACTAAATACCAATACTAGGATATAATAATAAGCTAAGAAGCGATCCACTCTTCAATTAAATTAGATTAATTTGTTTGGTCAAGTTAACTCAAATTAAGTTAATAAATTATTATTTATTGAACTTGCATTAATGAATTGTTCATTGAACTTTTATTTTTCATTTTATTCACTTCTCTTACTACCATGTTAATTATTTCTATTTTTTTCTCCCTTTCTTATTAGGTAGCAAAACCCAAATTAATTTTAACAATTTTCAACTTCATTAATGTGTAACTTAATAACTTTAATAATATAAATTAAATAAAAAATTTAATTATTTACATTTTTAAATTCATGCAAGTATATATTTTTTGTTATACTACTTATACATATTCACTATAAAAAAATACATATAATTAATATTACTTATCAACATATTCACACAAACATATTATATATATGTATATATATAATGGATAAAAGATATAAACACTCCTTCACTTTTCTTAATTCCTTTCTTTTCATAAAAATAACTTATCATTACGATGTAATTTAGCACCACCACTTTATATGTGTAATATAAAATTCTACAAAAAATAATCAATATAAATTTTTTATTTATTTTTTATTTTTTTAATACTTACAAATTTAATTTATTCAATTTTAAAGAAATTTTATTGATATATAACTTATAAGATTAACACAAAAAAACCTCTAAAATTTTAATATTTAGTAAAACATAATATAAATAAATTTTTTAAAGATCATTTTAAAAATTAGCGGGTGCCTGTCGCACGGTTCGTAAGCTTGTAGTATTAATTTGGGTAGAATGGTATCGACCGACCTTACTTGCTTTATCTGATTCTATTAATTTGGATAGGATAAGGGCATTTAGGTCACTTTAGGCAAAGTTGCAATTTTAGAAAGCGGAATGACTGAAACCTTAAATAAATAAAATCACCTCTTTTTTTTCAAGCTCCCAAATTATATAATTATCTATTTATCTCTCTCAACAGTTGTAATAATTCTTCTTCAGTTCAAGCTCAGCTGTAGCTGAATTCTTAATCTCCCGATTTCTCTTGCCAGAACTCCGGCGGTGCGATCTTCTCTCTATAATCTCCGGCAAACTTTCGGTTGTATTAAGTCTTTTATCTGGTGAGAAGCAAGCCTAAAATTTTCTCAATTCGCTTGCATTCTCTCGAAAATATATATCTTTCATAATTGAATAAAAATTCTACAATTTATTGCTTAAGCGCGTTGCCTTTGTTAAGTGACTGTACTTTATGTACACAACTAAGCATAATTTAGTTAATAACTGATTTATTTATCATATTTTGCGAGATTCTTGAGTAATTGGTGTTATTTTGTTGTGTAATAGATTGTCACGAAATTGAGGTTGTCTTAGATGAGCTTTGGAGAGAATGAATAGGGGGACGAGAAAGGTAGGAAAGTACGAAGTGGGCCGAACGATCGGTGAAGGAAATTTTGCTAAGGTTAAGTTTGCCCAGAACCTGGAGACCGGGGAGAATGTTGCTGTGAAAGTTATGGCCAAAAGCACCATACTCAAACACAAGATGGTTAATCAGGTTTACAAAGGCTACTCTTTTCCCATGATCTACCTCTATCCGGGGATTCTGTTATATTCACTTTGTTACAGTATTTGTGTTGCTAGATTTCATGCAATTGTAAAATATCTTGTGTTCAGATTGGTTATCAATGGTAATTCCATGCATACTGAAATATGTGGAATGAAAAATTACTCGCCTTCAATAATTTGAATGGTAAAGTTTTGTAAAATTGGCATATATAAATAGGCTTTCAGTTTTCCAGGAAGATGATCCTCTGGGGGAATATTACAAGTTTTTCAGGAATTCTTGTTCAACCCTATGATATTATTGGGTAGCCACTTGCAGGAAAACTACATATTCTCAAGGCTTCTTAACCCTCTCACATTCTTTTCATTTGAAAATTATGTAGATTACTGCTTATCCCCTTTCCTTTCTTAGTATATGGAATTTAAGTTTTCTATGAGGTGTTACTGTAAATGAGGTGTACCAGTTTCTATATTATTAAATCTTTAGTTGCCAAAGTATAATTTTAAATTAATTTTTTGTGGATAAATTTGTTAATCATTTGATATGATGGATTTATATAAATTGTTAAAGTCTCTTGCTTTGCTTTTGACCTTGGTTTAAGATTTCTCTGTCCTGTGTAAGGTAATTTCTGCCTTGAGTTGGTTTCCAGATCAAAAGAGAGATATCCATAATGAAGATTGTAAGGCATCCTAACATAGTTAGGCTGAATGAGGTATGTTTGAATATTTCTTAATATACCTTATAGAAATGATAATTTTCTTGTAAATTTCATCTTTGTGATTCTGAGGCTTTGTCATGCAAGAGACTTTTTTTTTCTTTTTTCTTTCCTTTTTTTTCCTGATAAGTAAAAATTTAATTCAAAAGGGCACCAAGGGAGTGCAACCTCATGTACAAAGAAGTGTGTTACAATGGAGGAACAAACCTGCACCACCAAAAAGCAAAACCTACATTATGTTTGAAGACTAAAGTACAGTACGAATCAAGAAAAGCAACGAGAAACTTATTGGTTTCCTTCCTAAAACTTTGTCTTATTCCTTTTGATTTGTCAGGTTTTGGCCAGCCAGACGAAGATTTATATTATACTGGAGTTTGTCACTGGGGGAGAGCTTTTTGATAAAATAGTAAGACTTGTTTTTTTTATTTTTTATTATAGTTGTACATTTAATAATTTAATAAAAAAATTAGCTGCATAAAAAAATTGAATTATTTTGGCTTCTTGGCTATAGATGTCTCACGTTTCCTCATTTTTGGAATGTAATGTGAAATCATGTGGAATGTGTGAATGTGTATGGTCTATGGAGTAGATGAGCTTGAGGTATAAGAGCTTGTATAACACATGGGTACGGACTGCAGATAGTGAGATAGATGGATGTAAACAGACTAATCCTTCATATAAGCTATAGCTGCATCTTGGCTTATGTAAGATTGTTCTCCAAATCATCAATGCTCAAAATAATCCACATTTAACAGACCACTGTATGTTTAAAGCTAAACAACCTCCTTATGATGTGCACATTTTTCTTGAACTTAATCGGGGGAAGGCAGATTCTGTTGAGAAATGAACCCTTGGGGGGGGGGTTGATGTCTTCAAAGTGCCATTGAATTATCTGGATAGTAGGATGTAAGAAATAGTTCTTCATGTATGTGATTGTTGAGTCACTTCAGGAATTGATACATAATATGGGGCTAAATACTAGATATTTTTATGAGATGGAGAGGAATGATTTTTGAATTCCTTATTTTTTTAAAGATAATGTTAGATTTTAAAATACATCATCGCTTTGTACACGTCTTAAATTTGAGTGGCTGTGCACTTGGATATGGCCTTCCAAGGTATCATAAAAATTTGACTAAGCTCGAAGACTTATTGCATTGCGGAAATAAAAGACAACAATGTTTTCCATTTCTTCAACGTAAAATGTCACCATGGAGCTATGTGGCATCATAACTGCCCAAAAAGAAAAACGAAGGATACTTAACTACACAGCATTTGTGATGTCAGAACTTATTTTTTATGCGTACCCTGGATGGCAGGTTCACCAAGGAAGGCTTTCTGAAAACGAATCTAGGCGATACTTTCAACAGCTTATAGATGCAGTAGCACATTGTCATAGTAAGGGTGTGTACCACAGAGATTTGAAGGTGCGGAATTATTTTTGATATGCCTTGTTTAGATGAGGAATTGTAAAGTTATACTTATATCCTTATGTTTTGAATCTTATTGTTTTTGTTGTAATTTACAGCCTGAAAATCTTCTTCTTGATTCTAACGGAGACTTGAAGGTTTCTGATTTTGGACTGAGTGCATTGCCAAAACAAGTAAGCATTATTATGGTCTATTTGCATTTATGAAACCTGAACATAGTATTCAACCACGTTCATACTCTATTGTTTAAATTCATTTGCAGGGTGTTGAACTTCTGCATACAACTTGTGGAACTCCAAATTATGTTGCACCTGAGGTAGATTTTCTATACAATCTTAAGATTGATAGGTTATATATCTTGTGCATTATTCACTTATTATTATTAATTTTTTTTTTGTTATAATGAAACACATGCCTTTGATTCTTTTTACTTGGGGTATCATATCAGGTAACTTTAACATCAACAACCAAATTATCTTTTAAAATTATGTGCTTTTAGAAGCTAATATACCTTATAGAAATGAAACACATGCCTTTGATTCTTTTTACTTGGGGTGTGTGTGTGTGTGTGTGGAGAGGTTACATAGTTTCAAATTTTATATCATAATAATAATGAAAAACATATTATCTTTTAAGATTATGTGCTTTTAGAAGCTAAGAGTCCAAACTTAGCAGTAGCCCCTATAGTACATTATTCCTTAAAGTTTCCTTTTTAATAAAGAAACTATGCATGGTTATCATATAATATTTCAAATTATGTCCCAAGTCTTGTCACATATATGTATATAGAGTATAACCCTGGTCGTCAGCCATATACTAATTTATAATACCATGTTACCAACACTACTGCTAGTGCACCACTGCCTCGACGCTTCCAACCCCCCTCCTCCTCGTTAATATCATTGTGATCAACCTTTAACATGTATAGACTTTATCTCAAAGGGAAAAAAAAATATCCAGTAAGATTATTTCAAACTCAGACCTGCTTTGTCAATTTTCTGTTGGAATTTCTGGATTAGAGTATCTAATGATATGCTTTATAATCTTATAAACAATAACACTGTTTGAATTCAGCACCAGGACTAGTAGGAATATATTACTTCTGTTTTTGTACTTGCACTTTTGTGTGCAAACAACTATTAAAAATAAAGATATTGAAGCAAGTGTTCCTAGCTCTTTTAAGTAGTTAAATTACTGGTTCGTTAAAGACTTAAAGTAATAGATGGGACAACATTTTTAAAGCAGACTAAAATGCAGTTCAGTAGGTGGCCTTCACTATCTCATGGATAATTTCAGCAATATGAAACTATGGATAAACCTGAGAAAGAGGAGGTGGTCATGGGTCCTTTATTTTCAATTCGATTTAGTTTTCATTCTTTTCTTGGGATGGCTTATGGGGTATGGGTAGATTGAGAAAAGAAATGGGAAAGACACATGGGCGATGGAGGAGGTGTTTTAACCGTCTCTTGGATTTTGGACAAATAGGTTGGGGCTAGAAGAGAGAGGAATCACTGAGTCATGGTTTGAGTTCACATGCTTGGTCTTCCTTAATTATCGTTCATATTATAGCTACTCAGTTTTTCTTTGATTTAACCTATATTTTCAGCTGCTATCTATGTCTCTCTCTCATTTTTCGTGAAAGTAAAATTTGTAACAGTCTTTTTACTTAGCAATTAGCTCTAGCTCTGGTGGTACCCCTCTCATCCTCTAACAGGGAGGTGTAGGTATCAAATCCCTTCCGGGATTTAATGAAGAAACTATTATCTTGTTGAAAATATCTCTAATAGCCTATATGGGCTACTCTTAGAGGATTGAGGTCTGGTTCTATGTCCCCCTCACCAACCTTAATAACAATAAATTAAAAAAAGAAAACTATCATTGTACTTGTTGGTCTTTCTCATATTGTAATTCCTTGTGGGATCTACAATATATTTGTGCGGTGTTTCTTACCTTCAACCAATGTCTTTCAGGTGCTAAGTTACGAGGGGTATGATGGTGCCGCCGCAGATATCTGGTCATGTGGAGTCATTCTTTATGTTTTAATGGCAGGCTATCTCCCATTTAATGAGATAGACCTTCCAACCTTGTATAAGAAGGTTTGCTATGACTGTTTGATTGGGATAATCACATGCATGCTCAAATTCTATTATCACAACATTAAAAATTATAAACTCCATTCCAACTCCCCCCAAAGTGGTGTGCATCTGAGCACATTCAGGAGTGCTCACAATAAACCTCTCGAACTCTCAGTTTTTATAAGATCAATTATTTTCTGATTGTCATTTAAGATATATCAGACATCCCTTGCTGTAGAATGATAGACTGATATTTCATGGGTAAATTAATCTTCATGGGTATATCAAGGGGAAACTTAGGTCTTTACCTTTTCAACTAAAATATGTAGTATCTCGCTTCTATTTCATCACCAAATCAATGTCAGTTCAATATTCTTCTACTCTTCTTTTGTATTCGGGTTGTTGCCGAGTCAGGTGTAATTTTGACCATCTTAAGTGCATTGGTGGAATTTTGGGTTATCAATACCCAGATAAGGGTTCAACTGGAGCCCGCACATCCTGATGCAGAAATTTAGGTCTGTACCTAGTCTACTCCTTTAATCAAATGACCTAGGATATGTGTGATTAATTCTAAATGGTGGTCCAGTCAGATATATTTCCTTCTGCTGCTAAACACTAATGACCACGTCTATATCAAATTCACGTGCAATCATATGGCCTCCAACAGTTGTCTATGTTTACCTTTTGAATAGTCTGTATCTCTAGTAAACTGCACTAGCATGCTTGCTTAAATTCTCACTATTTTTCTTATTAATGTGTAGGTCAATTCTGCAGAATTTTCTTGTCCTTTTTGGTTCTCCCCTGGTGCAAAATCATTGATAAATAAGATACTTGATCCCAATCCTGAAACTGTGAGTATAAAGATCAATTTTTAGTTTTCTCTCTGTAATTTTGGAATCAATGTTAGATGTGTAGATGTGAGGTTTCATAATTGATCGGATGATCCAGTATTTATATTATTCTCGTTTGCACCACATTGATTTTATTATATTTTTGCTAGTTTTTGACAGCATTTAATCACACACACCCTTTAGCCACCCTCTTGGTACACAAGGGGGTGGACCATTGGGCCAAACAATTTTGTTGCACCGCATCGATTTTTGAAAGTGCATTCAGTGCAATTGCTTCTATACTGGCCTGAGACCTAAGTTTATCTAAAATTGAGACTGAACTGGTAGCACCAGTTGGAGATAATGAGATGGAATTGCCATTCATGGGTTATAATTCTTACCTACATGTTTCTTGGTTTATGGGCAGCAACAATAAAAGAAAATAGAAATTAACATCACAATCCAACATAGAAATTAATACCCCCCAACCCGCTGTTCTTACACTATTATTTATAAATGCTACATATTCGATTCCATATATAAATATATTTTCTTCCGTATAAGTTCTGGCCCCAATAAGAAAGCTAGTCATTGCTGTTAATACTAAATGTCCAACCAGATTTTGCAGTTTTGGAGTGCTGTTTAAGTAAATTATGATTTCTGGCTATTTTGTTGTGACTAACAAGATAGAGGTGCCTAGAAGTTGTAAGAAAGGGAACCATGATACGGAAAGTTTGAGGAAAGTCAAGAAATTTATTATTAATTTAGAGATAAATATTTGGTTATTAATGTCATTATTTATTACTCATTATAATAGTAGTAGAGTTCTTATATAAAGAGTTGTAATCTTTATTATTCTTCAGATTATTGAATATATTGATTTGAGATTAAAGTTTGTGCTTTTGTGTATTTCTTTACCGATACTCTGTGGGGATAGGTACTATTATTCATTTTTTCCACCTTGTCAGGCACATCAAACCATCTCCCGGAAAAATTTACTAGTTATTTTTATTTTTATTTTTGTGTGCATTTATGGTGTTCAAGTCGCATCCTGGGAAGA
The DNA here is from genome assembly GCA_034770075.1 of Aralia elata. Classification (NCBI taxonomy): domain Eukaryota; kingdom Viridiplantae; phylum Streptophyta; class Magnoliopsida; order Apiales; family Araliaceae; genus Aralia; species Aralia elata. The sequence goes on from CM068385.1 coordinate 104,876,413, forward strand.
ATGAAGGAAAATCGCAAATGGAACTTCCAGTGGTTCTAAATCGATGCAGAGACTGGCTAAGGATGTATTCATTATCATATTATGAAAATCTGAATCCTGCTTTTTGTGTTATCAAATTACGAGTTATATTATGTTTCTCATGTTGTCAATCTGCATACTAAATTATTTGATCACCTTAGCTTTGTAACTGGATCATGTATTCTTGCAGCGTATTCGAATTGAAGGGATAAAAGATGATCCATGGTTCCAGAAGAATTATGTTTTAGCCAGACAGAGAGAGGATGATGAAGTGAATTTGGATGATGTTCGTGCAGTTTTTGATGATATTAAGGTTGGCATAGTTTGTCTTATGACTTATATTTAACACAATCATGCAGATTATATTGTTTTGTGGTGCTAAATTTCAGTTTTTCTTCATGTCTCATGCGATGCATATCAGATTTCTCGTCAGATTATCATTATATAATTTGATACTTGTCGATATTGCTGGGTCAAATTTGATGTTTTAAATATGTCTTATGTGCTTATAGGGGAAAAAGTTATCTTCCGTGTTCCTTGTAATTCAAGAATTATCCATTGATATTACTAGGTTTCTATATTTTGCAGGATCAGTATGTAACTGAACAAGCTGGAAACATTCAGGATGGCCCTTTGATAATGAATGCCTTTGAGATGATTACTCTGTCTCAAGGGCTGAACCTATCAGCCTTGTTTGACAGGCGTCAGGTACAGTAATATATTTCATTTTGCTTCTAGATATGCATGAGGCTAAAGTGCCCAATTCCTGGTGAGGGTGAGGAGTGCGTGAAGACGGTTTTAGAGTACTAATGATGTGAGCTTTGAGAGAGTCTAAATTTATATCTCAACGTCCATGATTATGTGATCACCTTTTCATTAAATAAATGTTGCGTATTACCCAGATATAAAATGCTTTTTTTTTTTTTTTGGGAGGGGGGGGTGGGGAGGTGGGAATCTTGTGGACCCTAGTCCCTAGCATATTTCAAAGGGAGGGGCAAATGTGGAATAAAATGGTCAAACTTTTCTCACCTCAAACTCTGCCATTTTGAGGTGACCACATAAAATGGGATGGAAAAATCTTAGCTAAAAATGAATGAGACTGAGAGAATATTGTTGATATTTTAATGGGGGCAGCTAAATCTACACTTATATATGTTTATTCACTCTCTCCTTGTAGGAGTTCATGGGCATAGTGGTAATTTAATTCTCTAACTGTGAAAAACCCATAGCAAAACCTCAGAAAATGTTTTTCTTAAAACTGATTTTTACGTCCTACACTCATTCATCATTCTTTTCTGTCTCAAAATTCAAAGGGAAAAAAAACTTATTGAAATCTTTCTAATACCGATCAGAACTACCATTTTTTTTTGTGAGTTGTGTATCTTTACTTCCATGAGCATCTGGTCACTGGATCAATATTTCTTCTTTCTCTACGCGCACACACGCACCCGTTTCATGTATTGCCATAGATGAATTATATATAAGCAAAGAGCATTTTCTTCCTCAATAAAGGTTGTCTATGTAGTGCTAACATTTTGTGCATGTTGTTGATATATTGCAATTGTGGCCCATCTTCAGGATTCATTGTTTTTAGTGACTTCATTTCTATCTTTGTTTCTCAAATTATACCTTTTGATTCAACTTCCTTTTAGTTGGTTTACTGAGGGCAAATGACTTGATCTGTTCCTATTACAGAACTATGTAAAGCGGCAAACTCGTTTTGTTTCTCGCCAACCAGCTAAAGTTATAATTTCAACTATTGAATCTGTTGCAGTATCAATGAAGCTCAAGGTCCATACACGTAATTACAAGGTATACCTATACTCTTATTCTTGAATTAGTAATTTGACCATAATGTTTAGCTTGAGTTCTTTAATTTATAATTGGGTTGCTATCCCAGTTGCTAGGCAATGCTCAAGTAATTTATTAGAGAATATTACACTCTTTATGTTCAATGGTGGGTAAACTACTTTTCGTTAGATGACATTTTCATTTTTGATACATAGAAATCTAATTGCATTTTTGTTTTTGTTTTCTTTTATGTTTACTCCACATTATCTTTTGGCGGAAAATATAACAAACTTTCATTACATTTTCATCTATACCTTTCAACATTTTTATCTTCGAGCGGATGATTCCAAATAATGAGATAAATTGAGAATTTGAATTTCCTAGTAATTTGGTCAATTGATATTTTTGTATTCACCTTGTAGTATATACGTCGTCACATGTAGATGTCCTCAGTTATGCAAATAACCATTTAGCACAGAAATTTTGCCACCTTTGCTGCTCTGCATAGGATTGGCAACAACAATCATAAACAAGACCTTTACTAACCACCAACTTGGTCCAAATATAAACTTTAGACACAGTTTTGAATTAGCCATGTCTTGCATCAATTTTGCTCGAATATCACCTCCTACTTTTTCTGCCCCCTTCAGATTTAGCATTTAAAATTTGAGATATACTTAAAATGTATATGTTAAGCAAGTAGTGTTCTTCATTAATTATGTCATTATACATTGGAAGAAATAGAAAAAATACAATGGGTTATCAAGTCATAGGTTTTTCTATCCTATCAACAAAATTTATTCTATTTTGCTGAATTTAGCAACTCCAATTCCTGTATTGTTTTTGACCGACAGACTAGGCTTGAAGGAACATTCGCCAATATAACTGGACAATTTGCTGTTGTGTTAGAGGTAATCTTTAAACCTTAAGTCCGTAATTATGTTTATATTGCTTCTCATTAGAGGCCTTGGATCCAGTATAAGTTCTCCTTTGATAGAGTTTTATGCTTGTTTGAAGGTTTTTGAAGTTGCACCATCTCTTTTCATGGTGGATGTTCGAAAGGCTGCTGGGGATACCCTTGAATATCACAAGGTTAGCTTCTAGAAGCTTATTATTGATTTCACTTGCCTTCGCAAGTTCTGGTTGTCCGGAACTACTGTTTGTGTGTACAAGAATAATACATACTTACTTATTATGTTACTTCTTTATGAACTCCATAGAGCCCAATGAACTATGTTCATAGATTTGGCCTCTGGTTGCATGGTTCCTTTTTTGGCTACAGCACTGTATGTCTTCACATCTTTCCTCACAAGCGTAACTTCTGATAATTAACTTCTTGTGTTTGCTGTAGTTATCTGTTTCTAGCATCTTATCATCTGAACATATGAAGACTGTAATTCCAAATTAATCATGTTTACTGTGTTTTCCGTAAATTCACAAACTGTTTTGACTTGTTTCACTTGATGCCTAGATTTAATCTTACGCTTTTGAAGCTACACTTGTTGCTTGTATGTTTAATTTAAACTGTACAAGACTATCCATTCTTGCAATGATGGATGTTAAGCATGGATTATTCACCATCTTTTAGGTTTTTTGCTCCAGTAGATATGTATGAATTGTCTTAAAACAAGTTTAATTTCACTTAAAACATGGAAGTGACTAATGATAATAATATAATATAAGTGCATGAAATATAGAATCAATTTGGTAATGTATACGTATTAATTGATCATGTATGGGATTGTGTTTGTAATACTGGCAAGGCATACCCAGTTCTAAAACCTAATTCATTACTTAGACAATTTATGCTTTATATCTTTCTGTCAGTTAAGTTCATTGGACAGATTTCAGTTACTGAAAGAATCTTCTTTCGCTGCAGTTTTACAAGACCTTCTGTGCTAAACTTGAGCATATAATTTGGAAATAGAAATAAGGAACAGCCAATATGTTGTGCTTGGAATACTGACTTGTTGATCCAGTCCTGTGGGTGTGAAGCAAATCGGGCAATTTCTTCTTCCAAGTTCAAACCCTTGGGATACCCAGTACCTTTGAATGTGTGCTGAAAATGTTATGTAATGTCTTAATATTACGGAGTGTATTTTTAACTGCACAAGAGTCTTTCATAAAATTCTCACGAAAATGTAAAACGTTACCGTTTGGTGCTTGGAAATAGTTAGTGTGGGACGCCTGGTTGATAGGTGAAATAAATAAAATTATCAATACTTGCATTAGATTATGTCATCTTGCAAATCTTGGCATTTTTTCCAAAAATAAATAGAAAGCAAAAGTAGAGAGAAGAGGAGAGAAAATGGATAGTAGTAGAAGAGAAGACGATGACCAACATACAGTTACAGTCCGTCTTTGTATGTACAAGAAAATGATATTGGTTGAAATATGTACACAAAATCATACATACAATATCGGTCGAGGTCGAGGTCGAGTGGTTTTTAAGGTTGAAAATACTTATTTCTGCATCTGCACTTCCAGGAGAGAAGATAATAACTCTCATCTGGTACAAATATAGTTGATGATTGGTTGACCTCCTCTTTTTGGGGCGGACTAATCACAAGTGCAGCCATGCAAGGTTTGCAACCCAAACATTTGTTCACACACTTTGGAGGACTCGAACCCAACGCCATTTTCACCTTCAAACTTGACTTCTCTCCTGAAAAATTAATTAATGCTTTTCGTGAATTCAATAAATTAAGAGAAAGTAAATCAAAACAATTATATATATATATATATATATATATATATTGATTTTCGTATATGCTAGCTAAGATGTTTACCTGATTTAGAAGCAGGAATTGTGAGAGAGAGAATGAGCACAACCATGACTATATTCCTCAAACTAAGGTGGTCTCTTGATGTAGCCATATATATCAGCCTTGATGTTTTATTTTCACTATTATGTCATGAAAGGAATATATATATATATATATATATATATATAATCTGTAGAAATGAGAGGTTTTTACTGTAAGAGATGAGAAAGGACAGGGCAAATTGCTGTAGTGCCCTGAAAAAGATAAGTTGAAAAAAACTTTATTGGAGGGTCCCCTTCCCCTTCCCCTATGGAAGAGCTTTGCTTTGTTCTAGTCTTATTACTATTTTTCCAAATTCAAGAAACAGTAGGTTAGACACCAACATTTCAGAGTGATTTGACACAAGTAACAATCTGAGGGGACAGGTTTTCAAATTATTGAAGGAGCCATGCCCTTTTTACCTCATCAGGTCAGCTGAAATTGTTCAATCTTTACCATTTAATGACTGGAATACTACTATTTCCCACTTCATTCCCTTTATAATTTTTGCTTTTCCAATCATGGATAATGAACATCATCAAAGCCTGAATGAAAGATTTGAAGAATCATAATCCCACTAATTGACCAACCCCATTAAAGGAGCCATAGACCTTGTGAATAGTAAGTAACCAGACTACACCCTAAACTTGCACAACATTTTTTCCTAGACAGCCTGCCTAACAAATGGAGGAGGCTAGGCTAAGCCTCCCTCCATATCTGATCTACTCTACTAGTTGTTGTGAGGAAACTAGTAGAGAAGCAATTTGTTTTCTTTGTAGGAGCTAGATGAGACAAGTCACTATATTCGACTAACTATTATTCGAGACATGAAGGAAACAAGAAGAGACCAAAGTCTGGATACTCGATTCAATACACAGTTGATGTAACGACTGCTAACCTTTCAAATCCAAATTTTGGTATATTCAACCAAAAATTCAGCAGACAGAACATGTAGCTGGTCATATTCACCGAGATCTTAGCGATTTGTCCAGTACTATTTTTCATCAAACTTTCTGTATCATCTGATTTTCTTTACAAGCCAAAAGTAAAAACTATCTACATTCAGATTACCATCCTGTGCATCTAACAAAGTCTGAAGGAGGTGACTTTTGAGGAATAAGAATTCTCCTTTATTTTTATTTTTTTAATAAAAAAAGTCTAGTCCGTCAAACAGTTTGCACCCATGATATATATATATATATATATATATATATATATATATATATATTACCATTCAATAGACAGCAGAGATGTAAGAATATCCTTCAATAGACGACTAGATCTGTTATAAGAATAACTTTATCCTTACAATTTTATCCTTACGGTCTTAACTATAAATCAGTTAACACAAATATATATATAGGCGTGTGTGTGTACGAAACACTACTCTTTGCACAAAAAGAAAAAGGAAATAACAGAACGCACAACACAATCAATTCACTACTTTAAAAAAGTAGTTTTTTTTTTATTTTATTTTTTTTAATTTTTTTGGGTTTTTGATTTTTTCATTAACAATAACATGTAAAGTACTTGCAGGGATCAATTTCACCAGCAGGAAGGCCCATGAAAATAGGACTAAATAATCCTATCAAAAACTAGGGTTTGGTACAAAAAACAACCAAAGAAGGTTGTGATGGCGGACTAGTTGCCATCTCCAAAGCCCCAGATTAGAGCAACCCATGCTGTTGAACTCGCCAGACCAACTAAAGAGAACACTAGATTAACACTGCATACATTGAAGTACCAACAGCAGAAACCACAAACCAGGACAAGGTAAACGTATTCTCAGGGAACCATGGCCGTGAAAGGGGAAGCCTCCCGTCAAGGAGAGACTAAAAGTTTAGGCAAGGAAGCCTGCAAAAATGGATGGGAAAAAACGATCCGCCATAGTCCCCTGTAAAACAACCTTGCCACTGAGGTTCAAGGAATCTCACTGTTGATGTGCTGAGAAACTACTACCAAGTATGCTGCTATCCCGTTTGCTAACTGTACTGAGGTATGTGCATAATAGGCCCGTCTTGCTCAACGCAATCATCTGCATGTGTAAACTGAGCACATAGTGTCAAATTTTTCACCCCGGTTCAAGATAGAATATCACATCTCCACAAGTTCTCCAAAAGCAGCTCGATTGTGCTGCTGCTGATAGAATTGCAGTGTTGGATATTCAACCCCAGCAGGGTCTTGCCTAGTTTTCTAAGGGAAGGCATACTCTTGTTAGAAACCTTAGAGCAACCAGACAAGGAAAGGATCTGCAGATTATGTTGAACTCCACGGGATAAAGCAGCAACTCCATCATCACTAATTGAACACTTCGACACATCAAGATCATTGAGCAATGAGCAGTTGTCTGCAATTGCCACCAAGCTTGCATCAGTAAGCTTCCTGCATCCCTCGAGATTCAGCACTTCGAGGGTTTCACCATGAAGCCTAGCCAGAGCCATAACCACTTCGTCCGTCAAATTCAGGCATTCACTCAAATTCACCTTAACAAGTCCATCACAGCCCTCCAGCAGTGAGAGAAGCCCGGCATCAGTTATCCCACAAAGCCCGCTGAAGTCTATGTGATGTAGCCGAGGACACAACTTTCCCAGAATAGCCAAGCTGGCACTACCAAACCCCAGGCAGCTTCGGATGGTCAAGGATCGAAGCGATTCACAAGGAGAGAGCACAGGTATTTCCAGAGCTGGATCCTTGATTCCCATACACTTCACTAAAGACAGAGACTTTAACTTTGAAATACAGTTTGAAAGTGCACCTAATATACCTAAATGTGTGATCCTGTTGCACTCCTCCAACTGCAAGCTCTCAAGAGACCCTGCAACCTTGGCAAAAGCTACCAGCCCATTATCAGACACAAAGCAACACTTCTTGAGGGACATCTGTTTCAGATTTGGGCAACCCTTTCCAATGGCTTCAAGACTCACATCCGTTGTCCCACGACACGAAGTGATTAGCAAGGATCCAAGAGTCTGCAGGCCCCTAGCATTACCCAACGCCCAAAATCCCTTCTGACTCACATTCTGAAGCCCACCAAGGACAAGATTGGTAATAGCCTTTCCATAGTGCCCAAGAACAGCAAGAGAGAAATCAGTGATCTTTAAAGCCTGGAATTTGACCTTTGACAAGACAGAAGAAGCTGAAGACAAAAGACTGGCAACTCCCTGATCCCCAATGAGAGGGCAATCTTTAACAGTGATGGACTGTAGCTTGGGGCAGTACCGTCCAATAGCTTGGAGGCTTTCATTCCCAATCTTTGAACAGGATTCAATCGTTAATGCAGTCAAATTGGGGCAATTCTGTGCAACTGCAATCACGCCCTTGTTGGAAATTGAAGGACACTGGCAAAGATCAAGCTTCTCCAATAAGTGGCATTCCTTCGCTATCTTAAGTAAACCCTCATCACCTATAGAAGGAACATTCCACAAAGAAAGAACCCTAAGAGAAGGGCATCCGTGGGCAATTGCTGAGAGACCAAGGTCAGTAACTCCACGAGTGGAGTTGCTTCCCCGGATTGAAAGCTTGCCAAGTCCCCCACGGGTGGCTGTTCCCACTGCAATAGCAGCAAGTCTAAGATCTGTTGCCTTCTTTCCTTCCAAGCACCGAGTAAGATAACCATCACACTCGCCTTCTTGATTTTCATCAGCGCAAATCATCTCAATATCATTCATAGATTCACTCACTTCTGTTCCTGTCTGAGTTGTCTTGCTCCTGCAAATTTCAGAATTGCGGACACTACTTAGGAGCATAAGCCAACGCTTTGAGACGCAAGCTGAGGCACTCCTCTCTTGACCTCCAGGCAGGCGTCTGAAGATCTCAAAGAGGCATTCATCAGGAAGAAGTTCAATGGACGGTTTCTCCTCCTCCTCAAACATATGCCCTCCAAAAGCAAATGGGCCACTGATGCGCGATCTTTTTCGGGGTGGGCAGTAAATATCCACATTGGAACCAATAGAAAACAAAAGGCCAGAATCAGCTGAACAAGCTGACCCGCCGGAATAGAATTCATCATCACCTGAAAACCCAATATAGCTAGAACCATCAGGAAAACCCGTCCATACAAATTCACAAGTGTATAGTGAGCATAAAATGTAAAATTGGGTGGATTCTGAAAACCAATTCAGAAGCAATCAGATCGAAACAAACATATGTAGATATAATCATAATTCATACAAGTGTATTTGTTACCAAATCACCGACGACCAATGAATGATCAGACAAAGAAGCTTAGCAAATGTTAAGAAAGTCTGAACAGGTCAATGCTAGGTATTCCATATCAACTATAACTGAGATCAAAGACTTGGATTTAGCACTTCTAACTAGGCCCAATTCATGACTCCTGTCCATACCTTTTCCCCCTAACAATATTTCTTCAGTTATGAGCACAAGAACAGCTAAATTACATACAGTTGTATATGCGTTTGATTATCAGATACACGGAATGATCAATCACAGTATGAATTAAGCTATCAAATGTGGATTCTACAAAAGCTAATTCTTCAGATCAGACCCAGGAAGATCACATAAAGATTCACCTTTTGAGGCACAATACCTAAATCTAAGCTCGACCCACAAACCATATCAATCAAAACAGAATTTGTCAAAGCAGAAACTTACCACTGTAATTGACGAGGGCAGGCATGGCTGATTTGTGAAAGAAAACACTCGATTTAAAGGAGCCAAAAAGATCAGATCGATCAGCAAAAAAACCGTAAGAAAGCAGAGCAGAAACGCGTATATAGCTTGAAACACCGGTTGCATCACAGAAACCCTAACGAGTAGGGAAAAAAGAAGAAGTAGAGAGAGAAAGAAAGAAAGAAGAATGTAATGTGTTTGGTTTGAAACTAAAAATGCATGAAATGATATATATATATATATATATATATATATATTAATAAATATATGAGGGAGAGAGGGGGATGTATCTATACAAATTACAATGGAGAAGTGATGAGGTGTCAGAGTGTTGAGATACATTGCAGTCAGCTCCCCCTCTCTCTCTTACTCCACTGTTACACAATTCAATGAATCCTTCCACATCACCGGTTGTTCCTCTGGGCCCCTCCCCGCCACATCTATTCTCGACCGGGTTTAACTTACATCACCATACGTGTCCTCCGCTTCCACCAATCAATACCACCTTCCGGTTCTGTCTTTTTTCTTTCTTTAAACCTCCAATGAATTTTGGACAAAAGGTCGACTTGATTACTAGTTTATTTATTTGTTGTCTTCGCCCAAAATTTACTCATAAATTATAAAAATTATTAAAATAAAAATAAAATATTTTTATATTTAATCAAACTTACTTATTTTTAAGTAACTCATAAATTATTTTTTGAAAAATAAAAAATTATTTATAAATTCATTTATAAGTGAAAAATAAATCACATACAAACACTGATATAATAAAAAATTATTTATAAATTAAATTAGTTACGAGTCGCTCCCGAACAAGCACTTAGTGTCACCTAAAATTGAACTTAATGATATTGCAAACTTAAATTAATCTTTTTTTTTCTATTTTGATGGCTGAATTTGTAGATAATGAAGTACAAGAATTTTCATAGTCAAAATACTTAATGAAAATTACAATATTGATTAATTCCAACAAACAGTGACAAATTACAATATATATCCAGCAAACCTTATATGAAGGAGAATACAGACTTTGCATAAAGAAATAAATATACAGACTTTGCATAAAGAAATAAATAATACTCATAAAAAGGTGAAATTTAAATCCAGACTGTAAAGGTCACATAACTTTTTATTAGCCTCTTTTGGGTAAATTAAAGAAAATTCGTTTATTATTATTGAGTTAAGTACCGTATTATTGCAATGTAATTTATCCAACAAGATATTTAGATTATTTCAAGAAATGATGCTATGATGAGTATATATTGTAACAATTGGAAAAAGGCAAGCGTTGTGATAAGGAGCTAAAAAAAGCTAATAATTAATGTATATGCTTCCTGCACAGTCGATTAATAATTGAAATGTGGAAATAAAATTTACTTTTGTCTATTCAAACATTAATGTGGCTTGTTGTACCAACTATTTCAACAGTTCTATCATTTTGTTACATAATTATACTCCACTAAATTGATACACCTTCCATCCCAAGTTATATACTCTTTTAGAAAAAAAAAATTGAACTAAAATAATTGTATTTTGTTTTTTTAGACTATTAAAGTGGCTATATTATAAATTTATCATTTTCATTTATTTTTTTCTCCTCATAAATGTATAATCTTCAAATATAGAGAAGATACAATGTTTTCACTTCATAAAAATGTTGAGCTTATTTCTACTAATAAAAAAAGAGGTGTTATATATATGGGATAATTTATTGTGTAACAATTCCAAAAACTCTTATTCCAAAAACACAATTATGTAGGTGCTAAGTTTTGATGATAATTTTAAGTATGGGTATATAGTTGTACTTTTAATAATAAAATTGACATAATAATTGTATTTCTTAATAAATGTACAAATGGTTAAAATTACAGATAATTTGGGATGGAGGGAGTAGTTTAATTAAATAGAAACTCTTAACATTATACAAGCTTGAAACCCGTGCGAAATACGAACTATCTTTTTTATATATTTTTTGTTTATCAAAATAATTCAATTGTAAATTTATCTTTTAGATTATAATTATATATATATATATATATATAACATTAATATTTTTTATGACTTTTCTCTTATTTTATTATGAGATTCATGCATGCATGCATGTATATATATCAAATTATAATTATATTCATTGAATTTGAACATGTATTATTATAATTATGTAATTTGTATTTGAGAATTATAAGTTGATGTCCAAATTATCTTTAAAATGACCGACTAAATTAATTTGAATGAATTGTTATATACCTGTATTAATATGTGTCGTAAATAAAGTTAAACTATTATGGCAGAAACAATGGAAGAAATTGAATTACCTTCCCACCGCAAAGATTCACCAATGTCAAATTTCCTTTTTTTTATTTTTTTTATTTTTTATGTTTTGGTCTCCACATTTCATCTTCTTTGGTGTATAATTATGGTTTAATATGGAAATATAGCAAAGTAGACCAAAAAACATGAGAAATATAATACTTCATCCCTTTTTCAAATTATATATGATTATTATTGACTTTTAAAAATCAATTTAAGACATTTTTAAACTCAAAATTGAGATGACTGATTAAAAATTATGAAACAATAAAATTTACAATGAGTAATACTATTTAGATAGTTTACAATATTCATCATTGTATTGATTAAAATTAAAAGAATCTATGTCAATTTTGAATTTATAAATTTTGTGTGTAAAGAAATTCTTAAATTTCAAAAGAATTTAGTTTTTATAAAAACATGGCCTTAATTTCTCTATATTTTATAAAATTAAATCACGGTGTGACGTAACCACAGTAGTAGTTTTTTTTTTTTGTTAAATTTTATTTTATGATCTCAAAAAATCTAACAAATTAAGCTAATGACTTTGATTGGTTGGTTGGTTTAATTGTAGTTGTTGACTTGGATCTTGATGGATGATCATATTCATGCATGAACAGCAGTCAAATAGAAATAATGTGTTTGACTTTTTAAGAGTGAGAAAATACGGGAGTCAAAGGAGGGCGGTGGGGATTTGGTGGTCGGCATGCAGCATGAGATGAGATGAGATATAGAAATTGTTGGGCATAGGGGTGCAATGCAATGAACTGAATAACTGATCGACGACGCGAGTCATTTTCCGATGCTTGTATTGGCCTATAGCCGCCTATAACTCCCTCAAATTTTTGGACAAACGAAACACGTACGTACGTACGTACCACCCGGGTACCTAGTACCACCGATAGAATCCAATGAATCTAACCCAATTCACACATGCATGCTTGATATATAAAAGTTGGAAAATACTAGCTAACCTACCACATAGCTATATATGCCGTGTTGATCAACACGCACTCGCTTCCAGAATTTTGAATGCGAAAGCATATAAATTCAATGAATCTTTTAGGGGGTACTATCATTTAATTTATATCTACAATTATGTGAGATTTCTATATGTAATTTTTGTTTTAAATGTATTTCAAATAATATAGAATCAATAATAAGGTAAGTAATTTTCACGATATAACCAATTAAAAAGAGAGATTAATGAGCTTTTACACCATCATTTTCCCTTTATTAAGTGGACTTTTGACTGATTCTCCGTCTCATAGAATAGCAACTAGAATTTATTTATTTATTTATTTTTCCTTTTTGTAAGAGGATGTGTGGCAAGTTTTTCATCTAGATTCTCATCCGCTCACTGTATGTTTTGCATATATTTGGCTGCAATAATGGCGTTCCAAGCTTTTACTTTACTTTATTCATTAGCTAACAGCCAAAAACAGGTATCAAAATAAGACTTCCTCAATTTCATAAACTTTAAAATGTTGTTTTTCCGGACTCCTTTTATGAAATTGAGGAAGTCTAATACTACGTAGTATTTTGATGGATATCATTAAAACAAATTGACTAGTACTCTTTTCTTGATTTTTTATATTAATAAATGTGACTATTTCTTTGGAAGCGAAATTAATTTTCTTGGACTTTTTCATTCATTCAATTAATCTTGTACATGTACAAGCATCCTCTCTCACTATCAAGTTGAAATTTCTCAATCTTTTCCTACTCAAAGAAAGGATTCTTCTTTTGTGTGTGTGTGTGTTAGGATATATGTCTAAGTGCATAGGCCCAATCAACTTCAACCGAACTCAGGACCAAATGATATTGAACTATAACCCGCTGGATAGGCATGCTGAGGAAGCCAAGGGAACACTTCTTGATTAAGGACCCCACGCAATTGCTCCTCGAATAGCGTGAGCATTAAGCAATGAGACATCTTCCACCAAAGCTCTTGTTCATGTGCTTGATTGGACAAGTTAAAGGGACGGAAACATGAACTATATATGGAGGTTCAAAATTAAAGATAAAAAAATATTAGATACAATTTTGTACTTGAAACCCACATACTATTTGTAATAACATATCTCTTGACTCTGTTTATTGACCATTTACATCGAAAGCGTCCCACAACGACTCAGTTGTGAACCAAAATGAGAACGTTATGTGCAAGTCATCTCGAATGAAGGCTCCACGAACTGGAAACGAACCTTGAAGGCAAGGTGGTCATCAATATATATATATATATATATATATATATGATTATGTATGGACTGTTTCCACATATACATTGAACTAGAAATATAGTCTTTTTTGTTTAAGATCCATTGAAATATTGTATATCCAGTTTCAAATCCACTAGCTGCAAATTGGTTAATAAATTAAAGTTAAGATAAAACATCTTAATGTATATGAGCAGCTATATTGAATTCACACCATTAATATATTCCTTTTGTCTTAAAAAATGAATCACTTTTCTTTTTTTGAACGCGTCCCAAAATGGTAATTTTCTTTTCTTGTTAAAACATAAAAATTATACTTTCCAAGTCCAAAAAAGGGAGGCCTATTATTTTGTTAGTTTTTTTCTATGAACATTAAAATTGCACAGGACACATTTAACTAGTATCTTTTTTGGGACATTGGCACCTAGCGTGATGTTTAACCTTTATCGATAACAATATAGTAGTACAAAATCAAATGCTAAAGAAGGGACTTGAGTTCCTCCATTATACCTTCCCCTAATTTCATTTAATATACGCGTCATATTTTTATAATTTTAAATAAAATAATTGAAATTAACACTGATTAGTTAATTTATAATATTGAGTAGTATAATTATTCTAAAAATAAAAATAATCTGACACTTTTTAATCATTTAACGAAAATACGGATTTTTCATCAAAATTTCAATGGTTAAATATTCTTTTAAATTTTTAACTGTAAAAATATGTTTAATAATTATAATTTCCGGTACGATTGTTATTAATATCATCATCTATTTATTAATACTAACTTTCTAACCCGTGCGAGTCACGTGTTTATTTAGCTTTTCTCTTAACTGAATTGTTATTAATTGAACTAATATATATATTAATATATCACATGCTATGGAAGGTATTGAGTAAAATTCATAATCTAATATTGAATATTTTAATAAGTTTAAATATTAGTTAATAACTTTAAAACTTTAGTGGGATAAGGGGGGAGAAATCTGTTGGGTTTGTGGGGCAGTTGTGATCATAAGGTAATTATTATGACCGTGTAAAACTTGTGGCAGTTAGTGATCATAAGGTGATTAGAATTCTTTTAGTGGGCATTCTCCTAAATAGTTTAAGAGTTATATAATTTTTTGGAGAGGAAACAAAGAGAAAGTAGGCAAGTTATGAGAGGGAACGACAATTCGATCTTAAATTGGAGAGTAACTCGTACTAACGAAGTTAACTCATCTTGTATTACATAAATGAATTTAGATCAAATTCAATTTAGTTTACTTCTATTTTAAATTGGATCAAACTCGATAAAATAATTCAGTGCAAACGAGATTGACTCCTAATTAATTAAGTGTCAATTCAAATTAGGATCGTTTTATCATTTTTTATATATATTAATAAATTTTGATCATTATTAACCGAATTATTAAAGTTAAATAACTAGTGTATCAGAGGAATGGTGTGGTGGAGGGGACTGGGGAGCGAAATCAGGCAGCCAAAAACTTATTTATTTAGAAATCTTGACCTTTTTTTTTATCGAAGAAATCTTGACTTTGGAGTGTCCCTTAGTACCAAAAGTCCATTCATACCAATCCTTTATTTAACGAATATTAAACTTGTCTAACCTGCCAATAACCCATTCATGCATGTATCATGTATGTTGGGTCTTAACTTATGTATAGGACTAGAAAAAAATATACTTTTTTGGAAATCTTGAATAAACAAAGAAAAGAAATGATCAATAATATATGATATTGGGATGGTTTGGTTATCAGTATTGAGCCAAAACTAAGCAATGGATTCAATCCACATAACATTTCCACTTGTTTTCTAGAGTCATGCATTGTCCCACTTGTCTTGGTAACTAGGCAATCCATCCTCTTTAGGATATATAGTACTCAACTACTATTAAATTTGATGATATATATATATAGGAAAGTGCTTCATAACTCGCATCAGTTATAAGTACTGTTCCAGTTAATTTTTATTCAACCGTCCAAGATAAGATTTAAGAGTTAAGATTGGGCACGACCGCTAGAAGGAATAGCGGCCAGCAATAAATTTAATTAAATTTTCTACTGACCGCTAGAGGGAGTAGCGGTCAGTCAAAACGGCAGCGTTTTGACTGGCCGCTATTCCCTCTAACGACAAGTAGAATTAAATTAGATCTAAACCTTGACTGGCCGCTATTGTGCCACCCATTGAAGCAAACCTTGATGGGCCACTCGGATTCAGAGCAGAGAGGAAGTGAAGGGAGCTTCAAGCTTTGTCCATTAATGGAGTTTACAGAGGGTTTTATAAAATGGGCAGTTTTTAGAGTTGGGGTTCTACCATTGGGTGATATCATGAGGTTTTCTCTCTCTTCAAATATAGTGTCATCAAGAGGGTTTTCTATCATTGTTAAGGAATTTTCAAAATATCAAAGAAAAATGGTTTATGCAAGATTTTTTGAAGTTCTTGATACAAAAAGGAATCAAGAGAGGGTATTCATCATTGTAATGGTTGGTAAAGGCGCAATTAGTGAAAATGGTGATGGTTTCTTTTTCTCTCTTTTCAGTAGTATTGAATTGGGTCATAACTCGTGGTATTCCTGCATTCAGTAACATCAAGGTTCAGATCTGATTTAATTCTACTGACCGCTATAGGGGGTAGCGGCCAGTAAAAAATTTAATTTAATTTATTGATGACTGTTACTCCCTCTAGCGATCGTGCCCAATCTTAACTCTTGGATCTTATCTTGGACGGCTGAATAAAGGTTAGTTGGAACAGTGTCCATAGTTAACGCAAGTTATGAAGCACTGCCCATATATATATATATATATATATATATATACAAGAGCCAATTCGTGATAACCGGTTGCTGGGAACACTATTTCAACAACCACATCTATGACCATTCATCATGATATTTAAGGGTTGAGATTTTAAGTCAAGTTAGTCTCTGCCTCTAGAAGGAGTAGCTGTAGGCATACTCTTTTTAGCGGCCCGAAAAATTACCTAAATACTTTTCTTGGGTTTTCTTAAGTCATCATGATTTTCGGCCGGAAAAGGTTGAATAGATTCATTTGTTTTTTTGACAAATCTTGGTCTTTTTAAAATTTAACTCTATTTCCTTAAATGATTTTTGTTAAAAATATTTATTTAAATATTAAAAATAAAATATTGGAGTATACAAATTTATAAAATATAAAAAATAAAAAATAAGTGCTACAATAGTAGAATAGCTCTGCGTTAATAGAGTAACTTTACTATAGTAAATGTTGAAGTCACTCTAAACTCTACGATCGTTAAATCATTACTTTACGATCTAAGTCATTATTCTACGATCGTTAAGTCATTACTCTACAATCGATAAGTCATTACTCTATGATCATAGTCACGATTCTACAATTGTTAAGTCATTATTCTAGATCGTTAAGTCATTATTCTACAATCTAAGTGATGATACAGAGTTATGTGTTTTGTGTTAGTTTGTTTTGTGAAAAAGCTCTACAATGAAATCTTATTTTCTGTTATTCTATATCTTTTAATGTTCAATCTGTGCACAAGTGAATAATAAAAACTCAGATGCATTTGTACAATTTAAACTAGCAATAGAATCTAAATAACTAGATAAAAATAGATTATGCGCATGCATTTTTCTTGCTATTTTAAAAAACTTACCTAGATTAAGAATGAACGTAGTAATTTAAAATGCCAGAGCACAATTGCTTGAACTTGAGAGTGAGAGTGGACGACTAGATCTGGAAAAGGAAAGGAAAATATCTGATATAACTAACCTGTCGATACTCCTTATAGTGGCAGGGATCAGATTAAGGAGAGGATATTTAGGTAATTTTTCAGGCCGCTAGAAAGAGTATGTCTGCTGTTACTCCTTTTAGCGGCAGGGATAAACTTGATTTAAATCTCAACCCTTAGATATCATGATAAATGACCACAAGTGGGGCCGCGTGTGACATTTTTGTAAATAAAAGGAAAGCAAGTGGGACTACTCTCTTTTAATATTATTTTATTTTTTAAAAAAAATCTCCAAAACGATATAGTTTTATTAAAGGTATGCTATTTAAGAGAGGTATATTATTTAAGATGTATACTTTAGATCCGTTCTCATATATATATGGGGAATGATCCATAGCATGTATTTGCTATGGATCAAAAATGGGCAAATACCATCTCCACCTTCCATTATAATATGAACGGACCAGATTATAAAATACAACTCATGATCCGCTAGTTATTCTAGCGGACCATATTAATAAAAAACTTGGACAATTATAACCCCCTATCAGCCAAAGTCTGCCAAAATTAATCGAGTCCGCTACAATTAACCTAACCGTTACGATTTGGAATAGGCTTTGGTGGTTGCACTGTTGCAATCTGCGATTTCTTCGATTTGCGATTTGGTTTCTTCGATTTGCGATTTGGAATAGGCTTTGGTTGCACTGCTGCGATTTCTTCGATTTGCAATGATTTGGAATAGGCTTTGGTTGCACTGTTGCGATTTGCAATTTCTTCGATTTGCGATGATTTGGAATATGCTTTGGTTGCACTGCTGCGATTTCTTCGATTTGTGATTTGGTTTCTTCAATTTGCGATTTGGAATAGGCATTGGTTGCACTGTTGCGATTTGTTCGATTTGCGATTTGCGTATTGCTTCAATTGTGTATTGCTTCAGGCACATGTATTACGTATTGCTTCAAAGGGTGTATACTCGTATTAGTTCAAAGGGTGTAGACTCATATTGCTTCAATTGTGTATTGTTGTTACTTCAATTGTGTAAGGGTATTGCTCCGTAGCAGTAAACTTCAATTGTTTATTCATTCGTAGTCCGCTAGTTATGCTAGCGAACCATTTAAAAAACTTATGTGAGTTTGGCTTCAATTCGCTTGAATTCAATTGGGTCGTCCGCTAGTTATGTTAGCGAACCATAGTAAAAACTAATGTTTGCAAAGTTGACTTTGGCATTTTGGCAGACTTTGGCTAATAGGGGGTTATAATTGTCCAAGTTTTTTATTAATATGGTCCGCTAGAATAACTAGCGGATCAGGAGTTGTATTTTATAATTTGGTCCGTTCATATTATAATGGAAGGTGGAGATGATATTTGTCTATTTTTGATCCATAACAAATACATACTATGGATCATTCCCCATATATATATATATATATATATATGAGGACGGATCTAAAGTATACCTCTTAAATAATATACCTCTCTTAAATAGCATATCTTTAATAAAATTATGTGGAGATTTTTTTTAAAAAATAAAATAATATTAAAAGAGAGTAGGGGATTAATATCTGACACTATAAAATTTAAACTTATTTTATTTATAGAAGGTACATTGCATGTCATATTGGTGAAAAATCATAAGAATATGAGTGTGCATTGAATGAGTTTGCGTGGAATGGTATGTAGGACCTAATCTTCCCCTGTAATTAAAAAATAAGGCTGACTGAAAATTTGAGTTGTGAAAAATCAGAGAGACCGGGGGCTAGAATCAGTGGATGTGGATCTCTTGACTGAGAAGCAAAATCATGAAATTATGGGTGTCATTATTCATGTTAGAAAGAAATAGTTTTTGACAAGCAAAAAAAAAAAAGAAAAAAAAGAAGGAAATACTCCTCTCAAATGGAAACACTATTTTTAGTCTCCCAATTCCAAAAAAAATAGTCTTATTTGTCAAAAAAAATATTATTTCAAAAAATATTTTTATTTGTTTTGATGATTGTCTGTATAAAATTACACAATACCCTTAATTTTATAATCACAATTACATTATTATGCTATCACCATTAAACTAAACACTTCATAAATTCAACAGTAAATATAAAATAAAAATATATCATTAAAAAATTATGAATTTTACGAATGAGACTTTTTTTTGTGGAATAGAATAATATTCACTATTGTATTAATTAAAATTAAAATAAATCGTGTCAATTTTAAATTTGACTTAATTAAGTTGATCTTAAAAAATCAATAACGATCTTATATTTTTTGGGCGGAGGGAATATTTTATATCTAAGAACACAAAGTAAAAAGTCTAATATTAAAAGGGAAGATAAATTCTCTTCAAAGTCAATTTTACCCCAAGACAATCTCCCAGGTAAATTTTTCTCTGGCTAGCTACAAATTATGGGGGCCACTCAGGTTCATTATTTTGTAATGTATTTCCAATTCGTTCAACACCAAGTGTGCAGTTGTATCTAATCCATACCCTCTTTTGCCTCTTAGCCAATTAAATGAAGTGTATTTGATCCACTTGAATTAGTAACATCTACCCAAATTCTGTTTTCTTTTGTCAAATTGGAGTAAAACTATTTCAAATTGGCAACCTTTTTCCTCCTTAGAGCTGTTTTTATATGACCAACTTGCAAAATTAAACAAATGAAACGTACTTCCAAGCCTTAATTCCCATCCCACTTCATTTCCAACTAAGTACCTCAACCAAATTTGCAGGCAATTGTCCAGCATGTCAAACCTACTTTATGTCCTTCATGCACAATGCACCTGTCACACCAATGTTAATACATTTTAAATTTTTGGAAACTTTTTTTTTTTTGGAAATTCTTTTTAAGTCTTTCGTCCAAACGTAAATAGACATGTTTTTATTTTGTTTTAAAATTAGAGATATATTTTTAACTATATATTTATATACAGTTTCACAAATTTTAATGTTTTGTTATTCTAAATACATTGATTTATATAATGTCATCACTGCTATATTTTTAAGTAATATAAAAATGTGTTTTGAAGAATTAAGTATTTAAAAAAAAAATACTGATGATGACAACTACCAAGTACAACCACCCTTATTCTTGTAGGTCATCATCAAGTATGTCGAAGGGAATGCCTAATACTATAAAGACAGAGTTTATCAGTTGAATACATTATTTTAAAATATGTATTCGAATCCAATTTTAATTTTCTTTTCCAAGAAAGTGTTATACTCCCTCCATTCCACAACCAAAAAAAAAAAAAAAAAATTCCTATTTACGAATTTTGAGAATATTAAAATATATATATATATATATATATATATATATATATATATATATGTTTTCTTATATATACTCTTAAAAATAATAAGTCATTAGTATGATAGTAAAATTATTGTGATAAATTTGAGAATAATGTAATTTTAAATATTATTATTAAAAAGTGAACTGTGTTTCTAAAATAATTATATCGTTCCAAGTATATTATTTATTTATAAAGAAAATGTAATTTTGCGAGCATCTAACCGTGGTACGATTTCGTAAATCGTTTCGAAAGAACATTGGATATAAAGTTTGATGATAGTGGGCAAGTTTATACTGGAGTACTAGCTAGAGAGGCAAGAGCCTAAAGGTGGAGTAATTGAAAAGAATATGCCTGAAAAACGATTATTAACACATCACACATGCATTGCACATACCACGAGCTTGCCTGCCTGCCTGCCAACTGCCACTCACTACCATCGTCTTGTCTGTCAAGTTGAAGTAGGCATAAAATTAATTTAGCGACTCGGGGCTCAACATCCAGCTCTGTTTTGATCGTAATTGAGTTTTAACTTTTTGAGTGTGGGACAAACCATGAGTTATTATCAATCAATAACTAATATACAAAAAGACCTCCATCACTTAAATTTTTTAATTATTTACCTGTCAAAATAATAGATTGATAGTTTAATAATAATGGGTGTCAATTTATACTACCGTTAATAAAAAGGAGGTTCTTTTTGTAGAGTTAAAAAACTATACTCTTAAATAAAATTCTTTTGTTAATGATCTTTTGATAAAACCTTATAACACGTCAAAAGTATATGCACGCGATTTTTCTTAATTTAAGAAACTGGAAATTATATAATATTGAAAACCTAATTAATTAGCTCGATGAATCTAAATAGAAAAAGGAAATGATGGGGGGAAAAGGAGAATGTATATTTTAGTCAAGTGGGTTTGTTGATTATTAGGAATATTGGAAGACCAGATTCATTGTACTCCTCTTGAATATTGAATGATCAAGTTGGTTTTTTTATACTAGTATTAAATTGGACGGTCTCATACAAATATTCTTATTAGGCTTGTTTTGTATCATTGCTTTATTGTGTTGGGATTTTATTTTTATGCAATCCTTTTCATAACAACAATTAATTCAGATATGCATCTTCCCTCAATCTTGGCAAGATTTATGAAGATTTTGGTTTAAAGGGGCAGTAGTAATTATAATTATAATAATAATAATTATTATTAATTTGTACTTAGAGCCTTGAAAAAGTTGTTGATTCTACTGTGACAACCATGAACCACACGACCAATTTCAACTGCTGGTAAGTCGCCACAAGCTTTGAGCACGTGAGGAAGAGTGAAACTATCCGGACGGACACCCAACTCCTGCATTTTGGTATAGATTTCAATAGCTTCACGGAACATATTAAATAAATTTATCTAACTCAGTTAATTCTGCGATATTTTTATGCAAAACAAAAGAGTCAAATTCATTAAATATCAATTCTGCGATATTTATCTCACTCTTTTTTTTTCTCATAAATAATATTGAAAGTTGTGAAATATAGTCCAGATGATAAAATGAAAGAGAGTTGGAAAACTATATTTCTGTTTACAGCAAAATCATTCCATCCTGTAGCTCCAAATTTATTGTTGTTTTAACACCTACTCTTCTAATCTTCTTTGATATCTACCGTAGAGTACTACATAATGTTAAGATTTTGACATATTGTTCTTGGATGTAATTTTTTAATTCTATTTTATTTTTTCAGCCCCTAATCAAATTGGTTTTCCGATTGATAATCCAAAATTTTCCACTTACTTTTGAATTAGAGGGTATGGATTATGGAATCAACGGTGAAAGCCACCTGGAGGACTCGCAATCAACTTTTATATATATATATATATATATATAATGCCTGCCAATGAGCCCAATTGCCTTGCCCATGCGCTTGCTTGTGAGGCTATATAATGCCTGCTAGCCTGCCAATGAGTCCAGTGGCCTTGCCCATGCTCCTTTTTTACGAGGCCATTACATAATATTTTATATATATATATATATATATATATATATCATTGTGATCCCAATAATAAAATTAAATAAATAGAGAGATTATTGCACAAAAAAAAGAGGAAGAAAAACAGTGGGATAAAGAAGTACATAATTAGGAGGCCAATTTCACAAACTTAATGAAATGCAATGCTGGCTGTTAGAAGTCCACCATAAATAGCCAAGAGTCATACGCCAATATTACACTTTGCTACAAGCCTACAACTTATGCCACAGATGTCTGTATATGTGATCTATTTTAGGTAACCATTTTATAACAACTTCCACACTTCAAACCAAAGAACACCACCTGGATGATGAATATTCAAAACCCACCAAAGAAGTAAACCCAACACTAACGGACTTGCTTCACACAACAAACTTCTTAAATTAACACAAACATTCCAATATTCTCATACTTCTCAAATTGCTAAAATACTAAAAAAATTTAAATATAACACACAGAGAGAGAGAGAGAGAGAGATCACAAAGTTGCAACCAAATCCATTTAGTCGATGCCAATCCTGCACCAACTTATATACCCTTGTTACATATGGACAATTCCATGAAATTGCCAAACTGCATATTTAGTTTAATTAGCAATGTATGGACATGTTTTCAGTAGCCATTTGCAGGAAAGGAAAATAATACTTGATGGACATAATAGTATAGTCTTCAAGCACTTTATCCTATACTCAAAACTTTTGCCTCCTAAAATTTTCCTTTTCAAGCAGCTATACATCAAGCCTTAAAGAGTTGAGACTTGCAGAGAAATTCAGATAAAGAAAGAAAGTGTATATTTTGCAAGTTCAGCATCCTCAATCATACAAACCCTCTTGCTCCCATATGTCCACCAAAAAATCAACCATTTCCTGTCAATTGGAAGTTTGGAACCAATTTATAGTAAGCAACAGCCTCACTTATAAGGAAGTCCAATAACAAAAATAATCAGAAGTACCGCAGCTTTGAACTGCTGACTTACAGAAAGAGGGATTGGCTTATGGAAACGTTTGTTAGTCCCAAGCAAACTTTCATAAGTTGCATTCCAACTACAATAGCACAATAAGTTAGACACGTCCGAGAATATATAAAACCCTTCTCTCTCGAAAGAAATATGACAGGGAAAAGAAGGCATGCTAAAGAGATGGCAAAAAATCATAAAGGTAATAAAATTTCCAGTAACCTCCCACATATCACAATGCTAAATAATTGGTATTACTGGAATTCCATTCACTGGAATTATACCCACATCAAACCGAATTAAGTAGGTAACACTGTTTTCACGGGTCACCAAATGACAGCCCCACAATACGACTCTCTTAATGAACACACATAAGGCAATATACAAACCTTAAAACAGGTTCTCGATTTTTTCTTCGATTCTCTGGCCTTTTACTTCCAGTCCATTGAAGCCTCATCTGGTTCCACAGAAGAAATCCTGCATTCAACAAATTCTGAAGATTACTTTACATAGTAAAGAGGAAACTAAATTACTTTACATAGTAAAGAGGAAACTAAATTAGGAGGTGGTCATTAAAAAGAAAAAAATAACATATCTAACACAAGTGAACATACTAAGAAAACAATATATGCATCAAAGTCGTATTATAGATTCATCAATTGCTGAAAGAAAATCCATTTTTTCCTTGGACATTTCAAAGTAAACAATAAAGAAGAAAGTTGAACTTGCCATGGTTTACGAATTCGGAATGGTTGCTAGTGCTCCCAGTGCCACTGTATTGATTGAGACACTGATTCGAGACACTGATAGACGATACACTTCCTTGAGACTGAAGAGCACTGTTATCCATATCACATGTGCTGGTGCTCCAAAAATCTTCTGATATATCGTTCCTCTTCGCTGTCTGCCCTTGAACTTTCAGACCCTTTAGTTCATCCACAACAGTAACTGGTGTGGATCCGGTACAGCAACCAAAGCAACCTCTGCTCTGTTACAATTCAGGTTTAGCAGATACCAATAATGGCAGCAATAAGATAACCAAGTTGTAAGGCCAGCAAGAATTTGTAAATAAATCACCAATAAGTGCAGCGTAGTCGTCTATTCGATGCCTACGAAATAATTTTGCATGCTTACAACTATGGTGCTCCATAAAGGTGCTTTATTTTGATAGAACTGTTACCCACCAAATGCCACATTTCTCTAGGAAGATGTTCAAATCTAGAAATGGTAATGTCAGGTGCAATTCATTTAAAAGCTTGAAGCTTAAAAATTGCAAAGAAAATTCCAGTACATTTTCAAAACCATATTATTGGAGGTCCAGCTATCCCGACTCCCGGCTCAAAGGGGAAAAATGGATATACTATCATCCAGACAATATCTTTACCTTTGACTCTTCAAGTTAAGGTTTTCAAATCATTATCATAACTTCTACATACCCTCACTGAAATTTCTTGGTACAAACTAACTGTAGTTTATTACCAAAAAAGATACAACACAGCTTATATTTGCTTTATAGGCCAAAGCTCGCATTCGAAAAGCCCTATACGTCACTTCCTTTCTTACCTACAAATAGATAACTAAGCTGCAACGCAAACAATTGCTCACATAATTCACAGTTTGCATCCAAACGTCATTGAGCACAATGCACAAAACTATCAAGATGATGAAGAAAACTAGTTATGCAAATGTTTTACAAATGTCAATGAGTTAATGCATGATTAACCTAGGACTTTGCAGGAACTGTGATGGAGGTAGAAAGGGGTTCGCTAGTGCTGCCCAGCTTTGGTTTCAAAACTGCACGAGCATATATGGGTATTATTATATTAAATAACAGTCTTAGCCTCTTTGAGTGACATAGTCCTGGTTTATAATAGAAACCTATTTCAAACAACATCATATGTTAAAAGTTAGTTTCCTAGTATATATTACAAAATTTACAGTATAATTCAAATTTGCAAGGGATTCTCCATGACTGTCCCATATTATTTAAGCCATTTAATCCAAATAAAAGACCCAAATTCTTATATTTTGTATTGTCCTATCAGTAAATAATACTTGGATCAATTTCCAGTTTTATTGTTTTTGAAATTTTATGCAATGATAACTTCAGTACATATTTGAGAGTTATCTTATACTATTTTGGTGCATAAAACTAGCACTTCTTCTTCAAATATAATTAATAATACAATTAATTAATTAATGAGATATTTACTCTGTAGTTTCAATTTATCATTTTGGTCCAAGATTAGAAGAAACCATGTACACACAACGTCTACAAACCCATATGGGAAATAAAAGACAAACCTATGCCACTCAAATTCAATACTCCAACCCTATACAAAGAGCCTCCGAAAAAATACCTAAACTACTAGTCTCGTAAATCACAATCACCCAAAAGTCCACGAAATTTGCAAAACACCCTAGGAACACCCCATGAAGCCAAAGGAAAAGCAGAGTAAGAAAAAAGATAATAAATTTGAAAGAGGTCTATCATTTCCTTCAAAACAATGGCTATTCCACTCCTTCCAAATCTTCCGCCATATGTTATGAGTCACCAAGCCGCATAACCTTCTCCACTCCTTCCTATCCTTCACCCCCACCAAGCCTAAATTAAATTTACAAGAATCTGCACCAAGTCCAAATCCTTCATCAAATTGTTTATCATTCCTTAACTCTACTGTGAACAGCAAAGTAGAAAAGCTTTTAATGCACCTAAAGCTGAACCGAATACAAGTATTTTCTACTAAAACCTATAACAGAGGGAAAAAAAAACAAAAAAAAAAACAGAAAATCAAAATTTTAAAGCTTTGGTTGCCAAAAGTAATAAAGACCCACCAAAAATATAATCAGAATAAACTAGGATAACCCTAATTCACTAATTTGAAAAGTACAAACAAATATTTTCTTCAACAACAAAAACATCTACGATTATATTGTTTCAATATGATCTGTATCTTTCTCAGAAAACTAATCAAATCGAATCGAGTACTTACCCCATGCAATCGAAAAAGTGAGTGATCCAATCAGTGAAAGAAAGCTGCAAAATCATAACTAAACGTGCCGAAAAAAATTGGGGAGCTCAAGATGATTGATAAGATTGGGTTCATCTGAAAAGGGTAAGTCAATATCAACAAAAGCTGGGTGATTATGATCTTCTTCTACCATAATAACTGACGAAAAGTCCTCCCACAGTTTCCATATATTCCGCTACTACTCTTTTTCATGGGTTGAGACTTGAGCCGATGCACCTGAAACCACTTCCTTCTTTGTGAAGTAATACCTCGGTTCCGTACTAAGGTCGATTTACGCACATATGAAAATTATTTAATATTACTTCTTTGATCCTAAATTAATTATTCAATTTTATTTTTTAAAATTAAATTAACTATTTTTAGAATTAATAATTAAACATATATAAATATATTTCTAAAATTATAAAAATTAGAATTAATAATAAATTGTATATACTTTCTTTTGGTTATAATCTCTTCACCTATATTTTAACAAAAATAATAAAAAGATTAATTTTAAAAATGGTCAATTTAATTTTAAAAAGTCAAAACTGAGCAATTAATTTGAGACGGAGGGAGTATTATTTAATAATTAAAATTTATATCAAATTTTATCACTATTCTTTTATAAAAAATTATTAATACAAGGGAATTGTTTTTTCAATACAATGAAAAAAATTATGAGTGATATTAAAAAGTAAATAATTTATTCTCTTAAAAAATTATAAACAATAAATAAATTAGAACAAATTTTTTCTTCTATAAAATCACTTATTATGACAACG
The DNA here is from genome assembly GCA_034770075.1 of Aralia elata. NCBI lineage: Eukaryota > Viridiplantae > Streptophyta > Magnoliopsida > Apiales > Araliaceae > Aralia > Aralia elata. The sequence continues at coordinate 104,903,977 of CM068385.1, forward strand.
AAGGTAGTACTTAATATTCCGCTCTATTTACACTCGATGACTGCGCCAACGATGAGTGTCTGGTGTAAAACGGGAATTTTATAAAATTTAAAAGGACTAAATAGAAAAAATAAAATTAATTTAATTTAATACAAAAAAATAAAATAATAATATAATTAATGAGTGAAAAGATGAAAATGTCACAAATTGTTATTTTCATAACTAATATTACATATGTATAGTCTATTATTTAGTTATTACTTATTACAAAGAAATTTTTAGAAATATAAAATGTACATGTAAAAATATAAATTTCAATTTTTTTTAAAATCATAATTGTAATAACTTATAATTGGTGATATATATATATATATATATAAGCAATTATTAGTTCATAAATGTATTGGCATAAATAATACTAATAACTAACTTTTTTGCCCCTAGGAAGAAGATAACAAGAATAACAACCTTAGCACTCTTTCCTATAAACCTGAGTCTCTCATTTAGTATGTAGTTGTTTTATTATACCTTTAAAAAATCAATAATTCTGGGGAGCCCGGCGTTGGTGATCGGGCTCGGTGACCGGCCGAAATTTTTTTTTCTTTTTTATTTATTTTTTTTGGTTTTCACTCTCAAATAATTTATGTAATTTATTGGAACTGAAATTTTTAAAAAAAAAAATGATTTAGGTGTGATTTGGATACATATCAAAAACAGTGTTACACAGTCTGTGTAACACTGTTTTTGATATGTATCCAAATCACACCTAAATCACTTTTTTTTTTAAAAATTTCAGTTCCAATAAATCACATAAATTATTTGAGAGTGAAAACCAAAAAAAAAAAGAAAAAAGAAAAAAAATTTCCGGCCGGTCGCCGAGCCCGGTCACCAACGCCGGGCTCTGTAGGAGGACTCTTAAAAAATTGCTTATGATACTTTTAGATATAATATATATAAAAAAAAGTAGTCATAATATAAAAAAGGATCCGTAAATATTATTATTTATTTAAAAAATTAAACTCAAGACTCATTTTTTAGGGATAATAATGATTTGACACTCAGTATGTCAAAAAATGTAGCATAGAGATGCCAAATTTAGAGACCGTAACACTGTAGACGTGATAGGGATGCCAAATTTGGAGGAGCGTAACACTATAGGATGTTAATTATGCGATAATGATAATGGTAATTGCGTAACCACCCAAAACTCATTTGATGCTAAGGAGATCGGTGACCAAGTGGGAAAATGTTTTATTAAATTGTTTAAGACTCTTAGCTAACGTTCAAACTTTGTTCCTCCACCCTCAACTCTCCACAACCCCCAACCCCCAACTACCATCACATTGCTTCTGTGCCCAACACTTGAGCAGGTAAATTCAACCCATCATCTGCCCTTTTGGCATTTTGTTTCATGTACTCCCTCTTTTTCAAAATTGAATATATATATATTTTTTTTATTTTCTGTTTGTAATTTTTTATTTTAAACTATAAAGTGACATAAAATTATTAACATGACCTTACTAAAATTAAATAATATCATACCACCACTTGTACACATCTCTTGTATCAGTAATTTGAAATGAAGAGAGTAACTTGTATTTTAGAAAGATAACTAGTTGTGGTGTGTATGTATATGTACATGTATGTGCGTGTATATATGATCACATTCATGAGATCATTACATTCCTAGTCAAGGTCCAGCTCTAAAATCCTCTTTGACAACTACTTTTACAGGAAGTAGATTCTTTTAGTATTATTGATGCAACTCAAGTTAGATGGTAAAAGAAACCAAAGCTTCAGCAAAAATCAATTTTCATGTTATTTCTCTGTGTTCCTTAACAAATACCAACACATATTACTATGGTTTATACAGCCTACTTTGTACCAGTTCCAGTCCTTCACTATGATAAAGAGGAGCATAACCAGCATAAGACACATATTAAGACAAAACAATAAGCAAGACAATTCAATGGCCTCGGCAAAAAGGCTAATATCCTTTCCACTTCTACTGCTTGTTGCCCTGATTGAAAAGAAGAGATGCCAGACCAACTCTCCAACCAAACATCATAGAGGGTTCATTCTTTCTGGGTATAAGAGAAGGCAGGCCAGAAGCCAAATTGTGACCGAATAAAGTCTCCTGCTTGACACTTGTCTCCAATGATGACCTTCATAGATATCAAACATATAATTTTAAGGCCAATATTCAAAAGAAAATTCTACTCTACACTACCAACAAAATATACATATCACGAAAATATGAGGCACTCATCACTCCAGAAAAGCCAAGTATGAGAGTCTCGTGCTTGCAGGTAAACATAGATTCATGATATCACAAGGATCGATCAAAGCTAATTGATAACAGGTACTATCATTTAATCAATAACAATTTAACACTAAGGCTATGTTCAAACTTGGAAAACAACAGGGAAAAGAAAGGGGAAAAAAGTAAACATAAATGACAAAAGGGCAACATATATCTGATTATTTATACTTCCAAGAAAATTTAAATATAAAGTATGAAGTTACTCTAGTGTAGTGGATGTTTAATAAAGTTCCAATAATTTTGTGGGTTTCACTTCATTTTCCTTTTCCTTTCTTTTCCTTTGTGTTCTCCAAGTTCCAAATACATCCCAAGAAAAAATATGAAACGAGAACACATGATAGAAAACTACAATTGAAAACCAAACAATATACAAGGAGGAAGTCATTTTCCACTGCAAGCTTGAATACTTTTTTGAATACTATGCACAAATTTAGTACAGAGCTAGAAACCAAAAGCTGTTTGGTAAGAAATGCTTGCTCCTTAGCAAGAACTATATTCATAAATGCTGAAGTAGGGTTGCATATGTACTTCCTCAACTAAATAACCATCAATCCACTCTACTTCAAGCATATCAGGCTTGTTTAGTCTTCTAGCCAATAAATTCCATTCAATACCTTGTAGATAGTATAAATTATTTTGTTTAACTCTTGCAATTTAGTTTATTAATGGTAGGTTTTAGCTTGATTATAAGACTCAATAAACTCTCAAGCGTGAGACTTCTAACTTCCATAATACAGAAGCTTACAATGTGTGACGGAGTTTTCCAAGAACAAGACAAATTAAAGTCTAATACATGTGCCTTTTCTTCTTAGATATTATAATATAATTTGATGCAAGGCAAATAAATATCCAAGTGATAGTTAATAAATTTAGTTTTTCTTAGCTTTGCTTAAATGCTACTCCCTCCGTCCCTAAAATAAAAGGATGAACAAAATACAATTTGTATACATATTAAGAAAAGTAAAAATAGAGGAAAGATAGTAAAAAAGATCCAAATTTATCCTTAGTGGCCCCACAAGATTATATAAAGTGATGAGTACTTCAATATTTTATACTAATGGACCCCACTAAATGACTTAGTTACCCTTCGGTTTATGTACTTTATCTCATCCTTTTGGGACAAAAAAATTTGTGCCTTTAGTCATCTTTTTGGAGATGGAGGGAGTATATGATTAAGAAACCAAGGAGTCTTCTTAGTATAACTAGTCATATACAATTACTTTTCCTGTACATATATGACTCCACTTAATTAAAAAACAAGCAACCATGAAGCGAGGATGAAGATCTAAATGTTTTCTGCTAGAGAGATGCTAAATGCGAGCCTGAAGCAAGCTGTAACCCCAAAAAATACAATCATATAAACGTACACGCAATGCGCATGTTCGTAAAGATTGAGAACCGACAAAGAAGAAAAAAGAAACAGTGAATGTGAGACACATACACTGGAGCCAATGGGCCTTCATGTGCAAACGTTGACATGCCCTGTCGTTGCTTGTGCTTGGGGTTTGCGGTGCATAATACATATACGCGACCACGACGTTTGACTGTTCTACAAAACTCGCACATCTTCTTCACCGATGACCGCACCTTCATGATTACTATATATATTGAAATAAAGTATCCATCAGGTGTCTAGACAAGTAAGATAACTCATGAATACTATAGCTTGAAAGAAAGAACTCATCATGTGACTCAAATAATTAAATGTGAACAACCTTCTAGTCAACAATTCATCTCAAAAAGATAACACACTAACAATTAAGATTAAGTATTGACAATCTAACGTAAAGCCCTACAAAAGTCCCTCTATATAACTCATCAAATATCAACTCAAACAAATCCAGTTTATATTTTCAAAATATATGCATGCATCAAGCTCCTTCCAATTCTTTACTGACAACCCTTTCCACGCTTAGGATTTAGTCTTCCCATTCAGCTATCAATTTCATAAAAAGCATTCTCCCATTTTCAAATCATTACCTTGCTATTGCAACATCCATCAATTTGGATGCAACATCAAATAGCTTTACAAGTCTGTGTTGTGTTATCTCTACTCTACTGAAAGAAAAAAAAATTCATTCTATTTTAAATCTTCCTAGACTTACAGAAATATCGCCTAATTTGCCTTGAGCAACACAATACTTATTCGCAATACTATATAGAATGTAAAAGGGCTTACATACCAAAAAAAAAAGAAATGTAAAAGGGCTTCTTCTTCTTTTTCCCTGTCTCCCAACATTTTAATTGCCCTGGGTAAAGGTCTTATCATCACAAATACAGCCATAACGGCAACAGCAACTTCAGGCATCTCTGAAGATCAAAGTTCCAATTTTGATCATGGAGAGTGAAAATATCTAGCATTTTCATTAGTGGACTCATGTTATGTGAGAAATGTGATTGGACCACTGAGTTTGAAGCCTCTTATCAGAGTTACCAATAGCCACTGTTTACCCATTCTATGTAAGAGATCATAGCAATGAATTTACCAATACTTCAGCCACATATCATTCAAATTCAACCACGTCTTCCAGTCCTACTAAGTTCTTATACAACAATAATAATTCTTAACAATATCAAGCAGTTGCCCTGAACCACAACTGTTAGCAAAACATACCCCACAGTCCACACCTTAGATCAAGTCAATCAACAAGTGAAGAAGACAAGAACCATCTAAAAGTATAGAATTTCAGCCCCTAAATGAACTACAAAATTATGAGAATTTACTTAAACACAGTGAACCATCTTTTGCAAAAATTACTGATTTTCTTTCAAAATCACGAAACCGATCCCCTTTTTTTTATCTCACAAAAAGCAGATAAATATACTTATGAGAGAGAAACTGGTGCTGTAAGTCTCTCAGGTAGAACCCTATTAACCACAACCCTCGAGTATCTCAGAAATTCTACTTAACAAAAACCCTAGAATCTTTTACCTTTTTTAAGTGAGGGGCAGCAAACTACAATCCAATTTTACACCTCAATCACTGCTCCCTTGAGAATTAACTTCAAACAATAACTTGTTTTCGCTGATACAATCACAAGTCATATATCAATTCTGAACCCTACAATGAATGGAACAGCAGAAATGCGAGAAACCCACGCTTCAGATTACATTTTCATAATACGTTCAATTATATTGATAATCCATATATCCACAGAGACACACAATTAAGGGACAGAGAGAGAAGGACCTGATTGTTAGTAGGGCTCGTCGACTTCGCATAAAGCAGCATACTGTGAACGCAATGTTGTATTAACAAGATCCTGAAAGAAGTATTAATGGGCTTGGGCCTCTTGGCTAGAATTTTCAAACCAGGCCAGAAAGAAGTCATTCCCACGGTAGTGGGCCACCAGAGTTTCGGATAATTAAGTGGCTGCCACAGACTTGTCTACTACATCAGGTCCACTACCGTATCTTGTTTCTTCCTTTTCTAATCCCTTTGTCCCAATTTTAGTATATATCCTATCCCCATCCAGTATTCGGTTGTCTCACTATCCTATCATATTAGTATTATTTTATATCATTCATGGAGTTTATAAATAAAAGGTCTTAATAACATTGGGCATGTTTGATAATTTGAAATGTAACCTTTCATATGATTATCATCAAAAGATAATAAATTATATAAGAATAATCAAAAAATAATCAGTAATATTAGTATTCCATATCATCCGATAGAATAATATCATATAGCTAAATTTAAGAGAAAATTAACAGAGTAGAATTATAGTGATAAATAGTGTAATTATTATTGTCCATGTTAAAATTGTTTAATTAATCGTATTGGATTTGAAAATTTTAATTTTTTTTTAAATCACGCACATGATATGTTAATGGACGGTGAAGAATACTAACTTTATAGATCCTCTTTATATATTTATTTTTTTATAAATTATTCTACGTAGTTTTTTTAAGTTAAAACATTATATGATTCTAGATAAATGATCCTATTTTTTGGCATTCAAGGGCATGTACTAATGCTTTTATTGTTTAATGAGGGGTGCGAAATAGGAATTTTCAAGTATGACTGATAATCATTATAGCATGTAGAGCTTTATATTACTAGATTAATTAAAGAATAATATAATACAATTATTTATATTTACATGAGTTATTAAAATTGTCAAATTAAGATATAGAATATAGACATCAAGTTATGAATGTACTGAGAATTTATTAATAGTCATTGTGCAATTAACTAATCATTTTTAGTGTAAAAAGTAGTGTTTAATAATTCAATTAAATAGTTGGTGATACTATCATTTGCGTGATATTAAAATGAGTTATTAATTTAAATTAGAATAAGCAAAAAGAAAAAAAAATGAAACAAAATCTCTAAGTGGCTTTGAGCCTTTGATATTTAGAAAGAATCATAGTTAATTTATAAATTTTAAAATTTTATATATTAATTTAGTTTTTCAAAAAAATTAATTTAGTTTTAAGAAATTAAATTATGAAAATTATAAACTTTTTGTAAAGTACTTCTAAATTCAAGATTTATTATATTCAAAAGTTAAATTATCACATCACTTTTAAGTTAAAAATATTTCTTATCAACTTTGAAAATTCATACCTGATCGGTTGATCTTATATTTCAGAATGAATGAAGTATTTGGTAGTAATTATACATTTTAAATGTGTTCGCGAGCATGATAACGTTCGTGAACTTGATCGAATTCGAATATATTTACGAGTTGTTCGTAAACGAGTTTGTGTTCGTGAACATCAAAATATTCATGAACATACTTTTTTCGACAATATTCGTGAACTCGAACATATTCGTGAACATCTAATAATTCGAACTTACACATTAATATTGATTTATTTATGTTAAACAAATATCTTGGAGTTCGACAAATAATATTTGAGTTTAGTTCGAGTTTGTGAAAGTTAAACTCAAATCGAATTGTGTGCAACCTACATAGACCTAATATTTTGAACTGTATAAATTATGAGTAACTTTCAACTTATATATGGAAGTTTATAAACGTGGAGAAATAACTATAATAAGGTTAATTTATCGAACATACGAGAATCCAAAGGTGGGGTATATCAAAAGACGCAGTTAGTAAAAATGATTTAATTAGTGCTTAACCACGCTAATCCTTATCCAATTTACTTTACTTGACAAAGGACGGAAATCACCTATCTTATTTTTCCTTCGATTCGTTCCAAAATTAAATATAATTTTTTTAAAAAAACAATTAATTCCTAAAATCTTAAAATTCAATACGAAATTATTTCATTTCAATACAAATAACTACAATAATTATGAACTAACTAAAAATATTACTAATTATAATATTAATTATTTTAGAAACTTAGTGCAAAATTAGAGGTAATAATTATAATATTTTTAAAGAAGGAATGGCTTTTCACCACCAATCCCTGATACCATCTAAATATCTCATATGATCTCACTTTCACTGTATAATAACGAATATATATTTCTCAATTAGGTATAACGACTTTATCAAGCTTGACTTTTCGTTAAATTATTTAAATGTGTTTCTATTTAAGTACTTAAGTTGTGAGGTTAGACGCAGGTGGTAGGTATACCTTATTATTTGTATTAATTTGTTGACAAATTTTTTTGATTATATTTTTGAACATATAAACGAGTTTCACTGGATACACAATAATACACAAATTATACGTAAATATTTTCAAGAGAAAAGAAATAATATCACCTCCACCGTGGTATTACATAATTTCGACCAACTATGAAATTAAACTTTAGGATAACATATATTTATTTTGAATTATTATTATACGTGTTTTTTGTTTCATGATAATATGATATACATGCAACTATTAATTATTTGAAATAGTAAAGCAGTTTTAAAAAAGGTAACATGAGATTTTTTTTTTTATTTGTGCTTTCTATATATATATTTAGAAAACAATTTCCCTTCTTGTGTTTTACTGCAACTTAATTGGTGGTGCCACTGTGCCAGACAAGAAAGAAAGAGGTAAGAAAGATGAGGAGAGGAAACATTATTGGTGGTGTTTTATATTATAGTTTTGTTGCTTTAGCTGACCAAAAAGCTTACCCCTTTTCATTGATTAGATTAGACAGTCGGCAAGGCTGATATGCATCTTTTTCTGATTTCATTTGATTGATGTGGAATTTGCTTACTCGCAATTATTCAGGAGTGACATAAAAGTTAGTTATACAAAATTGAATATAAAATAGTACTATGTTATATTATTATTAATGAATGAATGTTTTATTATGTATAGATAAATTTAATAATTATTACTAGTAAGTATTATTTATATTATTTTGTATTTTTTTTATATTTAATTTTTTGTCATTAAAATATTATTAATTATTCAGTATCCCATCTGTTTTATAAAAAAAAGTATATTTAAATTGTTTATAAATTCAGTACCCCCATCAGTTTACAATTAAGCCACCTTTTATAAAACAAGGGTAGTATAATTTATGATAGAACAACCTAACAAAAAAAAAGAAGAAAAAAAAGTGAATAATTCTAATGAGTTTTGTCTTATATAAGGCTTTATGAGTAAGTAAATATATATATATATATATATATATATATATATATATATGAAAAACAAAATTCAAACTATCTTCAGTAGTGTGGCACCTGCCGCTTATTCATTGATAACGATTTTTATGTGTAGAGTGAATTATTGGACCCTTAACGTGGAATATTATCAGTATATACTCAAAGCGCTTTATTAATTAATTAAAATACCAATTAGTCTAAAGTACTCTTTACTAAATAAAGTGGCTGACGTCATGAAAGACTATTAAGAAGCATCTAATAAGTCAATCATGCATGCTGTTCTATCCATATGATTATGCGTTAATTAATTAAGTTTAGTAAGTTGATGGGTGTGTCATGCCTACTGTGACGTAGCTTCACTTCTTGATTGAACGGTTGGCCAATGCAGACCACATTAATTTTAGGCTTATGAGAACATCATCATTAATCAATATGAAAATGCTCACTCATGATTCGACAGGGTGTGGTGGACTAAAAATTTTTTTTAAAATTAAATCTAAAATATTTTTAGGGGTTGATGATTTCTTAAAAATATTTTAGCGAATAGAAATAGAAATAATTTAATCTTTTAATTTTATTTTCAGAAGCACTTTTGGCCTTTTAGAAAGAAACAGAAAATTAACTCTCGGTTAAAAGTTCAAACAACACACTTTTGTATTAATTTAATCCTTTAATTTTTCAAAAGCATTTTTACAATTGTGTAATCAAACACTATTTTATGAAAGTATTTTTGTCAAAAACTCTACGTTTAAAATTATTTTATCTCACTACGCTTCGCTAAACAAACACAAAAAATTAATTAGTATAATTAACACATAGTGACCTAAAACTTTCACTCTAATGAAGAATGCTTTCTTTACTTAATTAAAAACCAGTGACTTATTCGAAGGAACTCAAATCTCACGAGAGAAATCCAAGAAGGCAATTTGAAATTATTCAAAATTAAATAGATTTTATGTCCATAAAAGTATTTATACATTTACATTAGTTTCAACCAACAGTGCCGATAGCGCGCGTGAGTAATAAAATGTCATCATAATTGGTTTTTAGCTTTCGCAATGTATTTATAAATTGTATAAGGTGCTGAGATCGAGTGACAAAAGTGGTCCATTTGTAAAGTCTAGATTATTTTTCTTAATCACATCTGGTTTGCCAAACTCAACCACATCACATGGGTAACTAGTAATTTAATTTAATTTGTAGTGGCAGTAGTACTAAGAACATGCATTTCAGATAAATTAAACAAGGCAAGTGCACCTTAAAGTGTTTTCTTCAACTCCGATATCAATTTATCTCCTCCTTAATTCTTCCTGTATAATCCCCTCTCCTGCCCTACCACTTGTGGCACATACGTGACACACTCTTGTCTCATTTAAGTTTTCTTAGAACTAGACCTTTTTCACCCAAATAATATATTAGCTAGGTGGTTCATGAATAATTACTTGTTGTCTGTCAAGTGAACATGCAACTGAATGAGACTAGTACCTATGAATTTAAAGTTTTTCTTATGAGCGATTGAATTGATCAAAATATACACACACTAAAAGGATAATTACATGTCCTATTAAATATGATGTCCTAAGGTTATACAATACAATTCTGTAATGCATGTATCACTTAAAAAATATACATATATCAACCCCATTTCTTGATGAGCCATCAATAATGGATCAATTGAGACGAATCAGTCCTATCCAATGGGATTCTCATTTATCTCTCTCTCTCTCCCGCATGCTCTATAACAAATTAGGAAAATATGACTGGATCAAGAAACAGATAATATATATATATATATAGAGAGAATAGATCTTAAGCATACCCCTTAAATGACATACCAAACATACTCTCTTTAGCGACGGATCGGGCGACGGTTTGGTCCGTCGTCAAAGCCTTTAGCGACGGACAACTTTTAGCGACGGACCCGTCGCTAAAAGTTTTGACGACGAACCGGACCTATGGCAACGGATCAAACCGTCGCCCGGTCCGTCGCTAAAGGGGGTATGCTTGGTATGTCATTTAAGGGGGTATGCTTAAGATCTGGACTATATATATATATATATATATAGGGGAATGATCCACAGAAAACGTTAGCTATGGGCACTGTTTCATCTAACTGTGATTCAGCCATCCAAAATAAGATCCAAGGGTTGGGCGTGGGCACGGCCGCTACTCCCTCTAGCGGCCAGCCAAATTTTTCATGTTGGCCGCTACTCCCTCTAGCGGCCAACATGAAAGTTTAGAGTTTAAATTTTAAACAATCAAATTATCACAATAATTTACAATGTTAAATTATATTACATAAAAAATTATATTACAAATATTTTATACAAATAAATACATTGATATATTTGACAAATATTTTATACAAATAAATACATTAAAATATTTAGAGTTTAAATTTTAAACAATCAAATTATCACAATAATTTACAATGTTAAATTATATTACATAAAAAATTATATTACAAATATTTTATACAAATAAATACATTGATATATTTGACAAATATTTTATACAAATAAATACATTAAAATATTTAGAGTTTAAATTTTAAACAATCAAATTATCACAATAATTTACAATGTTAAATTATATTACATAAAAAATTATATTACAAATATTTTATACAAATAAATACATTGATATATTTGACAAATATTTTATATAAATAAATACATTGAAACTATTTAAATTTAAATACATTTAAACTCTAAATATTTTATATATTAAAACTATTTAAATTTAACTAAAAGTATTTTAAACTTTTGTCCTGAACAGAAGACCAAATATTTCTACGAACTTTCATGTTGGCCGCTACTCTCTCTAGCGGCCAACATGAAAAATTTGACTGGCCGCTAGATGGAGTAGCAGTCGTGCCCACGCCCAACTCTTGGATCTTATTTTGGATGACTGGATCACAGTTAGATGAAACAGTGCCCATAACTAACGTTTTATGTGGATCATTTCCCATATATATATATATATATATATATATATATATATATATATATATATATATATATATATCTTCTATTGTCGGAACGACTGGCTTCACCCCCACAACATGTTTGGAGTTTTGACTCGTCACGAGCCATCCCATGTGATATCTTCCACACACACACACATATATATATATATATATATATATATATATATATATATATCAAATCAAATTATTTATTACTCCCCTGTGGCCCTATCTAGTTTCTTTATCATCATTTATAACAACGGACTCCTCCATTTCTTTTTAGCAGTTTCTTGGAAGTAATGGGTGGGTGGGCCGTGGGTGGTCACAACACTCCAAACAAAAGGGCAGGTTTGAGTAGCCAACAAACAAAGAAACAACCAACGACCGTGTGATTCTTTCTAGAATGAATGCATATATACATTTGCCTTTATAATTAATACTCTCTTTCGTTATCACAGTTCTAATTAATTTTTTACGCGTATTAAGAAAAATTAAGAGAATTAAATGATAAAATTGTTCATATTTAAATTCTCATTTAATTGCATAGTTTTCAGTACATGACTAGTAATTCTCTATAAATATGTGTAGAGAATTAAAATATAACAATTAATACTAAATGTATAATAAATAAATTATTGTAAAAAATAAATTATTTAAGATAAACAAACTTTTAATTTGAAAATACTTAAAATAATAATAAGGAGATTTATTTTGGGCCGGGTTTAAGATAGGATCCTCTGCAGTCAATAGTGGACCGAGGATATCTTCCGATTCCTAGGGAAGTGACACGTGTTCTAGATTGTGAATAGAGAAGGTTTGGATTTAAACTTAATTTTTTTTTTTTTAATAACAACCTTTTTACTCACAGTAATATTTTTATGATATGGCCCAATCTCAGCCATTTTTGGACAATGAATTGAGCATTAGCTTTGATTTGAACCGAGTTATTACACTAATATCAGAGTCGTGACTCCTCGTCATGTGGGGATACAGTTTGTAGTTATATCCAACACTTACTCAACACGTGTGAACCATTCATTGGTTTCATTGTAGAAGTCACTAATTTTATTTTATTTATGAGAAATTTTACATACTAAAAGAAACCAACCTAGAAAAAAGAGTTTTATAGGAGTAGTATTAAATTTAAGGGAATCATGCGTCATGCGGGTTGATTGCGGGGATGTGTCATTATTGTATTATACAAGTGGAAGTGGAAGTGAAAGTGGATTACTCTACTCCACCTTGCTCTCTGTTCTCACAAGTTGACCCAAACTCATTAATTGATACTAATATATATAGTACTTCATTTGATTATTGTACGAGTTCCAATTTGATCCGACAATCCATAACTCTTTGACCATCCCCACTCCCAACTTGGGAAAAGAAGAAAATTAGAAAACCAAAATTGTACTACTAGTAATACTAATACGAATGCAATGAACAAATGTTTGTTTTATAAAGGAGAATGCCTAATTTTCCATTCATGAACATATGCATTGCATGTGGGCACCTCAAAAGTCTGGGAATCTCAATGACCAATTCTCTTTTGATCCAAAGAAAGAGCTATTTATATATAAAATGAAATATTATAATCTCTTACTCTATTTTATTAAGTTGGAGAGTAATACAAGAATTGGTAAAATAATAAAGATTCTTGATGAACATGAAATCTAAAAAAATTAACTGAAATGTAAATTTGATCCTCCTATTTATAAATTTTTTACGAATCTCTTTCTCTAATTTTTTTTTTAACACAACTCTTCGTCAACCTCACATTGTTACCTAATAACCCACTCCAACTCATTTTCCCATCCATAAATAGTTACGCCCGTTACTAATTATGGCCAGATGGCATAAGATGAGATGTAAGTGGGGGCTTGAAAAAAGGCAAAAATATAAGCTTGCATTAACAAGCCATAGCTTAAGCTAGGGTTTAAAATTCAACTCAATTTTTTTTTCAAATCAAAGCGATAGTTGTTGATTAAGAGTAAGCAATTGGGTGAAATTGGGATGAAAATTAAAATCATCTTGGGCGGGCGGAGTGGGTTGTGTTGATCCTAAAGAATATGTTCCTCCTAAATCTTTATACGACCTCTTTGCCGACCCCCAGGTGCTCACTGTGGACAAGGACATCCTTTCTTTGTCAAAAAAACTTGAAAAAGAATACGACGTCAAAGTTGCAAATCCTGTAGACTTGAACGCACTGGTAACAAAAGCGCTGAAGAAAGACGATCTGAATCCAGTGGATTTGAAAGAATATGTTCGGGAAGCATATATACGTTGTTAATTTTTAAAATATATATCAATTATCAAGGTCGGTGATATTGTGAATGTGGGATACCTTTTAGTTTTAATTTTTAATTTCATTTTTAAAATTTTAAATATATTCCTAAATTTATACATTAGTTATTAATTTTTAAAATTTATTTTTTTTATTCTTACATTTATCTTTTGTTCGTTTATTTTGGTTGTTAATTTTTTTTTTGGAAACAATTTTGGTGAAAAAGTTTGTATCAAGGTAAGTGACATTATGAATGTGGTATACTTTTTAGTTTTACTTTTAATTTTTAATTTTAAAAGTTAAAATTTATATTTTAATTATATTATTCCTAAATTTATACATTAGTTTTTAACTTTTATTTTTTTAAAATTTTTACATTTATCTATTGTTTGGTTATTTTTAATGTTTGATTGTTATTTTTTTTTTTGAAATAATTTCTGTTTCATTTTTGTATTTTTTGATTTATTATTCCTATTATACCCTTTGTAATGTTACATCTGTTACTCTCTTAATGAAAATAGTTCATGGGGACCTTTTTTTAGTATTTATAAAATTTGGAGAACGAGTTATGCTGAAAAAAGAAGGGAGGAAGGAGTTCGTAAAGAACTTACAAATAAGAGGGTTCGATTTGTATTTTAATCCTAAAAATTTGATAGAATACATGTATGGTAAAGTCAAGTCGTGGAAAGAGAGTAGAGATAATATGTGAACACTTAATTTGATCAAAAAGTGAGAAGAAGAAAAACAACCACTGCTACCAACTTTACTCGGAGGATCTCTATTCAACTAATCTTCCTACTTGATACAACCTCGACAAAAGTACTAAAACATCCTTCTAAAATATAACTTCACTTTGAACAGAAATTCTTTGAAATATGTACACAATAATAAAACCCTCAAGCCTAAGAAAAAGACCAATTCATGGGCCAAATATGTACAGAACGAAGGCAGGGTAATTAAGAGATTTCCCACATAAACTAGTAGTACCCTACAAATTAGTGATTGGATAAAGTTTGTCAATAGGAACAAGAATAGGCAGGGCGGTGACCGACACGGTCCCTAAGAATTCCATTGTACAGAGCCATCCTGTTTGCCGGCATCTCTCTCACGCTCACCTTATTACTCCTCGGCGTGGCCGCCGCCAGTTTAGAATTCCGGTGGAGCCTTTTTCTGAATTCTTCACTGTTCCCGGTTGGGTCCACCACATCCTCCGCAAAGTGCACCCTCTTCTTCTTCTTCCTTTTCTCTCTCCTCTTCTCATCTGCACCCCCACATAAATACAGGTCTTAAGCACCAAAAAATTATATCATATCAAGTCAACTAAAATTCATTTGAACAAATTACAAACCTGAAGAGATGCAAGATCTTGTGGGGAGGGACAGGGGGATTGGGTGGTTGACAGAGAATTGAGCGGTGGTGGTTGCTGTTGGGAGAGATTTTTGGAGGCGTAAAGCGAGGACAATTACGGTGCCGGAGACGGCAGCCATGGCTGTGGCCAACATCACGGTAGAATTTGAATTCAAGATTGAAGTCATGGCTTATTTTTCAGAGTGGAAGAAACAAACAAGAACAAGAAGAAAGAAGGGTGAGTTTTATGAAATGAGTAGTAGATAGAATCTAATATTGGTGGGTGATTTTTTGTCTATTACAGGAGGAGGGGGGGGGGGGAGTATGGTGTTTGCAGTGGAAATGACAAATACTAGATTATAGTAATATTTGTAGATCATCAAATTGGATTATTTTACAATTTCTTCAAGGGGAAAGAAATGGGACAGTAATTATTGGTTGAATTTGAAAGAGGGAATTAAATTGAATTGAATGAAGGAATGAATGTGTGTGGATGAGCAAAAGGTTGGTTTGTGATGTAGCCATGGCTTTTTAGAAGGGAAAGGGAAGAGGGAGGGAGGGGAGGGGAAGTAATTAACTGCTAATTTTGGTCCTTCATTGCACGGAAGTGCCAATGTGAAAAGGTGTTTTAAATTCTGAATGGATGATGTCAGTTGCTGCTTCTTAGAAAAAGGAAAGGAGATAGTAGTACGTACTACTACATTTGAATTTTATATCGATATATCATACATCATCATCCCCCGCGGGCCATTAGGGGCTTCTTCTTTTTTCTTTTTCTTTTTTGTTACTTTTTCATTTTTTTTATCAAAAAATAAATAAAAAATTTGTTAGAAGTTAAAATAAAAATTGTCAAGTTTACTTAAACAAAACATTAATTGATTGCACAATGTAACTTACTTATTTTTGGTTTGACAGTTTTTATATGGGTAAATTAATCAGTTTTCAACTAGTTACTTTACATTACTCTTTCTTTGTACATGTGTATTAGAGCTCGTGTGTGTTGTCACAACATTAATTGATTTTGTGAGTTAAATAATTTATGCTTAAACAAATAAAATTTTGAAATGTGTTTAGTCTTCAAAAATTCAAATAAGTGAAAACTTATTATTGAGGACTGAGACGTATTTTAAATTTATTTTAATTTTTTAAGAAATTAGAGAATGGTACAAAATTTCAAACACCTTTCTATTGGACGTAAGAAATCCCCTCATCCGTTATTTAATTACAGATGATTAGATTCTTGATAAGATTATTAATATGTTTTCATTTGAATATGTGATATACATATAATTTTTTATTTTTTTTATGTGATGATTTGTAGCATTGATCGGTTCATCAACCTTTTTTTTGTTGGGTATAAATCCACCCTATTTGAATGAGTCATCAAAATAAAAATAAAAAAAGGAATTAGTTTCTCACTTTTAAGAGGTTGGCATGGGTATGAGTATGAGAGTCGGTATTTACTAGCGCTCGCTTCCTCAAGACTCAACACACTGTTAACATTCAAACGCTCCAATAGTCAAAGAGAAACTTCATTAGAATAGTAGTAGTAATTCTTCATTTCATTTCGTTCTTTGTTCCTTCTCTCCTTTTCTCACCGGCACATTTCTTTAAACCGTTTTATATTTCTTACGTTCCGAGATAAAAATTTTGATCGACTTTTTACGCATATTAAAAAAAAAAAAAATGGTAAAATTGTTAATATTTAAATTCTCATTTAATTGCATAGTTTTTTGCATATACTAGTGATACTCCATAAATATACATATAGAATAGAAATATGACAATTAATATTTAATGTATTATGGGTAAATTATTATAAAAATAGATTATTTAAGGTAAGTAGACATTTAACTTGAGACTATTTAAAATAATAATAAAGACTTTTATCCTGAGACGGAGATAGTAATTATTTTGATCCGAATATACACACAGTAGTTGCCCATAAACGTAGACGAAAAAAGACGCATTAGTATTGGCCTATATATGTTTTACAAGTCTTGCACCTTATTTTTATTCTTTCTTTCTTTCTCTATATTTGAGTTATATTTAGGCATTAGTAAATAGTAATGGTCTGAATTTTTATTATTTTTAAAAATTAAATGAGTTAAAACTATCACAAGTTAACTATTGTAGGAAGAATATTCCTGTGTATAGAGAATAAGTATGAGTTTTTGATATTTTTATATGATTTTTTTTTTCTCGTAAAGGTGAGATTCACTTTATTCTCATTGTAAGAACATTATATGAAAATATCAAAAAATATATATGAGAATATCAATTTCCCTACCGAATTATGTCACTGCAAGGAAATTGATAATTTTTAGCAAAGTAACAAATACGTAAAGGAAAAGGTAAAGAAAAGCGAAATCGTACTTCACATTTAGGCACAACTTTATTAGTCTTCTCTCTTTTCCTATAGTGAGCCTAATCTAACGGCAGAGGAATAGTGAGTCACACTAATGACGATGCATTGGGCCACCATGGCAATGGAAGAGGCATTAGAAATAGATTCTTTTTACTGACAAATTTTTGTCGATAGATGTACGGAACAGGAGAGATTTAAAATTGATTTCACTTTATTTTATTTTATTTTATTGATTAAAGCTCTACGTAATACAATTTGGTCATAGATTTGTTTTTATATAAATCATTTTTTTCAAAAACGGTGCATAAATATTTTTATATATCTTATAGTAGTACTCCCTAGTCCCTCCCTTCATAAAAAAAATTATAAATACAATTTTTTTTTAGTCAATTTTAAAATTAAATATATTTTTAAGATTATAAAATGAGATGATATTCTTAGTTTGTCATTATTTTTACACAATTAAATCAAATATCATGTCACCACTACTAAATTCTTAGTTAATGTCCCGGCACCCACATTTGAGAATCCAAATTGTCTCCTTTTTTTTTTTTTTCTTTTTTTTTTTTTTGTTGTTGTTGAAATGATGTAAAAACCTGCTAAATCTATTGGTACCCCTGCTGCTCGACCACCACAGATGTCTCCTTTCCTACAATGGCAAAACTGGACTTGGATTTGTTGTTGAAATGCTTGGGGGTCGGCTATGTAAATATGGGATGGAAGTTTGGGGATATGGATTTGGTCCGGTTAACCAAACTTCCTGTATAGTCATCTCAATTTTGGAATGTTTCAAAACATGGAACAGGACCTGAAAAATTGCTTTTCTCACAAATCTAGAATGTGCGTCAACATATTTCCGTCCAAAAAATTGTACAAGCTAGTCATTACCTCAAGTGTTTAAGTGTAGATTTTAAATAACAGGTAATCATATAAAAAAATAGTAAAACTTTAGGTGATAAAGTAAAATTTACCCTAAAAAAAATCACCCACAACCAAGTAGACAGAAGAAGAGAGATGTACACTATAAACTAACCTAAAGAGATGCAAGATTTTGAAGAAAGATCTATTGTAATAATATTTGTGGATCATCAAATTGAATTATTTGACAATTTCTTGGATAGAAAAAGAACTAGGAGATTGATTATTGGTTGAAGTTGAAAGAGGGAATTGGACTACTTGAATAAATGTGTGGATGAACAAAAGCTTAGTTGGTGAGGCAACTAATAAGTGCAAAGTTTTGCTCAAAATTATTCCTTTTTCCAACACCATTCTATCTCAAAATTCTATTTTTTTGCACACAATAAATTCCGTGTAGATCACTATTTCCTTTTCTTTCCCATCTGTTGGTCCAATTTTACCAATCACCCAATTTTTAAAATTTTTATTTTAGTTTTCTTAGTTACTTAAATTTTAATTTCGAAGTAACCTCCAATCAATACTCTCTCTTGGTATGCACCGGAAACCCTTTGGTCGCATGAGTATTTTCAATCCAACCTAGGTGATGACAAATAAAAACAAAGGAGCAACTCCATAAACAATACTTCTACAGATGATATGTTACCCATAAGATATATATTAGTTTGATCTTGTAAATACCTCTATCAGTAGATAATAAATAGTCTACTAAACCATTGCAGCGTAAATATTGAATTCACTCTCTAATTTGTTCAATAAATATCCATAGATCAGTTGATAATCGCCATTGATTCAATTATTCTAATATCACAACCAATACAGGATCTATCACTAGCAGTATGGTATACCAGACAGGGTAAGACTATACTTGCTACTGAGAAAAAGATGAATCATGAGAATATTACTGGAACTCGGCTAAGAAAGGAAATATGCTCCTACGTAGTGAGTATTGCAGGATAGAAATCAGCCCTGGACCCAAGAACCCTAGCTTTAGTGTCTGGGAAGTGTTCCGTCCCAGGCAGCTCAGTGATCTCTCCATTTGACGCAACTCCAATTGGGTAAGTGAGCAAGTGCCCGGGCAAGTCATGGTCTAATGTCTCACGAGCATAGAGGTCCCAATACTTCTCAGCTATTTGGTTCACTTTTCGGATGCAATCCAGACTTTCTGGATGAACAAAGCAGTTATCGAGCATCCCTAGGTGCTCGTACCACAATGCCATTCTAAAGCCGTGGATTTGTCCCCTTGCTGGCTGCCTGGTGGATAGATGATATGGTTGGTAGCCTCCCATAGCAATTTCCGAGTCCCTGGCACCATCCATTGACCTCTGATTGATGTTTGCTGATCCAATTATTATGTATTCATCATCAACTGCAAAGGTAAATTAAATTGCTACATGTTTTTAGACTAAGGTGTCACATTTGATCAGTAAACTACAATATAATTAAGGGAAGGAAAAAAAAACTTAGAGAAGCAGTAAAAATTCCAAGGAGATAACAAAAAGATTAGGATCTATAAGAAACGAGTTACCTATCATCATCTTAGCATGAACATAGATCATGAATCGCCTTGCTTGCTGAGCTCTAATGTAATCTGTATTGTTGCCTGGCTTTTCTGAAGGTAAATATTCCCCATTTTTCTTCTTCTCCCTGTTGCCTAGGCAAAAAAAGGTTAAATAGTCCTTGGGGTTTGCCTGAAGACCTTTGGCATGGAGGGCTTGAATTATATCAGTATACATCATCTCCATGGTCCTCTTTTGCCAATTCAATATTACTTGAACGGATGGACTCTCTGGCACACCCTCCGGCCACATTGGAATCACAACATAGACAGTAAATCTCTCCCCTTTCTCAATTTTACTAACAATTTTCAGTGACAGTTCTTTCGGGATTAGATGCAAAGCACCAATGTCCTCATCCTTAATGTCAGTTGAGTACCAAGAGAAGGAGCTCCCTAGGAAATATTGATTTTCAATGTAAATGAAATTCTTTGCTCGACGAATAGCATTGATATAAGCATCCTGAATGCTTCGGTCAATAATGTTATCTTTACCACTAATCAGGCCGACTCTGGCTGCAGCCTCAGGAGCATCTGGAAATCCAAAGGCTGCTCCACCATCAATGGATCGAAACAACTGAACATTCCATGCGTCTCTGTCTTGTGGAAACATAACTTCAGATGGTGGTATAATAATGTGTTCAAGTTCTCTTAGTTGAACTAGAATCTCCTTGACTCCTTGTTTCCTCCACCTCTGCTCAAAATTGAAGAGCACATCCCAAGCAATAGGTCCTTCTAGTTTGCAGTGAATATCATGCCAAGGTTCCCTTGGCCCACCTTTCTTAATAGATGCACCATTAAAATTAGGCTGATGAAAATCATCATGGTGGGCAGTGCCCAAAGTCCTAAAAATGCTATGAAAAGGAGTATCATATCTCCCATCACAAAGATCAATACCACCGATAAAACTCACAATTCTCCTTCTCCTGGTATCTCCGTTTGGCATCTCGCTGTCCACAACAACAATCTTTTGGTGATGGGTAAACATGGTTGAGATCGCCAAGTCCTGAACAATGCTACGTCCATCATCTGGATTACGGGGACATAAAAGACAGTGGACTTCAGTGTTTTGGAAGTAATTTCCTGTTTCCTCATCGTGAGTTGCCATCAATCCGTCCTGCTTCAGTGTCTTAACAGAAGTTCTATCATCCCAAACAAGCATCAAAACCGTCACACCTTCATTGGCCTTTTTCTTAAGTAACTCCCCTAGAGTGATGTCTCCGCCAGGCTTTTGCCTCCTCGAGTCCCTTATCAAACTGATTTCAGTATAAACAGACCATCCCGCTATGTAAATTAAGTGCTTCGCATTAGAAATGGCATCAAATACATCTTCCCAGCATCGGTGTGGCTCATAATACTTTCCCCCGGACAGAGGGATTTTTGGAATAAAGTTGTTTGGAACATGAGCATCTTGGTAAAGAGAAACTCTACACCCATTTCTCTGAGGGAAAAATGTGTAAGGCACACCTGGATATTTTGGACTTATTATTCCTCGAGACCAAGTACATTCTCTAGTAACATCAAAATACTGTAGTTTCACATGGGTCTTAGAATGTCCATGGATTGGTTTATGGTTTGTATCGAGGATCTCAAGCCATCTATCCACTTCTGCTCCATGCAGAAGTTCTTTTACCGGCATGTAAGCTCTTCCAATTAGTACAGCCCCAACAGGGTTATCTTCTTTGATGGTAAATATGACATTGGAAGCCATATGGGCACAGTATATGTGAAAAGACTCGTACCATCTAGGATTGGAGTGTTCATCTTTTAACAGTCTGGTTCGGCCAACTCTAGCCTTTTCTAGATCGATAGTTGCATAAAGATGGGAAGCAGTCTTGTCAAAACCTACAACTTTCTCTACGTCTTGCACCAGCTGTATTAAAAGTTCATTGGTAAGGATATGAGCGAAATGAAAACAAACTAAATTGAATGTTATTGACGAAGCTATAGTTGACCTAAACAAAACAGCCGTTGGAAATTGCTAAATCAACAACTACAAAAAAGAAATGCTTGAGCTCTTCACCATCCAGAAAAAAACTGTTATTCTTCCATTTGTTTCATTGTTTATGCACCATTTTATTTAAAACTTGCATCAACTGTTTCTACTCCTTAACAATATACCAGAATATACAGTATGAAAAGCTTGATTTGGTACACCGTACACCACTTGAGTGTTGAAAGGTCAACTTCTAAAAGCTTGAAACAATTGTAGTGTTTCTACCAATGGCCTCCTAATGTGTTAGTAACGTGCACACACACAACACATGCGGACACATGACCTCTCTTTTTTAATTAATTTGAATGTTCAAGTTTTGCAAATAAATAAACCGAGGAAAGTTGTCAAAGCATTTACAGCAAAATTCTTCATAATATTCTACAAGACTATGAACAGTTTTAGCTCATTAATTAGCACAACTAATCTTGTGTCTGCTATAACCGAGATCTAGAAAGGTTCAAAGGCAATTCATCATCGGTAGCATTAACTATAAATGCGTGACATGTGTCTATTTGTTGTGCAAAATTCCTTGTCCACCAAAAATGCTTAGCAACCCAAATTTGTAACTTGGCTGGCTGAAGATGGTTGATACATTATTCGAAATCGAAAAAGTTAATCAACTAATTCATCAAATATTAGGAGTAACCGAGTAACAGAAATTATTAACAATAACAGAAATTCTGATATAAGCAGAATGAAGTTTGAGATTTCGAGTTCACATCAGATTTAGTGTTGACAAAACAGATGAAGAAAATAAGAAAAGTAAAAGAGGAAAAAGTCCTTCCTATGATAGCCAAGTCTTTAGGCCTGAAGCTCCTGTCCCTTTTTCCTTCTTTATTTCATCTCTCATCCCTTGTTCTTATCCCTACTTGCATATTGTTGTTCAGCAGTGACTATATATATAAATTACTAAAACAATTAACAAAGAAAAGAAAATTGTTAGGTTTTCCAGTGTGTCCCTTTCTATATTACATCTATATTATACATATTGAATTGCATTATGAGGAATAACTCCCCTTCTTACTTGTCAATTCCCTCATATCCAATCTCCATAATATGCTTAGCCTTTTGCTAGTTAGACTAATAACCTGCCACCTTTCTTTATTCATTTCTATTGATTGGATATGAAGTGATTGACAAGGTTAAGTATACTGTAAACAAAGTTGAATAAGTCAAATTTTGTTTTAAATGTCTTACAACTAATGTGATTGTTCTGAAAGTTATATTGTTCATAAGTTTCGAAAAGACTGTGTTCAATTTTAAACACAGTAGAAGTAATTTGTTGACAAATCATCTAAGCAACCATGGCTGCTACTTTGATAGTACTGCTCTGTTTCCTTAAAGTTGCTCCAACCTTACAGGCATTCAATTGAAATTAATATTCATGAGTTTATCATAGTCTTGATGTTTTGAACCATTTTTAGGCATTAATATATATATATATATATATATATATATACACACACACACACACACACAGATTTGGATAACAAATTACACCTAATGAGCAAGAATTATCACAACCCCTTTTGTAGGAACCATAAGTACTCATACACACAGAGATAGAATGGAAGAGTAAAATGAAGACAGAGTACCTTATGGAAAAATTTGCGGCCGAAACCAGCATGAAGCTTGTCAACCTCATAGATAGTAGCATGAAGGGTTCCATGGAGCAAAATCTGCGCCATTTAAGCTGTACCCAGATGGAACCTTAAACTTCAACTGCTTAAACTATGTACAAAAAAGTTACATAGAGAGAGAAATTGAGATATGGGAGATCAAAGAAAAAGGTCAAAGGAAGAGGAGATGAGTATCAAGCAGGATCCATCCAGAGAAATTCAACTTTTTTCTCTTGTAAATGTAGAGAGAGAGAGAGAGAAGGTGAAATTGGCCAAGTGGTTGTGGTTTGTATATACATTAAGTTCTACTTTAGTGGTTGAATTTTGAGCAACAAACTAAACAGTCACTATCAATTCTCTATTGAGTTGGGTCCCTATATTTTGGGTTCTAGAACAAGTTTTCCATGTGACCAAATGAAAAGTCTCCATTTGGTAACATAATCTCTTTCAGCAAATTATCATTGTTCATAAGAATCTTGATTTCACTCAAGATGATTAGGTAGCACACCATATTGGAAAAATCAAAGACTAACTACAGCTAATATTTCCAGTTGAGTGTCTCTATTGCCTAAAGTATCATATATTTTAATGCTAAAATAAGTATACACATGCAAAATTGCATTATTTGCTTCGTCAGAAAAGCCATCTAATTTTAACATTTTCTTAATAAATGGTTTGGAGAAGCAGATTTACTTTAATGAAAATCTATATAACAAAATACAAACAAATTTGAAAAAAATTTGTTTTCCCGCTCACTCCCAAAAATCATCTGGACCGTTAAATCTTTGGGATAAATCCCACCCTTCGTTTACCTTCCGTCCGTGTGTCTTCATATTTCCTCCTCCTCTTCTTCTTCCGCTTTTAGTTTCTTCCCCTTCCCCCACTCTTCCATCTTCTCCAAATCAACTAATCCTCATCACCGCCTCGCCGCCATCCTACCGTCCAAATAGTGCCGGAAGCACGGGTACACAGCTAGTCTTCTATATAATGGGATGAACAGGTGACTTAAGGGTTGGGTTAGGTTTTTTAGCCTTGGCGTTCTCCTAGCAAAGACAACGTTAACGAGCCAAGCAGCCGTAACATGCCAAATCATATGGAATTCATTAAATATAGACAAGAAACAAAAAGCAGATGGGGTACTTGATTCATATTTGATTCAAGTAGGACTTTAATTATTCGTAAAACAGATTAAGCTATAGTAACCAACAACCATGACTTTGTCCCATACTCCAAATACTCTGAGTTATCTATTAGGTAAACCCAATTCTAATAATTTTGTTTGTTTAGTTTGTAAGTTTATTTTCAAGGGGTTTCTAGCTAGAGATGCTTTCCCAAACTAATTTTTTAATAGTTCAATTAGCCCAGTTTTAATAATTCAATCTAATGTTTTTCCAATCTAATTTTTCATCGGTTAACTTTTATCCCAATTTCAAACATTAAGATACATTAAGAGGTGGACTGTTAAGATATATTAAGATGCAATCAAACACCACCTTACTTACTCTTCTAGCAATATCTAGAAAGAATACGTATTTAAGCAAATTAGCGAAAACTTTATACAAAAGAGGCAAATGCAGGGAAGATGCGCCAGGACTGATATCCTGGGCTACTCGGAGAAGGTACTCTATATTGATTTCAGGGTAGTGCTGCAAAAGCTTCAAGTTGGCCACAAGGTCACCACTCAATAATCTGTTTTTCACACACAACAGCATTGCACAGCAAACCCATAAAAGTATGTCCTGTGGATACCAGAGTTTGGTTTGGTTAAACTAGTAGTCAGTCATTGATGTTATCTTTATAAAGCAATAACGAATTAATAGGGTAAAATTGAATTAACTAATTGGTATCTTGTCCAAACTAACGCAAAGAGGGTGAGATAAATAACTGAACACCAAAGTGATTGCTCAAGAGAGAATCCCAAATTCTCATGATGCAATGTAAATTGAAGTCCTGAGTAAGTAGCAATGTGATCCACCTGAATGCACAGAGCTGTGGCTTAACCTGCTCAATGAAACACATAAATAAGCTTTAAACAATGACAAACAACATAAACATTGATCACATAATAACCAGTATTTATTTCTTTTTCCTGTTTGTGTTTCAGAAGTTGAGAAAAATATACTATGATTTTAAAAATCCAAATAGTCATGGACAAAAGTTCGACGCGGTACCATGATCTCTATTTATTCAGCATTTCACCTTCCAAGTTGTTGCACGCAAACCTCCACCATCAGGACTCCCAGAATTAGCCATTCTCTGCAACTTCGCCAAATTTATTTCCTTTTGAGAAAGCTAAACAATACATCACAGAAAACACAAATTATAAATTAAAAAAAAAATAGATACAATCAAAAATAAAACCCTAAAGTAGTAATGCGTATTTGGCTGTGCAGGATATGGTAACATTAATTATTTGCAAAACCCTAAGCGCTAATTATTCCATTAATGTTCCACACAAAACCATATAGTAACATTAGAGTAATTCTTGATTTGCAAATCCTCTAAGCTTAATTATTGCATGGTTTCTCCTCTCTTTAAACTCAAACTTCTAAAAACAAAAATAATAACTTAAACCCAATTTGGCTGTCACCTCGTATTCACAATCGGATGGTTTTTTAATATTCGAAAAAGATTTCAATAAAGATCCAGAAGTTGTCACGTCCTCGGACTTTTGCCGGATTTTGGGATCCTCATACTTTCGAATTTCTTGATTCGGAAGAAATCAATTTGGCTGAAACGTCTCTACTTCTTCTCCCTGCGTAATTGTGGACTAAGCTTGCCAGCCTATCAGGAAATCTTACGCGGGCTTTTTCAGGGAGGTTTAGTTTGAGCATCATCATCAAAACCATTTAAAAGAATGGAATCCTGCGAGATTTGTTGACGGAATTCCCCTTGAAATTGTTGGGAGGCGATAATTTTGGGCGCCATGGCTCTGTTTCACTCATTACATACATATATATACACTCTGTTTCTCTATAGCGGTCTAATGAAAAGAAAGCTAACGGTTGAATGGGTAGATATGGGCCTACATGGACCCAATAGTGATACAATGATTTTTTGAATTAAACTTAAATACTCCCATTTTTTATACTATGATTTTTTCATAATTAAGTATATAATTATCTATTTTATTAAAAGATAATAGAAAAAAATAATTATTTTTTTAAAATTGTGTCACTATTAATTTCTTTTCTCTTTCCCACCTTTTATCTCTAAAACCTCTTCTATATTTTATTATTTTTATTTAAATATTTATTTATTTTTTTAATTGCACATACATAATATATGTCACAAATACTAATAATTATAACGTTATCATATGAAATGTAAATTATGTTTACCCTTTTATACTAAGGATAAATTTGAAACATTATGTCAATGTATTTTTAGGAGTAAATGGTCATTTTGGAAATGTAAAAAAAAAATTTGTTTCTTTTTGCACGGAGAAAATTCTAATTAGTTCAGTTAGTCATGAATATTACTTATGACACATTTAATAATTATTACTCCTTTTTTTCCACACAGAAAGGCGCATTTAATTTATTTTCTTAGTGAAATTATGAAATTTTAAAATTCAAATTTTAGTGCATTTAATTAATTTTGGTTAATTAATTATTAATATCATAATTAAATTAAAATATATAACTAAACACAAAATTGTTATTGTTGATGACAAAATTTTTCCTTTATGATTTTAAGATTACATATCGTGCATTTTAAGGGTGATTTTGAGAAAAATCGACATAAATGTCGATTGAGTTTGAAAGTTTGATTTTAAAGGAGGGACAATTAGACAAAGTTATTAGTTGGTAAAGATTTAAATAGATGTATCGATTCATCCGAATTTTTAGGTTTTAATAATTGAGATAGTCTATCGTGTAACTCTGTAAAATTGGTTTGCAAGTGAGATTAATAGAGTTCGAGAACTTGCTTAAGCGAGGGGGAAAGTGTTAGGCACCCTCGACTTCCGTGAAACACGGTTACCGCTTTTTTAATATTTTTCTTAAAATATTAAATGGATTATCTTCAGAAACATGAAGTGTGTGTTTTGTGTTTTGTGTTTTGTGCCTATATAAATTATGTCATTTAGAGAAAAACTAGGATATCGTCTCTTGGAGTTGATTTGAATTGAAACGTGAAGCATAAGGTATCGTCTCCTATGTCGTTAAAATCGAAATCTAGGTACCGTCTCTTAAAATCAAGTTGTGAAATGTTAGTAACTAAGGGGTTGTCTCCTAAGATCAAGTAATAAAATTTAGGGTGTCGTCTCCTAGAATCATCAAAATCTTGGTGGGCACATTATCTTGAAAGCAACTTTAAGACTCTTTGAACTTATGCACGAAGGATCTGTTTGAAGAAAAGTTTCGTTTTAGCTTTCATTTGACAAGAACTTTTTAGTGTCGTTTATGAAAAACATTGTTTTACAAACCCTTTGTTAAATAGGAATTGATGCTCCCTATTATTTTTCATTTTAGCCTAGAATTAATCTAATAACTTAGTTTAATTTAATTTTAAAAAATCTTTGTAATTTCGTTAGAAAATCGTTTTCGTATGTCGAAAGATAAAATCAAACATCGAAAATAAGGTTAGAGTTACCCGTAAACATGTAAGCCATCTAAATAACTTTAAACATCTCACAATAATAAAATTTACTATCAAGAGACTTTAAAATTCAATTTTGTGGGATAAAACCATCAAAATATCGTTTTAAGGCCCGAATTATATTTACAATGATCGAATCGCAAAAATTACAATCATTAATTATGTTCATCGTAGGAATATCCTTTAATTCCCATTAAACACGATATTTAAGGGTCTTGAATTTATTTCTATGCTCACATAATTCATAATCATACCCAACAACGCATTAAGACATATATAAAGAATTTAGAGTTTAGAAAAGGACTTTCATAAACCCTAAATCCATAGATCGCACAACAAATCAATAACATCACAATTATATCGTTAATTATATCGAAATCCCAAGGATCTATCATATATCGACGAGATATTTTAAAGGAACTTAGAATCTAGAGAATGAAACCCATAGATCTAGAAAATAACGCATCAAGATATAATCAGAAATATATCTCAAATTGACTATAATGAGATTCCATTCATGAGAAATCCTCGCTCGCCAAAAAGTGGGATCCACTCACTACTAGATATTAATCTAGGATATTTGGGTGATCTAAAAATCAATAGAAAATAACTCATAAGCAAAAATAATCGATAAAAAAGAGTCGAATCAAATCAAAATCAAAATCGATAATTTATTAAAAGGATGCCCTCGGTTAGTTATGAGGAGATTCCATACATGAAAAATCCTCTTTAACCGTTCATAATTCCAAAAATAGGATCCAAACACTTCTAGATATGATTTAGGATGTTAGGAGAGTCTCAAATGAAGAAATAATCATAAACAAATAAAGCTCGAGCACAATAATTGACAAAATATACTAGATCTAAGCTAAATCTAGTATAAAGATGACTTTAACATTAAAGTAGGAGTTTTATCCTCCTTAAACTTTGTATGGATGGCTTAATTATAGATTAATAGGAGATTTGATGAGAGAAATTAGATATGAATTGGATTTAGAGAGTGTTCTCTCATCAGATAACACTTTTTTTCTCTCTAAAATGCCTTCGTTTCCCAAAAAATGAGCCCAAACCGCCTTATATAGGCACCTTAGGCTTGCCTCAGATTTACCTGCGACATCCGCAAGTCCACCTATGGCAACCCTAGGGCAGGGCCCACCTGTATCGGTTTCGTCGATTTTTTCGTGTTGTGCGCTAAAATATTCATAACTTTCAAATCGAAAATAGTTAGAAAACGTGTAATGTCAATCCGAAAAGCTCTTTTTGAGAGCTACACAATGACATCAAGTTTGATCAATTTTAAATTTGAAAAGATGGAGAGAAAGGGGAAAAACATCCCTCTATAAATCTCAATTAGTCGTTCATCTTCTTTTTTGTAGCTTGTCGCTTGGAGGTCATTGTGGGGACTCCGAATACTCGTTCTGAGCATTGTAATATTTGCTTTGACATATTAGCCTTGAAGTGAAATAACATTTTTACCCTCTTGCTACTATTAGAGAAAAAATATACAAATTTTGAGTGTCTACAGTTATTGCAAAATTTAAACCAAATTTACATTAAATTTGGAATTGTACTTTTATTTATAAATTAATTATAATTAAACGCAAATTGAACTCTTTTATAGTAAAATGGAGGGAGTATTATTTTCTATAAAATAAGACTAATTTTCCCAATGGTAAAGCGTCCACACTAGGAAGCCCAATGGGCTACACACATATGCCAACTCTACATACTAGTATGTCCTAATAGAAGGTGTGACGGGCCAACAGATATCCATATTTGGGCTTCACTCATTCCGCTATCCTAGTCGTATGTATCACATATTTTCTTTCGTAGTTATAATCCCTTGTACTTGAATGACAAACGCACTTGCAGCTCCCATGTGCTATAGAACATAAATGAAGTCATATACTTTCTCCGTACTTAAAAATATGATTAAATATATAAAAAAAATTATTCTCAGAAAGATAAAATAAAATACATAAAGTATGAAGTAAATATATCAATTAATAAGGTCCATTAATATAAAAAAATAAAATTAATCACTATTTTTTATAATCTTGTGGGATCACTAAGGATAAATTTGAAGAAAAGAAATTGAGTTCTTCTACTGTGCCCGAGAGTTGGGGACCGGCTTGGAGTGTGTAACTCTGTTTTTGATCTGTATCCAAATCACACCTAAATCACTTTTTTTAAAAAAAAAAATTTGTTCCAATAAATCACATAAATTATTTGGGAGTGAAAAAGCAAAAAAATAATAATAATAAAATTTTGGACCGGGCTCCAAGCCGGTCCCCAACTCCCGGGCACAGTAGAAATTTTGAAAGAAATTATCTTTTTTTTCTACTTTTATTTTTCTTAATATACGTGCAAGTTGTAGTTTACTTATTCTTTTGAGGACAGAGAGAGTAACTCTTTAATCGTTAAGAATTTGAGCTGACTCATTATTGCTACTCATACAATTACAGAAATTAAGGTAGGAATGTGTTGAAAAAAATAGTGTTCAGTTGTTATTAGAATGGAATGAACCATTTTTATTTTTGTCAAAATTTTGAATTTATTTCTTAAAAAAAAGATATGAAATAACTTATTTTAGTCAGGAATAACATGAATTATTTTATTCTCTATTCGTTCATCAATTTCATTTCTTGAATGTAAACGTATCATAAAAACTTTAATCTAGTCAACCTAAATTTAATGTGACTAAAATAAAAAGAATGTTAATCCACCACTATAAATTTATTAAATCTTCAATTTAAGAAATTTAATTGGCCCACAACATTACCACCATTAAGATATGAATTATAGACGTAGACCCACACGAACACGAACACGAACACGAACACGAACACGTTATAATAGTGTTTAGTGTTCAATGTGCTACCTAATGAAAAGATATCGGGCTTATCTCTAATATCTTTATGTACACAAATATAGAAATATTTAGTACCCTTTGTTGTAAAATCAGTCTGCTTTTGAAACAAAAGGGGTTTTAAAAGGAATAAAATAAAGAGGTTGGAGAGAAAATTTATAAGGATACATAGCATAGCATAACAAGTATTGAGTCACTTTAATTGATTTTGAGTCAATTTAATAATTTAATTTTGAAAACTTGATAGCTTAAAAGATTTTTCTTTTTGATTTTCATGTCTTTTAATTGGTCATTGTTAACGTCAGATTGCGGCCCCGATCGTTAAACTTTTTGGTGTGTTTATTTGTTCTCTGTGCATGTAAAATCCGACATTAACAGTCATAAATTTTGATATTTTAAAAAGTCAACTCAAAAACTATGGTTTTTTTCACAAAAATTTAATACACATTTATTATTAAAGATACAATGTATCATTTGTTACTAAAAATTAAATAAAAAGAAAAAGAAAACTTTTAAACTATCAAGTCGTCAAATTTAAACTGCTAAATTGATCTAAAATTAATTAAAATATTATATATAAAATTTATTAGATTAGTTATTTTTAATCTTATCCATACGTTTCAAAGTTATTAAGCTTGTGTAGAATAAAGGACCATCGCATAAATTGCTGGGGAGGTGGGCCATAAAGTCAAGTGGTACGATGGCACAAAAGAACCAAAATGGAATATACGGTTTGCCAATGTTTATATGGGTACGCGTTTATATCTATAAATAAGTTTCATTCGGATCTACGGAGTAGATGCTATATTCTTCAAAGGTCACAATTTAGATATAAATGCGTACGTATATTTATTATACACACACTTTATTATTAAATGGTGGAGCTAATTTGACCTTTTATAATCGCTTTATTGCTTTAGACCATCGTCCACAATATAAACAATTTAATCTTGAAAGATTGGGATATTATAATCCAATGTTAATTAAATAACCCTTCATTTTATATGTTTAAATTAAAGAATGAAATAGAGAAAAAATATAATAAAAAATAATATATTAAGAAGATAAATTATTTTAATAAAATAAAAATTCATTTTATTCCCTAAAATATATATGATAATTTTACCATCATATTATACCATTATCAATAATTATACATTTAAAATATCTTAAATTTATTTAATTCTTTCCTCCATTATATTTCTTACGATCCAAATGCAGCATTAGCAGCTTAAAGTATTGTCAATGGCCTCTTCCATGAATGAACGGATAAGAATATAACATTGGTGAGACTATTTCCACATTAACCAAATAACTAAGAATAGTTAAAATAAAACAAACATTTCCTATATATAATCATTTCGTTCAAAAGCCCTTCAACTACTTCTCATAACATTTTCTTACATATTTTTCCCACCACATTTCTAAAATCCTACTGCGTCTCATACACTTTTCTTTTCTTTTCACTTTTACACTTCATAATTACAAAGGAATGGTTTGAAATATTGGAACTTGAATAGCTCGCAAGTTCACTTTATCTCTTCTCTTCTCCCCTCTCCATCTCTCCTCTAATAGCACGAGTTTTAATTTTTGCAATAAGAAATATATGTGTCTTTTGCATTATGCTGAAATGTTTCAAATATATTCAAATCGTTAAAATATATGTTGACAAACAACGACTGATAATAACAGTGACATTTTTAATTTTAAGCATTACGATACGAATATATTAAATATAATTTATTTATCGTATCTCAGTCAACTTGAAAAGCATATTCTACCGTGAAAATAACATATAAGTTGAGAGTAGGTTATTGATAATAACATTACATTTTAAAGTCTGAGCATCACACTGTTGCGAATATATTTGAAACTATTTATCAAATCTTGATCAAGTTATTCGGCGTCCGCCACAAAAATAAAAAACTTCTATTCATGACCCATACAAAAGGCAAAATCAAAGTGATTTTTTCATGGTTTTGTACAAGAAGATATACGAAGGAGAAGGAAATTAAGAATGGCAAAGAGTAGGGGAGAGATCTTCATATGACTTCCCATGAAAGGATCAGTGTCCATGAGATCTATCAAAAATGGGTGACACTTTTGAGTAGTTCCAAAACATTGGGGGGAAAGAAAAAGAGAGAAACTTCGTTTTGAGTATATGCCACAATGAGATCCGAATCTCCACATTGGAAGAGCCAAACAGTCCAAAAAAGTATTATTGTGGCACTGTTTTACTTTTAATTCCAAATATGCCCTTGGATATTTACCTTGTCGTACGCGTAAAAATATTGGATATGCCTCCCATATCTACAAAACTACTGTATAGTTTATTTTTTAAGCTATGATATTTTATTGGTAAGTGGTAACACAAAAGGCATATTCCACAACTCTTTTGTCACATCCCAACAATGCCCTTGGACTGTTGGTCATTGACCATGTCCTGTATATTTGTAAAGGAATGATATTGGATACGCCTCCCAGTCTCCCACCGTTGCTAATTTGTTAATTTCGATTTTCTTGATAAAAAGACGCATATTCCACCTGCCTTGGAATTATACCAATCTTAAAAATAAAAAAAGGAAAAAGGAAGAAGCTTTAAAGTCAATGGGCATGGCTTTAGCCTACTCAGCCTTTGGTTGGTTTGGGATTTGGTCTCTTTTATTATATATTTTTTCTAATTTTATTGATCGATATTAATTTTAATTATATTATTTATAATTATAAAAATATAGTGTATTAGATAAAACTAAAAAAAATATATAATAGAGAGAATTCAAATTCCTTGGTTCCACCTCACTCACTTGAGTATGTACCTTTATTATTATTATTTTAATTAAATATGAAATTGAATATATTTGCTTAATAATGAATTTCAAAAACTAAATGTACAAATTAACATAAGAACACAATAGATACCGTGAAGGTTCTTACTAATACTAAAAAAAAAATCGAGTTGACTTGATATTTTTTTTTGTTCTTATTTTTCTGTATCCGACAATTATTAGACCCTG
The DNA here is from genome assembly GCA_034770075.1 of Aralia elata. Lineage (NCBI taxonomy): Eukaryota > Viridiplantae > Streptophyta > Magnoliopsida > Apiales > Araliaceae > Aralia > Aralia elata. The sequence continues at coordinate 104,938,349 of CM068385.1, forward strand.
ACTATTTTAAAATCGAGTTACGATCGGACCCGCAAGAAGAGTTGCTATTCTTAACATCATTTTTTCTGTTTACAAAACTCAAACTCAAAATTTTATTTAAAGGATATTGATCTCCTTCCACTCGATTTTTTTATAAATATATATGTATGTATGATTAGTTTTACTGAGGAATCAAATCAACTATTATTAACGCGATATTGTATGTTAAAATGATTGTGTTATGTAGTGAAATTAAGTTTAAATACAATTTTTTTTTAGAGATTAATTTTTTTAAGGGCTTCTATATAAATTTCAAATTAAATGAGTAAAATTTTTAAAATTTCTTTTAACATATAAAACCTTTGTAGTCATACTCCACGTGTTTAGATATTTTGTATTCACCTTTATAATAAAATCTTCATTGATGAACATTTTATTTCTCAATCAAGATCCTATACATACATTATACTTAAAGTAATAATTATATGATCGATATTTTTTTTAAATGATTTCAATTTTATCAATTATAAAACGTAATTATTTTTTTGTTTCTTTTCACTTCTTTAAAATTGAATAAAAACTTTATTATTATAGTCGAGCAAAATGTTACTCAGTGCATCCTCTAATAAAAAAAGGTTTTGATTATTCAATATTTTATTTTTTGAAAAAGTTTATATTTCGTCTAATGGTGGTATAAAATATTATAATATCATCAAAAAATTTATCATTATAATTTAACCATTATCTCATTACTACACATTTAAACATTGAAAACAAATTAAGAATAAATATGAAAAAAAATATTTTTAAAGTTTCTAAACAAGACTTTTATGTATGAAACTAAGAAAGTATAATTAATTAAATAAAATGAAAATCTTCAGCTCATGGCTCAAGAAACATTCAAACAACAATCAGTCGGTCACTCACTTTCACACCAAACAGCTCAACCCCCAATCACTCTACTCCGCCACGTGTCTAATCCTAACAGCACAAAATCCCGAAATTAAAAATTAAAAATCTCCTTCATCCACAGATAGATTTGATAATTTAAATAAAAAAATTTCCTCTTGTGTCCTCAAAACGGAATAAAACGGAAGATATTCTCTTATAAAAACAAAAGAATATTCCCAATCCAACCCTCCGCATATTCTCTCTCCTTATATTAACCCCTCCACTTTCACTCACTTTCCGTCATCACACTTTCGTTAATTCGTTAACAACCCCTCCAAATTTTCCTTTTTTCTTTCTATCATGAAGTTCGGCAAAAGCCTGAGCAACCAGATCGAGGAGACTCTGCCTGAATGGCGAGACAAGTTCTTGTCCTACAAAGAGCTCAAGAAGCGTTTGAAGCTCATCGTTCCTCGGGTCGCCGCCGCTGGAGATATCAGGCCGGCCAAGCGCCCGAGGATTGCCGCCGCCGATGACTGTGCGGAAGCCATATCGGACGAGGAGGTTGATTTCGTCAAGTTGTTGGAAGATGAGCTCGAGAAATTCAACTCATTTTTTGTTGAAAAGGAGGAAGAGTACATCATTAGATTAAAGGTACTTTTTTAATTGTTGTTTGATTAATCATGATTACCTAATTGTGTTTAAACAACTGTGTGACATTTGAAAGGAGGAGTTTGATTTAATTAAAGAGAGCATTGTATCAATAAATGAAGTGTCTCTCACAAAAAGATCAATAAAATCTTACCTATAAAATCAATTTATCATAGTATTTAGTAGCAGTTTGTATTATGGCATTAGAGCAATTGAGAATGTGCATTTGACAATATTGCCTTTTTGAAGAATTGGCCTTTGCCTAGTGGCCCTTATTATTAATTTGTTAAATACCTCAGAATCTTTGCCAGTTAAAGTTTTGCCATATATTTGCCATGAAACAGTCACTCTGTTACTATTTTTACATACTATAGATTTGGATTATGCACTTCTATGGGCATAAACCACAACTGAGTTGGATGTATATATCCTTCTGTAGAGACTCAGACTAGCTATATAAACTCACAAAACTCGGCTACAAAACTAGAAAGTTAGAGACAAAGGGATGCTGAATATACACGTAGGGCTCTTAAATTCTTGTGATAAATTGACTCGTAAGCAAGTCTTGGGAGTATGTACAGAATTTTCCTTTGGAGGATGAGTGTGGTTGGATTTGATACGCCAGTCCATGATTCTTTATGCAATAAAGAATGAAAATTGCCATGTGATAAGTAATGAGTCTAATGAGTGACAAAATTAGTTGGATCTACTTCTTGTTTGTGGATATGGAGCAAAGCTAACAAATCGGCCCAGTATCTTTACTAAACGACATGATAGTTTACAAGTGACCAAGATCTATTATGGTTGTGGTTTATATGTGGTTTTGCATGATTATCGGCTTGTGGGTCCTGAAGAATGCTTTAGTTGTGTTAAATATGTGTACGTTTTCACCATTTCCTTTCCCTCTTCTGTCACTCTGTGTGAGGTTGAATTATTATTTTGTTGTACAGTTGTGCTAACTTCTTTCTCTTTCTTTGTCGTTTATAGGAATTACAGGATAGAGTAGCAAATGCTAAGGATCGGAGTGAAGAGATGATAGATATACGTAAAGAGATAGTAGATTTCCACGGAGAGATGGTTCTGTTGGAGAATTATAGCGCTCTCAACTACACAGGTAACTTCAATTTTGAAATTTTGATTTTCCGATTGTTTATACGACTTGGTCACTTGGCCAAAACATTTACTTTGGTTTCTCTTACTAATCAGGCCAAAAATTCAAATTGTAAATTGTGTTATGCTCAATATCAGTCACTCTATTGCAACCCATGAATAGTCAATGTTTAGGTTATTTTTTCCTTGTCAAAATAAACTGTCTATTTTAAATTAAACTCTCTACATGCTTGTATTGAAAGTTAAACTATCATATAATGTCAACAGCTAAAATTAGATTGTTTGCACTAGGGTAACTAGAAACCTAGATATCACAGGCATGATCACCAGTGGCAAATTTTATATGCTTTCCATAGGTACCATCTGGTTGTCACTTGTTGCCGGTTCTGATTTGTACCAAGAATCTCTTAAGCAACCAGCATCACCACCAAAACTAGGGCTTTTGCCATTAAATTTTAGGTTTCCCATAAAAATAGATAATCTGGTTCCATCTAGAACTTTTTGATCATGTCAATTGTATACATCATATTGTGACTATTGTGCAGCTGAAACGCCTGATTAATTATTAATTTTAAATCCCAATTTGTTACATGAAACGACCACGTCATGGAACTTGAGATTTTAATTTTCTAAATTGTTATTATACCTTAATGGCACAAATTGATTAATTTTTCCTATTGACAGGATTGGTTAAGATACTGAAGAAGTATGATAAAAGAACTGGTGCTCTCCTTCGCTTACCCTTTATCCAGAAGGTTTTGCAACAGCCCTTCTTCACCACTGACTTGCTTTACAAGCTTGTGAAGGAGTGTGAGGCAATGCTAGACCGCCTCTTTCCTGCAACTGAACTACCACCTTCATCTAAAGCAGCTGACAGGGACGAACCATCTGCCTCTATCGCCACAATAGATAATGGTTCCGGTAGAAGCCCCAAGGAAATTGCCGAGATTGAGTACATGAAGAGCTTATATATGAAGAGCACCATATCAGCATTGCGGGTTTTGAAAGAAATTCGAAGTGGGAGCTCGACTGTTAGTGTTTTTTCATTGCCACCCCTGCAAATTAGTGGAATGGAGGATGCATGGAATAAAATCCCAGTTCTCCAACAAGAAGCCAAATAGTTAACATTAAAGTCTTATGGAAGGAAATAGGTCGAGTATAACGTCTTTGTTGTATTATTTATTTTGATTTTGTGGTTTTTTTGGTTTTTTTTTTTTGGTGGTCTCTTTGAATCGTGCACCTACAATGCATGTATTAGATACTAACAAACGTGTAAAAAAATATCATATATCTAATACCTATATTTCCAATAACAAAAGCATATTCTACACGATCTTGAGTCTTCAATGCTTCTAAGGAGTTGGTAAGTATTTTTCTTTGTGGATGTTGGTACTTTGTAAGATGATAAAATAAAATAAATTAGGCTGATTATTAAAGACTCAAAAATTTAGATAAGCTCATAGTAAAAAAACTTGGGCTAATTGGTTTGGATTCCTTGATCCTATTGTCTTCAAAAGTTAGAGATCTGGTTAGGTGAAGTTATCATCCAAACGTAATAAGTTTTATAATTTTTTATTATGTTAGTTATAGCAAATCATGCATTTGTAGTGACCTACAAACAGGTGATAGAGTTAATAGTACAAGTTATAAAATTTATGAACAATTTCACTATAATCTGATCCAAAAGTTAATAGATGGTAAGTCAAATATGTGATATTAACATGTCGAAAACGAAAACGAGTTATGAGTGGTTTCAGAGCTAAGTCAACATGACATAATTCTAAGCCTTATCGAAGATTTGGAAATCAAAATAACCAAATGCGAAAGAAAGACCACTCCTGATTCAAGATATGGCAATCCAAATAACCAAATGCAAAACAAAGACTTTGACCCGTCCTAATAGTCATTGACCAAGTATTTACCAACAGACCCGAACCACTGGGCCTTAATAGTTAAGAGCTTATGTTCGGTCGGGCCTCGGATACTTGGACCGAAAAATCACTTACCAAACCAAACACATTCGTAAATTAGGCAGCAGCTCCATCCAAGCATTCATCAAATTGATCTAGTTTCAAAATAGGAGTCTCATTTTCATTAGCATCCTTGAGTTAGACTTTCAATTCTGAAAATACACTCCATCCGAATAAATGTAGAGCAGTGGTCTTGGAGAAATAAATAGTAGGATGATTTACATATTCTATTACATTTTTAAAAATAATTACAACAATAGTGCACTCATAAAATTTTTACACAATTAATTCACTTCCATATTTATTTACAAAATTAGTGCATTCTTATCCCTTTAATTTAGTTGGTTGTTTTAGAAAAGATAAAAATAAATCTAACCCCACCAATTCCTTCCGTCACTTTCTCTCTCCACAACTCCTCTCTTCTCTCTCATTGCTCCCTCTGTTTCTCTCATCTATCTTCTTTCTTCTCCATTAATTATCCCGAGCACTCCCCTTTAGTCACTAAGAATTCGTAACATGCCTTGCAGATGAGAAAACACTAATTCTATATTTTACTTGAACATCATATGAAAGTGGGATTGAATTTCTTTATTTGAGGTTAGTCAGATATCATCAGTGGTGAAGTCCATATATGGACATATATGTCTGACTGATTGAAAGACCAATCGTAGCAATCAGTGCTCGTGATCTATAAGTATAACTACAGAACGAAGGAGAAGAGAGATTCCAGAACATGGGTATGCCCCCTTAATTTATTATAGTTTTTTTTATAGTGCAGTTGGTAGCCAAACCTTCATACAAAGGTAGCCAATTCAGTTTTATTGGGTTACCAATTAATTATAAAAAATCTATTATAGTTTTTTTTTCATAGTGCAGTTGGTAGCCAACCCTTCGTGCATTTTGGTAGTCAAACATTCATACCAAGATAGCCAATTTAATTTTATTAGGTTATAAATTTATTTTGAATGTGATGCAGTTGGTAGTCAAGCCTTCATGCAGTTGGTTGCTAAACCTTCAGGCCAAGGTAACCAATTCAGTTTTTATAGGTTAACAATTAATTTTGAATGTGATGCAGTTGGTAGCCAAATCTTCATACAAAGGTAACCATTTTAATTTTTGTGGGTAACCAAATCGTAAAAAAAAAATCTGAATAGTAACTCAAGTACTTTCGAAAATTCGCGGCGGATGAGGATGAAGAAAGGGAGGAAAGGGTGATGAGGGTGGGGGTCGAAGGCGGCGGCGGCGGCAGAAAAACAGAGGAGCGAAAGAGAGGAAGATGAGAGAAGGGGAGTTGGTTAGCGATAAAAGAGTAGAAGAGGAAGATGACAAGAATAATGAGAATCTGTGTTTTTCCTCCTTTTGATTTGAATTTTGAATTATAGATTTGTTTTTGTTGTTATATCTCAAATATTTGAATTTGAATTATTAATTATGGTAGTTATTTCTCCTTGATTTTAGGTTTCTTTATTAATTTGAAATTGAATGATTTGAATTTGTTGTACTCTTTTTGTAATTATTTTGTTCTTTTTGTAATTATTTTGTGGATGCACTAATAGTGTAATTATTTTTTAATTGTTGTATATTTCTGTAAAGAACCCTAAGTAGTAACACCATTTTTTCTAATCTCTTTCTAATAAAACAAGGCTAAACCTAACTTCCAACTAATATTATTTTTGATAACAAAAGTTTATTATTTTTAAAATGAGACTCTCAATAGAATAACATATTACATACACATTTAATCATTCTGTGTGATTTGCAGTCAGATCCCACTCGTCTGTTTTTATTACCATAAATTTTGGATGACCATACTTTCTGCACATTTCATGTCATGTGCATGCCATTTAGAGATTAAAATAGTTAGTGCAAGATGCAATATTCTACTACTACTGGAGTACTAAAATTTATGTTTCATCGACTTTCATTTCAAGGAATGCCCCAATCGCGTGCATGGTCTACGTTATTGGAGTTTTTATTAAGAGGTCCAGGTTTTTCAAGGATCTCCCTATACATTTTCGACACGTGTAATGAATCATACATAATTAATACAAATTGGCCCCCACATGTTATGAGTTATTGGTTAAAAAAATAATTATTGTACACGTGTCGAAAATGTATAAAAAGATCTTTTTCCTAGTTGAAAAACCCGAATCTCTTAATAAAAACTTCCATTATAGATTGCATTTTTGGCATTATGAGGTAGTATATTGTTGGGCCTTGTTTGCCGGACTACATTATTAACTTTCATTAAAAGTTGAATAATAATTGTCACATTGAATGATTATGTGTGTGTGTATATATATATATATATATATATATATATATATATATATATATATATATATATATATATATATGAAGCGTATTTCTTTACAGTAAACTTGCCACTATTGCCTAAACATATATCCCTTACATGATAGTGACCCTGCTCATCCAGCAAACAGAAAGGAATATTTAATGTGAACGCAGACTAGTATTAGATGTAGATAGCGAGATTTTATGTATAATTTAACGCGCAAGACGAATAAATCTATGGAATCAAGATAAAAAGGTAGAGTCCATTATAGGATCAATTCATCATCATCATCAACATACATACGTTGTTAATTCACACATCTCCTCTCCACTAAAACACTGTTCCCTCGATCCAATTCAATATTGCAAGTGTAAATAAATATGCATTTAACGTTATTTTTGTAGTTATTTTATCGACACTTACATCTTGATAACATCATTTTTGCTTAGGCATTATCTGTTTTGACAATATTATTTTTGCTCCGACAATATCAGTCACTTTTTTAAAAATGTAAAATAATCCTTAAAAGTTATCATTTCAAAAGTGTATCCGTAAGTTTGGAAATAGAGAGAAATCAAGTAATACTCCATCAGACGTCTAAAATGGAAGAGCACCATCTCCAACGGTCCTACGCGTCGACCTCCACTTCTAATGGAATATCTATATTCTTTAAGAGGATGAAAATGGACAACCAAATTTATTTTTAGTAACTGAAATGATACCTTGAGCTGTTGAGCATATGCAACTACTACTACTACCACCAAGTCTACTAGTATATATATATACACACACACATATATATGAGAAGCTAGCTGCATGCTCTTGAAAATCATCAACTTTTTTTGCATTTTGCAATTAGCAGAATTAGAAGTAGCAAATGGAAACTACTGGTATTAGTACTTGTCTGGGTTTTGTGGCATTAGTGTTGGTGATGATGGGTTTGGCAGCAGAGGGGCAAGGAGGGTTAAAAACAGGGTTTTATTCATCTTCATGTCCAAAAGCAGAGGACATAGTAAGGTCTACTGTTGAAGCTCAGTTTAACAAAGACCCTAGTGTTGCTGCTGGATTGTTGCGCCTTCATTTCCATGATTGCTTTGTTCAGGTACCGTACCTAGCTACGTCTTTCTTTCAAAATTCAAACTTGATTTTATATTTTGTAATTAATAGATGTGTGTATATTATTGTATATATGTGGTTAATGTTACGACAATATATATATATACCTATATGGACAATATGTAGGTGTACAGCTGTGCACTACACAGTAGGGCTATGGCGACGGTTTTTGGGCTATGCCGACGGTACTACCGTCGCCATAGGTCTATGCCGACGGTTCGCCATAGCCCAAAAAACCGTCGCTATAGCCCTACTGTATAATACACAGCTGTGCACAAACATTTTTTCCTATATATATATATATATATATATAAAGTTGTACTCTAATTTGTGATGGTTCATTAATATAATTGATCAGGGTTGTGATGGGTCGGTGTTGATTAAAGGAGCATCAGCCGAGAGAAATGCATTGGCAAACCTTGGGTTAAGAGGGTTTGATGTAATTGATGATGCCAAATCACAATTAGAGTCCTCTTGCCCCGGGGTGGTCTCTTGTGCTGATATACTAGCCTTGGCTGCACGTGATTCCGTTGACTTGGTAAGTTGCGTACCATTTTCAATGGAAATTAGAAATAAAAATAGCTAGGATAACTACTCATTTGCATTAAATGCATAGTTGATACAGTATCATCATATGTTTTAATTAATCTGTTGTCATATCTCAGAGTGATGGCCCAAGTTGGAATGTGCCTACAGGAAGAAGAGATGGTAGAATCTCTTCGTCATCTCAAGTCTCAAATTTGCCTTCTCCTTTTGACTCCGTTGATGCCCAGAGACACAAATTCTCAGCCAAAGGCCTTGATGACCATGATCTTGTTACATTAGTCGGTAATTTCTTTCTACTATTATCACTACTCAAACTCACAAAATATCCATACTGTTATTTAACATCTTAATCAATACAATTTGACCGACGATGCAAATTGTTTGACGGGTTGTCAATCAAACTGTTTGACTGACAATTTAATGAAACTCTAAATATTAGTGCGGATCATTTTCCGTGTATATATATATATATATGTATGTATGTATAAATTAATTATTTTGGGCTCTATAATTGTGTATGCAGGTGCACATACCATAGGCCAAACACATTGTCAATTTGTCAGTTACAGACTCTACAACTTCACCACGACTGGAAATGCAGATCCAACCATAAGCCCTGCATTTTTAACACAACTTCTAACCCTTTGTCCCAAGAATGGTGACGGATCAAAAGGCGTGGCATTAGATATAGATTCCCAGCAGAAATTCGACGTGAGCTTCTTCAAGAACGTGCGCGATGGCAATGCAGTATTAGAGTCTGATCAAAGGCTTTGGGGTGATTCTGAAACGCAAAGGATAGTTAAAAATTATGCAGGGAGCATTAGAGGGTTATTGGGGTTCAGATTTGATTTTGAGTTTCAGAAAGCTATGGTCAAAATGAGTAGCATTGAGGTTAAGACTGGAACTCAAGGAGAGATTAGAAAGATATGCTCTAAATTCAATTAGTTAGTATAATCACCGCTGAATTAAATAGTGTAATGAGCCTTAATTTAGGAGTATATATGAAATCTATGTTTGGAGTATATATGAAATCTATGTGCCAAACACTTGCGTGCAAAGAAAAAAAATTCAGTGACAGAAGCACTATACCAAATAAAACCTTTTTTTTTTTTTTTTTTGAAACCGAATGAGTATTAATCTACTAAAGAATCTAAAACTTCACTTGAATTTGGTCCCTGCCAATTTTACTACTGAGTGTTGGATTTTGAGTATCCAAATGGGACGCCCATGGAGGGTACGACCCATTTGATCCTTCAAGTTTCGATAGTTGTTAATTGCCTTAAATACAAATATTTTTCTAATATTTAGTACTACCTGGATAAAAGTTTAATTTTCACATAATAGTTTTTTTTTTAAAAATCTTTGTGAGAAAATAAAGGAATTTTGGTAAATATACTATCAGAAATAGAGAAACTTAGCCGAAAAGGTTTTAGCCTAGTGGTTAAGACTCATATTCAATTCTCACTTAATTAAAATATTACTTTAAATAACTTTTTCCTATATATATATATATATATTATTTGTAACTCAAAATTAAGCACGGATAAGAAAACTAGTATGTATATATAAGTACTACTATCTCGTACTAAAATGAAACACGCACTGAGACGCTAGTTTTATGAAAATCATAAATAATACTATCTCAATTTCAAGTTATAAAATTATTATTGAGTTTTAAAAGTAAATTTAAGATATTTTTAAATTTAAAATTAAGATGATTTATTAAAAAATATGAAATAATAAATTATTTTACATAATTTTCGATATTTATCATTGTATTGACTAAAACTAAAAAAATTCATGTTAATTTTGAGTTTAAAGATATTATAAGCTAATTTCAGAAAATCAATAATTATCTTATATTTTGAAAGGAAGGGAGTAGATTAGATCATGTCTATTTAAATTTAATTTTACTTTTTTCTTTATTTACTAACTAATCATCATTTAAGGATTCTTTAATAACTAGTCCTAATTAAGTAGACTAGTACTCATGCACACGCAATGCGGGTGTATTACATAATTTTAATATAAAACTAGCTAAGTGCTTCGTGCAAAACACGAGGTGTTTTTAAATAAAATTATTTTTTTATTTTTTATTTATTTTACATATAATGTTTATAAAATACATCTTACATATAATGCTTATAAAATATATTTTACATATATTACAGTATTTTTTTATTTACTCATAATATTTTTTTATATTTTTAATATATAGTTATTTAGAAAATATAATTATTGTAGAATAATGATTTGTCATTATGATTTAAATTTTAAAAGCTAACTAACTAAATTTTAATAACTAATAGTATATACAAGTTATAATTGTTTCGTAACATTAATTAACTAAAGGTCCCTTATATGTAATAGAACTGATAACTAAAATAATCATTAATATATTTTTTAGAGTTTTGCTATATATTGTGAAAGATTTTTACCGAATTAAGATTGCGATGTATATCAATATATGAAATTAGATAAAATTACAAATTTGATCCATTGTATCAAATACATTGTAAAAATATTACTAATTAATTTTATCCACGTAACTCATAATAAAAAAGTCAACATGTAAAGTCGCAATATATATCATTATCATATTTCTTATATATATATAAATATGTGTATATATATAATATTCTTTAATATTAATTATTATGTACTCATTAATATTTTTTTATATTTTTAATAAATAATCATTTAGAAACCAAAGTTGAGTAGAAACTTAAACTAAAATCCTAAATATGATTGTTAAGTTAAAATTTTTAATATGACTAAGTGACTAAAATACTTATAAAAAATAAAATTATTGTAGAATAATAAGTTAATATTAAAGTCTGTATGAGTTTTAGTTATAGTTAAATTAATCCTAGAATTATATAGGAGCATACAAAATATTTTATTTATAGTTAAATTCTAGGTTCACACTAAAGACGATGACCAAAAAACTAAGTTTTGTCTTATTATATATTTACTAGCTAAATGTCCCGTACACAGCACGAGTTGTTTTTTAAATAATTTTATTTTTAATTTTTTAATTTATTTTATATAGTGATTATAAATATATTTTTTGAATTTTAAATTGACCTAGTACTGTTATTAGAATGACTATAAATTTTAATTAAAAGCAAATGACCACAGATCATATATTGAATGTTACTAATGTAATTAATATTTAGTTTTTATAATTAATTCTTCGTATTTATATATATATTTTTAATTAGAGTTTAAAGCTGAGTGGAAACCTAAAAATCGAATTTATACTCTATTGTATAATTAATTAACTAAATATTATAAAAAATAAAAAATATTGTAAAATAATAAGTTACGATCATGATTTTATTTTTAAAAGGTAATTAAAATTATTAATAATATATAAGTTATGATTTTATTAACATTAATTAACTTAAGGTCTTTTATATGAAATAACATTATTTATTAAATTTTAATCATTAATATATTTTGTAATATACATTATAATTTTTTATATTAATTATTATTTACTCATAATATTTTTCTTGTACATAGATATAGATATAGATTACCACAAAATTAAAAAATCAAAGAAAAACAAAAACACTTGAACTTTCTATTCATTTGGTAATAAAAACCACAAAAACACACTGTTCATGTAACAGGAGTATCCGTACACCTGTAATTGAAAATGAATTACGAAAGCGAAATAAAAAGATAAAATAAATAAACAATATCCAAAAAGTTAATACACCTGGATATATAAAGAAACATAAATTCTAGATGCAGAAAATTGTGTTCAATTGAAAATAATAGGACGGTCAAGAAAACCAATATAAAGCTAAAACATCTCTATTTTTCATAAATTGGAAAGTCACAGAGAGCGAGAAGCGTTCCAGACTAATTATTATTAATTAAGTTTTTTTTTTTTTTTTTAAGAACACAGGAAAGGAGAAAAATAAGGAATAAGGTGTTGGGACGATAATTTAAAGTACATTTTAATAAGTATCATATTTTTCTTTTTATGCACATTCAATCTAGGTTTTCATATAGCTAGTCTTCCTCTTCTGGTCTATTCTATTACCATCTTTTTGCTTCTATTCTTCTCTTTCCTTCCCTCTCTATGGCCTACGCAACGCAATTGATTTACAAAAATAGACATATTTTAATTTTCTAAATTATTTCTTAAAATTATTATGACTTAATTTAATTTTACTTAGTATAATTAAGAAAAATATAAATCATTTAAAAATTAGTACGAAATATAAAATTTATCAATATAAATAAATTAATATTAATTTTAAATATTATGCTTTAACAAAATGACTTCAAAACGTTAAAAGGAGACTTTTCTTTTTTCCTGAAATTTTTAATACATAAAATCATATAACATATTTACCATACTATCGTAGTATATTTTTGAGTTTTCTTTGATATTAGAGTAAAGTGATTATTACCATTTATTTTTATTTATTTATTGGATTTATTTGTAAGAAAATCTAGAAAGATTAAAACGGAAAGCAAGTGTATCGATCTCCAAAAACCTTTCACTTCTTTCCCAAAACAAAACTGATGGTTCCAAGAATTCCAAGGCCAACATAACATTCACAATCCCCCAAGCCACGCAAAACAAGAATACGCGACGTCGTTTCGTCCTTCAATTACCCAATCTGTGGTTGTATCATCGACCAACACCACATGGCAGTGCCGTGACGAAACCTTTTGTTTCAAATTTTTTATAGAAGAAAAAAAAGATTGAATAATACTTATTACCATCCATGTAAAGAGAAGCTTTCTTGGTTTGCCCTCTCTCTAATACACAGAGTCGCAGACATAAGGCCCATTCATTCACTCTACCCAAAAACTCTGCTTTTCTCTTTCTTTATTCATCAATTATACAAAGAATATATATAAATATTTATTCCTATCGCTTTGGCTTGAATAGTAAGTGAACATCCATTAGAAGCCACACTTGTTTTTTACTCAAGAAACTTAATCTGTCATTATCCCTTTGCAAATTTATACTTAAAGATTCTTATCTTTCTTGCTTCAAATGGCTTCAATCACTTCGATTTCTCAATCCCAACCCAAATTCAACAAACCCCAAATCCCTTCACCAAGAAAGCTTCAGACCACTTTCTTCTCTCTTTCCATCAAGAAACCTAGTCCCAATTCTTGGGGATTCACCAGAAAGTCTGTAGCTTTAAAGAAAATGGTGGTTGTGTCAGCAACAACTGCAGCGGAGAAGCCCCATAAAAGGTATCCCGGGGAGGCTAAAGGGTTTGTGGAGGAGATGAGATTTGTGGCCATGAAATTACACACCAAGGATCAGGCTAAGGAGGGAGAAAAGGAGTCTCAGGGGAAGCCTGTGGCTAAATGGGAGCCTGCTATTGAAGGCTACTTGAAGTTTTTGGTGGACAGCAAGTTTGTATATGATACCCTTGAGGGAATCATTGCAAAGGCTGATTTTCCTGAATGTAAGTTGCTTAATTTCCCTTGTTTTCTCATATATGCGTGTTTAGCACGGTGCTTATTTTATTGGTTCCAATCAGTATCATATATATCTTCATTGCTAGGGAAAACTATTACATTTGTATCTCATCTGTAGAAAAGGCCGATTTTCCTTGTGTGGGTGGCTCCGGTTTTGGTTGCAATTGGGGGTGGGTGGAGGAGGGAAAGATTATGGCTTTAATGGGCGAACTAATCCTGTGAAATTGATCGTATTATATACACATATATGTTTTGTTATGCATCGATGGTTTGTGTCAAGCAACTGAGCAAAACTCTGATTCTTCATTAGTCTGCTTTTGTTTCTGGGTTTATATTACCAATTAGTGATTCTTGGTATTTATTGTCTGGCTTTGGTTGCTGAGTGCTTAGCATTTCCAATTGCAAAGCCAATAGATCTAATATTAAAACTTTCAATCTTGATAATTGTGGGGTAGTCATTGCACCGATAAGTGGACTGAGAACTCTAGATATTCTCCTTGTTACTTTCTCTTTGGATGCTTCTTGTCATAAAAATATTTCTAGATAATTCTCCTATTGAATTCTTGATATTATAAATATACCATTATAAATATACCATGGACTTGGGAAGGTCTCTTAAGTGTAGCTTGTTCAATATGCACAAAGGGAAACAGGCTGTACATGCTGAAGGTTATCTCTGCTGTCACTATTCAGTAATGGGAAAAGTAAAATAAGTTAAGGTTTTGAGTTTATTTTATTTTATATTTTTCCTTGAAGTTTCATTATTTTCTTTGTTTTATTTAGTTGATTGATATTGTTGTTTTGCTTGTGGTGGTTTCCCATACCACATTTTAGTTAGGGAAGGAAATCAGTTCTTTGACCAAATGTTCGTGAAGCACTGAAGTTCATTTATAATTGAATATTTCTATGAGATCCATATGGAATTGCTTCACTAAACTAGGAGATGCAGAAACATGGTCTGTATAAAATGATTCTAGTTTGTTAGAGGCTTTAAACTTTAAAGCATTTCAAAGGATAAATCTTTTTAGTGAGTTTCTCGACTTAATAACTATATGTTTGGATTGTTCCTTCTTTTTTGTTGGTGTCTGGGGGTGGGGGTGGCATGATTTGGATTGTTCCAGTAATTAAAGTTTCAACATTTGTAGCAAAGTGGGTTCCCATATGCATAATATGATCAACTAGTTAAATTCCTTACATACTTTTGGTATCTGGCTACAGATGCTGAATTCAGGAACACAGGATTGGAAAGGTCAGAAAGCTTGGCAAAAGATTTGGAATGGTTTAAAGAGCAAGGTCATGTCATTCCTGAACCATCTTCTCCAGGTGTTAATTATGCACTTTACCTGGAAAACTTATCGAAGAAGGATCCTCAGGCATTCATTTGCCACTTTTACAATATATACTTTGCCCACTCAGCCGGTGGTCGAATGATTGGAAAAAAGGTAACCAGTCACCTTTAATAACCTTTCCCTGCACTTGTTTTCCTATCTGAAACCACGTGTGCATGGGGATAGTTAACGATTCAACTGAGTGGCTTATTGGCTTCTATTATAGTAGTATGAGACGTATGGGACATATATGTGGGTGAATTGAGTTACACTGTAGCGTATAGTCGTATTTACTATATGCAGGGTGAACTGGGAATCTCGAAACAGAAACATAACGTAAAAGCAATCTAATGCATATAGTACTTAAAGTAATGCCTATAGTATTCAAGGCCTATCCAATCTTTCAGTTCATTCAATCTTTCGAGGTCCCTTTGGATGTTGTTTAATGTAATTCCTATAAGGTTGATGACTTACAAAAGTTTCTCTTCTTCACTTATTCAGGTAGCTGAAAAGATACTAGATGGTAAAGAGTTGGAATTCTACAAATGGGATGGTGAACTATCTCAACTGTTGCAGAATGTTAGGCAGAAGTTGAACAGAGTTGCTGAAGTAATCTCCTCCCCATTTTTTGTAGTTTTTCCAAACATCCTTAATTCTCTTGTTACATTACTTCTTTTCAGATTTACTAATTCTGAAATCTAAAACATTATGCATATTGGTTTTACTCAGAGCTGGACTAGGGAGGAGAAGAACCATTGTTTGGAAGAAACCGAAAAATCATTCAAGTTCTCAGGGGATATTCTCCGTTTGATATTGTCTTGATGTGCAAAATTGCGCTACTCTGTCCTTGTGAACTTAAATATTCAAGTTTCATTTTTCCTTTTGTGATTTCAATGCTTTTGTGCATAATCTGTACTTCTTTCAAAAACAATATGTAAATGAATATCAAGTGGTTCAAGTAAGTGATCAATCTATTGTAGTCTTTCATTCATTCATCTCCTTTTAAATCTGCTTTGCTTGTATCAAGTGTAGAATGGTTTGGTAGGAATTCAAACATATGTTTCTTACCAAATTGAAGTTCGAGTAATGGGTATGTTTTATGTTTTGTCAAACACTTTTTGGTAAATTTTGATGGATGGTATGCGCCAAGATTGGACGATCAGTACTCGAGGACGTTTGAGAAGTGTTCAACGGATACGTTTAACATGCGTGTGGGCCGTGTACGCATGAGACCTGTTATATCTATTTGTTGAGGGTGGGATTAGACGGCTGGAAACCGGAGACTGAAGATCTACGGTCCTAATGGGAGGGCTGTTACATTAAACTATAATTCATTTGCCCAAATGGGAGTTTGGTTTGGGTTCAATCGTTGTAATAGTGTGCCGGTTTCCAGTAATGAAGTTATGTAGGATATAACTATGCGAGTCCTTTGGGTACCAAAAATTAAGTGAGTCCTTTGGATTCATGTGGTTGGAATTTTGTTGCCATAACCTTGCTATACAAGCAATAATTTGCGTTCATTGTTGTTTAATAAGTTGCATAAAAAAACTCATTTGTACGGTTGCTTTGCCCTCCATTTAGGTAGCTCAAAATTATAAACAAAATAAAACTCAAACGCCCACCGTGGGGCTCGAACCCACGACCACAAGGTTAAGAGCCTTGCGCTCTACCAACTGAGCTAGACGGGCTTGTATACTTGTTAGATTAATTACCTTTTTAATCCTGCCACTTTGTCACAGACTACCAATTTTAATATGACATAATATTCAGTTTTTTTGCCAGATGATAAAACCTACTAGGCTACCATGACCCCTCTCCTTTTTAGTTTTTATTTTTATGTCAAACTTTTCTTTTGTTTGTTTAGTATAATTAATTTAAAACATCGCCAATCAAATTTTAGTTCACTGATTAAAAGTGAGCAGCTAAAACTTAGAGAGATCTCAAATTCGATTCTTAGTAATAATGAGTGAACTTTATTTCTTTTTTTTATGAGGGCTCTATATAATTGTATTGTATTCATCTAAGTGGTTAGTGATTATATAAATTTATCATCAACATTGTGCACTTATTGTAATTATTTATGAAAATTGATACTAATTATAGAATTCTATATAAATGTAATTCTCACTATAATATGAAAAAAAAAAATTCAAAAAAAGTAAAATAAAATAAGATAGTAAACTTTATGATCACCATTACATCGGGGAGGGGATGCGATTCTAGCACAAATCTCCAATGACAGGTGGGTTTAATCGGGCTACAATCTTGGTCTCTTTATGATCCTCTTTTGTTTTATTCTTTTGTTTTGAGTGTTCGACTAAATTTTAACTATTCAAATTGTATCTCTATTTTTTTTAAAAAATAAAATAAAAATAAAATTGTATGTATGCTTAACCGTGTACATAGCTTGGATCTCACAGTTCTTGGTATAAACGTCTATAATTTTGTGTCAAGTCTAAAGTTGGTCTTTAGTTATTATAATTTTCAAATCCTCCAAATTGAAAACGAGGGGATTGCAGGCAAAATAAAATAATTTACCTCCAAATTCTGAATTGAGTTGTGACGGAGTGATGAAGTATGGTAAATATTAAAATCATCCAGCGCCTGTAGCTCAGTGGATAGAGCGTCTGTTTCCTAAGCAGAAAGTCGTAGGTTCGATCCCTACCTGGCGCGCAAATTTTTGTTTATGTTTTTTTATTTTATACTACTTTATTCCAGCCAGAATCAGTGTAAATGGTTTTTTTATGTAAAACCTGATGATTAGGGAAATATTAAATACAAAGTGTAAGCTAACAAGCAACAAGCACTTGGGATAGCTAAAATCATAATAATATTGTCCAACACAGCGTATTAGCATTGCCAATATAAAATCAATCATCCACGAGAAGGGAACAATATGCAACCACATTTGTCTTGAGGAGAGAGACATTCTTCAGCTTCAAACAAATGTGCTCATGAATGAATCCACCAAGAAAGCCAGCTCCGTTACAGTCTCCACACAAAATCTCCTTCTTACCCCTTCAAAGGGCAAATAATTTAATAATACACACAAAGACAGAAAGTAAATAGGGACTTGTAAGAAATCGCTATGATCCGCAAAAGCTACAACAATAAACTACAAATCCCTCTGCTACAAGCAATGACAACAAAACTTTAAACAACCAAATGATACATTTCACAGTTCTATATGCATGCTCAGAGCTAAAGAAACATTCAATAGAGTATGATAATAAATAGGCATTTACATGTAAGGAAACATAAAAATTCAATAGTCTGCTAATAAATCAGGCATTTACACGTAAGGAAACATAAAATGACTAATTATTAATTAATGACATCAGTGTTCTCCAAGGGTAAATATAAAACTGGCCAGATGAGTCCTTACACATAACATATCTACGTTTGTCAGCAATGATGAGAATGAGTGTACTGATTGATACTAAGACGAGTGGCTTACCCCTTCTAGTTTGGGATAAAAGACTTTGAGTTGAGTTTCTATAAGCAGAGTAGCTTTTTATTTTTACTTAAATTTATATGATAAGTGTGACTGACCGATCGGCAATAACAATCAGGACATACCTGCAAAGCCAACATACTCCACCAGCTTTGAACTGTCCATTGAAGTGATCCACAGAGTTAACTCCATTATCCTGGCTTTGTTTACACACTATAGCACCTGGTAATCATGTAGGAAGACAATAAACAGTCCATGAACTCACATTCTACAAAGATTTTTTTTTGATAAGTCACATTCTATAAAGATTTTTGTATCCAGAAAATTGAAATCTTTAATCAAGTTGTTGACAGTAGTAATGATGCAGAGAAAAATCATTGAAATGGTACTTATAGATACAAATCCAGATCTATTTATGCTTAACCAACTGATTTAAAGATTTACAGGCTCAGATAGATTCACTTTACAGCAGAACTGCTGCATTACAACAAGATAAAGACAGAACATTGGGGTATACATATCTTCCCGATCAAGAATTCTGTTCAATCAGCAATACACTATCAAAAAATGTGCATAAACTTTTGTGCAGGGCACAAAGATATGTCCAGTGATTTGACAGAATTTCAAAGAATGTGCAGCATAAAATAATTAGTAATCGATATCGCAAGGAACTACTTCAAGTTTGGTGAAGCCATGTTCAGCTTAGGCTCTGATACTAGCTTCTTTTGATGAATGGCCCTAAGAAACAATAGGTATTCAGAATAATAAACAAAAAACAACACAAACCGGAGCTATACTGGAAAAATTATATAAAGGATATGATGCAGTCAATTAAAATACATTGCAATCATTGGGAAAAAGCAAACCACAAATCTAAATTTTGCATTAATGAAGATGGCAGTTTCGAATAACAGTTTATATTTGATTTCCACCAGAGAATCCGGAGGGAGTTCAATCTTCACAAAGATTAGGAAAAAAGTGGGATGGAAAATAGAAGAAAATAGATTAAACAAATAGGAGGCAAGCATTCATGCAGCTATACCATACAAACAACTGAACAAGTGTGACAAGTTGATATACATGTTCTAAGAGCTTCTTTGCCATATACTCTGAGAGAAGCTATAGTGGCACTGGCATCCATAATCAGAACTTTCAGGTTTCAGTTGAGAAATCATCTTTAGTTTATATAGATTTCGTGATTACTTCTCAAATTACAGGGTTACATATTGAACCAGCTAGAATTCTTCACTTCCTTCTTTTCAGCTCCCCTTGATCGAATACGTTGTTAGCATTGATTTATCTTTGAATGGAAACATATACTAAAAGGTAAAAGGTTAAGTAACTATACATCACCTCACAGAAGAAGGATTTGGAAGTATCAAGCAGTGCCCCAACTACCCATACAGCTTATTCAAGAGCGTGGAAATTTCCATAGAGTAATCAACATAAATTGTCTTAAAGCAGTAGCAAACAACAAGAAAACTCCGTTTTAAATGAAGATTAAGCATTGAGAAATTTCATGTCATCAATAATTTTCAAATGTCTATTCTAAAGAAACACAAACACAAAAAATGGAAGCAAAATTAGGAATGAGAAATAGAAACTAGTCACCAAATGATTGTTATTGCACTTACCATTTCCATCACAATTAGAACAAACTATGCTGTTTGGTTTGGTGCCTGGGTTACTACTTGTAGCCTGTTAAACCACAATGACGTCCAATATCAAACCACGGGATACACCAAATAGAGCGAATACAAAAGTAAAAGATCTCAAACTAATACACAATCTCATCAGCACACAGATCAACACAACTAAGCCTTACTCGAACAACTTGGGTTGGCTCCATGAACTTTTACTTCTTTTCTTTTTGGTCGACATACACCATCAAGTATAGATTACTATATGTCTTATCAGTTATTACATGCTCAGTCATGCAGCATAAAATAATTAGTAATCGATATCACAAGGAACTACTTCAAGTTTGGTGAAGCCATGTTCAGCTTAGGCTTTGATACTAGCTTCTTGTGATGAATGGCCCTAAGAAACAATAGGTATTCAGAATAATAAACAAAAAACAACACAAACCGGAGTAAAAAATTACTATGGTTAGGCTTGAAGAGTGATGAAGTCAATTAAAAGCTTCTCCCCATATTAAAAGATGAGATACCCAATAAAAACCCTAATTAAGTCTGCTATATATGCTATACATTGGTCAAATCCAATAATAAGAAACCAGTCAGAGCCGGTTCGTGGGCTAAAGAAATGGACTGTAATTTACAAACATCACAAAATTTGTAACTCCAGCTTTGTTTTCTTTCACCTCTCATCCATCTCAACAGTAATGAGCATTTTGCATTTTTAACTATGCATCACCCTATACAAAGGAACCATGAGCAGTTCCTGATACAGATAATCCAGTATTTTCTTTACTATTTGTATGCAACAACCATAACTACCCAAAAGCATTCAACCCGTCGACCACATTGTTGTTGGTGCTTCAAAATTGTACTTCAAAACCTTTAACTTTGGCAAAGTCCCACATTGCCTATTTTGAGAACTTTTCCTTGGTATATTAGTAAGTACTAGTGTTGGGCTTAATAACATGGTTGAGGAAAAAGGGATGGGCTCGCGCACATGAGGTTGGCTAAGGAATTGGGTTGGGCCAAGCTTGGATCTTGGACTTCCGGCCAGAAAACCTTAATGCGTGTGGGCGCGCGTTACGCCCGCGCAGGGGGGGGGTGCAAATCCGGACAATTTGGCCTCGCGGGTGCACCCAGATAGCCCAATGTTTTGCTAAAAACACTCTCAAATATTTTTTGTCAATTAAATCATGTTCCATGTTTATTAAGTTTCAAACACATTTCTTGTTGCCTAAAACCACATTCACGTTTTTGGTCACTTAAGCTTCCTCCATGTTTTCCCACATTTTCAGATCTTAGATCTGAGATCTAATTTTCTCCTATAAACATGAACTCGGATCTTAATGGTAAGATGAGCTGAGACATATACAGAATACTCTCTCTTTTTGCCAAAAATACATTCCTCTGTTGTTCAAAGAGTCAGGCAATCCACAAAGACGAGTCCAATGCCTCTTTCTGTGAGTACACACAATTGGAGGTTTCACCGTTGAATCCTGGAGGGTGACCGCCGGCAGCCCATTTGTACCTGAGGTTATTACCAGTGGGGGCGGAATCACTTTTTAGGACAGTAGCTTGCTACGCCTCGGTTTTCATTCATCTTCCAGCTAAGTTCTTCCAATTTTAGTCTTCTGTTGCTCTTGTTAATACTGCTGCAAATTCCAACAATCTAAAAAGTGACTCGATTTATTAACAAGATGAAATCTGCTTTAGACTTTGCTAAAATTGAACGGTTTGATGGTACGAATTTTAAGAGATGGTCTGAAGACATGTTGTTTTATTTGGAAACTATGAATCTGGAATATGTGTTATATATGGATCCTATTGTGGAACTTCCTGATACTCCTGTTAATGATGTTCTTGAAACTCTTGAAAAAACTTATGCTGATACTTCTGCAACAAGGGATTATGCTAAGGATAATCGTACATGTCGTAGATATATGCTGCATTACTTGTCTAATACGTTGTTTGAGATTTATTACCCGTATGATAGTGCTAAGAAGATTTGGGAAGCTTTAAAGTCTAAGTATGCTGTAGAAAACTCTGGACTTAAGAAATATGTTGCTGGAAAATTTTTAGACTTTAAGATGCAAGATGGAAAATCCGTAATAGAGCAAGTTCATATATATCAGACTATTGTGGGGGAGGTTATTGGGGAAGGAATGAAAATATGCGAGATCTTTCAAGCTGCTGCACTTATTGAAAAATTACCACCCTCATGGAAAGATTATAAAATGAATCTTAAGCATAACACTAAAGATTTTACTATGCAGGAACTAGTTGCACACATACATATTGAAGAACAAAACAGGGCAAAAGATAGAGGAGACATAGTTGCTCATCATTCTGCCAAGGCCAATCTCGTTGAAGAAAGGCCACAATGGAAGACCCATAATTATCCAAATCAAAAACCGTCCAAAAACCACAAAGGGAAAAATCAGAACTCAACCCGGGGTAAAGACAATAGGTTCAAAACTCCCAATCAAATTCAGAAACCTTTCACCAAAGGTCCTTGTTTCGTGTGTGGCAAGCCTGGCCATATTGCTATGAAGTGTCACTTTCGCAAGGGGCAAGATAATAATACTAATAATAGTAATAGTTTTCAGCCTAAGCCCCAAGTGAACCTAGCTGAAACCGATGATATCATTGTTGCTGTTGTCTCGGAAGTAAACTTAGTTGACAACCTCACAGAATGGGTAGTTGATACCGGCGCCACTAGACACATTTGTGCAAACAGAAATGTAATCCTTAATTACGAAACTGTGACTAATGGAAAATGTCTTTATGGGGGATTCTCGAACCACCAAAGTTGCAGGAAAAGGGAAAGTTTTACTTAAGTTAACTTCGGGAAAAACTATTGCTTTGCAAAATGTGCTTCATGTGCCTGATATTCGTAGAAACCTTGTGTCTGGTTCATTGTTGAACAAAGCTGGGATTAAACTTGTGTTTGAATCTGATAAACTTGTACTTACTCGTAATGGGGATTTTGTGGGAAAAGGTTTTTGTAATGGGGGTTTATTTGTTCTTGATGCTTCTGCTGAATTGAATAATAAGAATGCTTCTTTTGCTTATATTGTTGAATCTTTGGACATGTGGCATGCTAGATTAGGACATTTGAATGTGGCATCTATTAAAAAGTTGAAACAACTTGAGCTTATTCCTAATTTTGCAAATACTGAGTTTAATAAATGTGAAATTTGTGTGGAAGCAAAACATGCTAAGAAACCTTTTAAAAGTGTTGAAAGACATACTGAACTTCTTGAGTTAATCCACAGTGATTTAGCTGATTTTAAAAATACTACAAGTAGAGGTGGTAAGAAATACTATATTTCTTTTGTGGATGATTATTCTAGATATACTCAAATTTATCTCCTTGCCTCTAAAGATGAAGCGGAAGAAATGTTTATTAAATACAAGGCAGAGGTTGAAAATCAGTTAGACAGAAAGATTAAAAGAGTTAGATCCGATCGTGGAGGAGAATATGAATCAGGAAGTCTCAAAAAATTTTGTGAACTAAATGGTATTATACATGAAACTTCTCCACCATATTCTCCACAGTCCAATGGAGTCGCTGAAAGGAAAAATAGAACTCTTAAAGATATGATGAATGCCATGTTAATTAGTTCTGGTTTACCTTATAATATGTGGGGTGAAGCTTGTCTTTCTGCAAATCATATTTTAAATAGAGTTCCACATAAAAAGATAGACTCTACACCATATCATTTATGGAAGAATCATGCTCCTAACTTGGGGTATCTTAAAGTGTGGGGGTGTCTAGCTAAAGTAGCTATACCAGATTTTAAAAGAAATAAAATTGGGCCTAAAACAATGGATTGTATTTTTATTGGATATGCTTCTAATAGTGCTGCATACAGATTTTTGGTAATTAAAGATGTGACTAATAATTATCAGAATAATTCTATTTTGGAAACTAAAGATGTAGAATTTTTTGAAAATATTCTTCCAATGAAAATAAGAGACGTGGGCAGTCCATCTTCAAATGATTTTCTTAAAAGAAAAGATAAAGAACCTGTACCTGCTTCTACTAGAAGTAAAAGGCAACGTTTTGAGAAAACTTTTGGCCCAGATTTTATAACTGCTTTTATAACTGAAGATGACCCTAAAACGTATGGAGAAGCAATGAAATCTATTGATGCAACATTTTGGAAAGATGCTATTAATAGTGAACTAGAATCCATTATGTCTAATCATACATGGGAAACTAGTTAATTTGCCTAGAGGATGTAAACCTATTGGTAGTAAATGGGTGTTTAAAAAGAAGTTAAAAGCTGATGGGTCTATTGATAAATTCAAGGCTAGACTTGTGGCTAAAGGGTATACTCAAAAAGAAGGGTTTGACTATTTTGACACTTACTCACCAGTGACTAAAATTGCAACTATAAGAATTTTAATTGCTTTGGCATCTATTCATAATTTGATAATCCACCAAATGGATGTTAAAACTGCTTTCTTGAATGGTGAGTTAAATGAAGAAATATATATGTGTCAACCAGAAGGATTTGTTGTTCCAGGAGAAGAACAAAAAGTGTGTAGACTTGTGAAATCATTGTATGGTTTGAAACAAGCACCAAAACAATGGAACGACAAATTCAATAAAACTCTCTTGTCTAATGACTTTGTGACAAATGAATCTGATACTTGTGTGTATAGTAGATTCAATGGAAACTGTGGTGTGATTATTTGCTTATATGTGGATGACTTGCTAATATTTGGTACTGATGAGAAAGTTGTGAAAACCACAAAAACCTTTTTATCTTCTAAATTTGACATGAAAGATTTGGGAGAAGCGGATTTGATTCTTGGCATGAAAATTAATAGACATGCAGATGGTTTGGTCTTATCTCAATCTCATTATGTGGAAAATATTCTTAAGAAGTTTAATTTCTTTAATGAAGAGCCATTAGGAACACCTTATGACTCTAGTATACATTTAAAGAAAAATAAAGGGATTGGTATTGCACAAACTGAATATGCTAGAATCATTGGTAGTGTAATGTACCTAATGAACTGTACTCGACCTGATATTGCATATGCCATCAGTAGACTTAGCAGATATACTCATAATCCTTCACAAGATCATTGGAATGCATTGTCACGTCTAATGAGGTATTTAAAAGGAACAGTTAATGTAGGTATACATTTTACTGGTCATCCTAATATTTTAGAAGGATATTGTGATGCTAATTGGGTATCTGATAATGATGAAACAAACTCCACCAGTGGATATGTGTTTACTTTAGGTGGAGGAGCTGTCTCTTGGAGATCTGCTAAACAAACTTGTACTGCTAGATCTACTATGGAATCTGAATTTATTGCATTAGAATTGGCAGGTACAGAAGCAGAGTGGCTGAGGAATTTATTGGCAGACATACCATTGTGGTCTAAACCAATTCCTTCTATATCTCTGCATTGTGATTCTCAAGCTGCTATTGGCCGAGCAATGAACCAAGTGTATAATGGGAAACAAAGGCATATTCGCTTGAGACATAATATTGTACGAGGACTGATCAGTAACGGTGTTATTTCCATGGAATTTGTGAGGTCTGAAAAGAACCTAGCGGATCCGCTTACAAAGGGATTGATTAAAAAGATTGTCCAAGAAGCATCCAGAGGGATGGGACTATTGCCAACATTTTGAGTGAGTAATGCGTGATGGAAACCCAACCCATGTGATTGGAGATCCCATGAATTGGGTTCAATGGGTAACAACAAGTCACGGAATTACTTAATTATAGCACTACAATTATTTATCCCTGTGTGTATGTGGTGCTTACTGACAAATTGTGATAGGATGAATCACTTAGATTCTTAATGAAACTCATAGCCCTAAAGGGTGGTGTATGTCAGTTTACACTTGATGGGTTCACCTATATAAAGGTGGAAGTGTGGGTCGCTTCCTATGAGAGCATGTGGCAAACTCTCTAGAGCCTTTATGAAAAATCTGGGATATGGCGCATGGCCTAGAACGCGCCCAACCGCGGACTTGTGTGGATTCAAGATTTTTAGATATGTGTGTAAGTTCAACTGTTTGTATCACAGATAATGGGTTCAAGATTTTAATTCACCTATAATCTACATTCATGAGCTTGTTCCACTAAGTGTCGATTCAAACCCACAAGGTATCGACATGATGTATCTATAATCTATTGCCTGACTTCCTTCGTTTAATTTCTTCTTTGATAATTTTGAATCATGTGGGGGATTGTTGTTGGTGCTTCAAAATTGTACTTCAAAACCTTTAACTTTGGCAAAGTCCCACATTGCCTATTTTGAGAACTTTTCCTTGGTATATTAGTAAGTACTAGTGTTGGGCTTAATAACATGGTTGAGGAAAAAGGGATGGGCTCGCGCACATGAGGTTGGCTAAGGAATTGGGTTGGGCCAAGCTTGGATCTTGGACTTCCGGCCAGAAAACCTTAATGCGTGTGGGCGCGCGTTACGCCCGCGCAGGGGGGGGTGCAAATCCGGACAATTTGGCCTCGCGGGTGCACCCAGATAGCCCAATGTTTTGCTAAAAACACTCTCAAATATTTTTTGTCAATTAAATCATGTTCCATGTTTATTAAGTTTCAAACACATTTCTTGTTGCCTAAAACCACATTCACGTTTTTGGTCACTTAAGCTTCCTCCATGTTTTCCCACATTTTCAGATCTTAGATCTGAGATCTAATTTTCTCCTATAAACATGAACTCGGATCTTAATGGTAAGATGAGCTGAGACATATACAGAATACTCTCTCTTTTTGCCAAAAATACATTCCTCTGTTGTTCAAAGAGTCAGGCAATCCACAAAGACGAGTCCAATGCCTCTTTCTGTGAGTACACACAATTGGAGGTTTCACCGTTGAATCCTGGAGGGTGACCGCCGGCAGCCCATTTGTACCTGAGGTTATTACCAGTGGGGGCGGAATCACTTTTTAGGACAGTAGCTTGCTACGCCTCGGTTTTCATTCATCTTCCAGCTAAGTTCTTCCAATTTTAGTCTTCTGTTGCTCTTGTTAATACTGCTGCAAATTCCAACACACATTTCTCTCCATATAACTACAAATAATTTCTTGTCAAGTTACCCAAACATATACGGCTTGAAACAATATCGAGTTAGCATCTTTTATGATATTGAGTTAGCATCTTTTGTTAGCATTCTATTAGCTTCTATAACAATTAAAACAAGTGAACAATAATACACTGGCTCAAGCTCAAGATGTATTACTGCGCGCAATTATTATGCAGTTCCGAGTTTACTTTTAAAATAATTAAATAGGAATTAACACATACTCAAACAACATAGCTTCTCACCTTAACTTCCAGAGCTTGAAATATAGCAGTTCTATTGTTCTGAGTCGCATCAGTCATCCAAAATATCTTCGGAGCACTACAATTCCGAATAATTGCCCCTAAACAATCAGCAATTCATTACAACCAATTTACTTATAGCTAAAAATGAAAAAAGAAAAACAGGTATATTAGCATTTGCAGGGAGAGAAAGATGAAATTGTAGTGAGAAAGGTGTATGCGAAATGGGAATTCCCCAGTGTGCATATATACAAAACATGTATATGTATTAAGTAGAGAGAAGACGAAGAAAACCTGGTTTGATCGATGCTCTGAAGGAAATGAGAGGTGTAAAACTTACAGAGTTGGACATTGATACATAATGTAACTAGTTATAGCCAAATGGTATTTTAAAATTAATATAATTTGTATAAAAGCTAATAGTATTAGATTAAAAGAATTTTAAAAACAATAATAGAGCCATTTTTGTTAGAATATATAGTAAATCAATTAATAAGAAATCATTAAGACCATTTAATAAGTTTTAATTCTATTCATAGTGAAATAGATGTAGAGACACGAGTGAATGTTTTTCTTTTGAATCTAGTGAACACCACTTTGAGGACAAATTAGTATTTAGAACATAACCCCTCTGTGTTTTTTTAATTGACATTTTTAGAGAAAAAATAAAAAATAAAAAATACAATTAATATTTTGTTTAATTGATTAAAATAAATATAAATCTTAATATTATTTTTTAAAATTTATTGAAAAAAATGAGAGATAAATAAATTAATCTTTAATGTAAGGATAACATGATAAACTAAATCATTACTCCCTCCGTCCCAAATTAATTGATTTTCTAAGACTTTTTTAAGTCAAATTGACTATTTTTAAAATTAATAATTAAGCATATATAAATATATTTCTAAAATTATAAAAATTGAAATTAGTAATAAATTGTATATACTTTCTTTTGGTTATAATATCTTCACCTATATGTTAGCAAAAATAGTAAAAAGATTAGTTTTAAAAATAGTCAATTTGACTTTAAAAAGTCCTAGAAATACAATTAATTTGAGACGGAGGGAATAATATTTTTTTAAAATTTACAAACGTCAAATAAAAAAAAACAAAATTTTAGTCTCGGAAAAGACAAATAAAAAATTTATGTGCTTTAACACAGTTTTTGATTGGCATTTGTAGTCTTTAGCATCTTTTTGGGGAGAGAGATTGTAAATGTTTTAGACTTTGATTATTTTAAGTTGCTTTTTGTAACGTAGATGTTAATTGCAATAATTAAAGACAACATATTACATTCCAGAAAAACATAGACAACAAATTAATAAATAATTAAATATATATGTAGATAAAGACAAAATTAAGTGTATTTATCACCTCGCCGTACACATCAAAGGATGATTTAAGTTTTTATTTTGAAATTAAGGTTAATTCAAGTTTGAAATCATGAAAATCTTTGATAAAGGGACAAACATGTGATATATTTCTTTGAGAAAGTGCGAAAAAGTTCAATACTAAAGCAATTTGAAGCATCTTTTATAAATTGATAAAAATAAAATTAAATACAACAAGAAAAAAAGGGCCAATTGAACCCCTTATAATTCATGTAGCGCCACCCCAGCTCAGCATTCCAATCAATTCGTCCAGAAAATCTCTCTTGGGGCTGCGCTTGTCCAAAAGGACTAAAGCTCAACTAGTGTCACCTTTTTAACTTTGTAGCAACCAAAACATATTTTCTGCTTTATGCCTTAAAATATACTTTGTCACTTAACCAGCTAAATCCTTTGGGTAACTTCAATGACGAAAAGTATCAATTGCTGTTGCAATGCAGCAAGGCTCGTGTAGTGTTGGTAAGGTATCACTTTAGTCCATTTTGGTGCAGTGAGCATCCGTACCGTGCTGCGTACAATGGTGGTAACCCACACTATGGAGAAACTCCCTAATCTCTCTGGCACTACTGTTGCTGGCTTGTAACAGTCGTTCGTCTTCCTCATAGATCAAATACGGGGCTTCCCCTTTCTTCCTTGATAACAACTTTGAAGCTCCCTTCAAGACATGATACTCCCAGCCCTGAACATCTATTTTTAGCAGCAGCACGGTTTCAGACTCTGGAATTACTTCGTCAAGTGGGATGGTCCTTACTTGAACTGCAATCTCTTCGTTGGATTTGAATGCCAACTTTGCACCAGTGGCTGAAACTGCACTATTATCAAGCCGACCGACCAACTAGTAAAATGTGCAAGAAATTAACACGACAGGTGTAAGACAACAGTTTGAATAGCAGAAGAAAAGTTGCAACCAAAAAGGAGAAAAAAGAGAATGCTTTTAAATAGAAGTGAGAACTGATATTTAGAAGGGGGGGGGGGTGATTGATTTGTTACACATTTTGATGATACAAGAGGTCATGGTTGCCAAGTAAAAGCTCCCCAGATGTTTACTACCTCATGTACTATACATGTGGATCATTATGACTTCGTTGGTCCAAAATGAGATTCTCACAATGAGAACCCACTAAGTCATGACATATTAACTAATCACAAGCGATTGAATCAATCAAGCCTGAGCCAACTTCATCTTACGTGTTTTATGGCAGCGTCCAGCAGTAACATAATACTTCACACCAGGATGAACATGTGAAGTACACAATACATATTTTAATTCAGGAGTGCAAAATGGCTGGTGGCATGTAATATTTTTCCCGAACCGTAAATGACATATTTATCCATTATGAGTTTATGCCACCAAGCTTCCAAAATGGATAGGAGATGTATTGAAGTATTTCCAGCAAATTTCATTATTTGGTCTATATATGGAGGGGGCTCTAGGAAAGTGTCAAAGTCCACTATTCTTAGTCTCAGTTGTAATAAATTTACAAGAATCACAACGTTGCACTAAACCAGCTTAGGGGGTGTGATGGAATCCAAACAGGTTGATCATTTAATGTCTTAAAATATTGAGACACAAGCATTTTCCCGGAAGAGCTGGCATTAAGCTTGCACTTACAGTCAGATAATTCAGTCAAACAAATTACTTGTTGATGAGTTCTTAGACTTTCTGAGAATGCAACGCAAATGACATGTTCATTAACCAGCAAAAGGCTCACTAATAAGCTGCAATTTGCACCAAATCTATTTCACTTCACAGGTGAAATAACTTCACCTCTTCCAGTATATAAAATCACTCTTCTACAACTTTCAGGGCTTCAAATATCTTAACCTAGAGTACCACATCAGTTTATTATTAAAGATTTTATAACAATAGCTTATACATAGCATTATTAACATGTTTACAAGATTTGAGAATGACACTATGGTTGAATCTCTCTTTTAATTCAAAAAATTGTGTTTACGAGTGACATAACAAAAGTGCATTTAGCACTAGAGATTTTGGGTGTAAAATTACTTTTCCCGCCAAAGGGACACTTAGTATTTTCTAACAGGTCCAATATTAGTTATGACATTTGTAAATTTCCTGTAAAACAAACACAAACTTGTGCTTATAAATATGAAGGATCACGTGTCAGTTTCAACTGGTTAGAGCAACTCCAGGAGGCCGGAATTGAGCAAATCCTAGACTATATTTAGTCTAGGAATCAGATTTAGCTCCAGCAGATGGAGTAAATATACTCCATGGGATTTTCCGGCGAGATTAGGCGACTAAATCTGCGAACCAAATCTGATAGACTATACTCTTGACTATAACTTTAACTATATTTTAATGGAAGAGATGGGAAGAAAAGGAGAAGAAGATGAAGGCATATGTGGAGAAGGAAAGGAAATGAAGATGAAGACTGTTGAAGACAGTGAAGACTGATGAAGATGATGAAGGAGCACACCAACGAAAATAAAAAATGCTCACAACGGTAACAATAAAAGTGTGTGAACAGATTAAAAAAAAATATTGAGT
Source organism: Aralia elata (assembly GCA_034770075.1). Lineage (NCBI taxonomy): Eukaryota > Viridiplantae > Streptophyta > Magnoliopsida > Apiales > Araliaceae > Aralia > Aralia elata. Next base: position 104,970,010 of record CM068385.1, read on the forward strand.
ACAACGGTAATAAATCCAACGGTAAGAAATTGAAATCTATAAATATGTATAATTATTCAATATTTTTTACCATCTTTCAATCAAACTACTTCAACATTTAACAATTGTAAGTATTTTGTTAATAATAGTTTGTATTTTTATTATATTTAATTTATATTTTTTTATTGATAATATATCTCTAATTTATTTTTTAGATGGAAAATTATGGTCCTCCAATGTATTATTCTTCATTATTATCTGAAGATTTCTCTCTTGATGATCCAAATTTGTTGGATGAATTCTCGACTCAAACTGATGTACCAATTCAGACTCCTGAAAATGAGTCCAATAAAAGAGCAGGGCGAAAGGGAAATTACACAGTTGATGAAGATGCCCTTCTTGTTTCTGGATGGCTTAATGTAAGCATAGATCCAATTCAAGGAAACGATCAGAAACATGGAAGATATTGGGAAAGAGTTCACGAATACTTCCACGAATACAAAGATTTTGAGTCTGAACGCAATTGTACTGCTTTGGCGAAACGTTGGTCAACAATTCAACTCGCGGTGAACAAATTTTGTGGATATTATGCTTCAATTGAAAGAATGCAACAAAGCGGTGTGGGTGAACAAGATAAGGTATTTCAATTTTTTCGTGTAACATTTCATTAAGTTTATTCTTAATAGTGTATACTGAATATTTTGTAAATAATTTTTAAAATAGATATGTCAAGCATTGGAGATGTTCAAAAGTATGCAAAAGCAACCATTTGGATTTATGCACTGTTGGAAACTATTAAAAGATGCACCGAAATGGAGAACAGATAATAGTGGAAAAAAACAGAAAAGTACTAGAAAGTCAAGTCCAGCAGCATCTTCTCCATCAACCGTAGAAGAAGTAAGTTTTGGTGAAGACGATGATATTGAAGATACAATCGCTGCAGGATTAGAGAGACCAATGGGAAGAAAGGCTTCGAAAGCATTATTCAAAAAGGGCAAAGGAACAACTGATACTAGTACGCCTTTGGAATTAAGGTTTGAGAAGTTTGAGCATCAGATGAAATTGAATCAAGAAAAGAGGCAAGAGAATATGGACAGAATATATTTTCAAGAGCAAGAAAGATTGAATATAAAGAAAGCAAAAGAGGATGAAAGGATCATGATGATTGACACCACTAACATGGAGCCCGAATTAGCTGAATATTACAAACAACGCAAGAAAGAAATCCTGCAAAGAGTTACATATAGTAGTTGACTTGCTTATTATTATAGAATCATGATTTGCTTATTATTGTAGTAGGATGTAATGGATTACGCTCCGCCATGTAGTGACCACAAGTGTTGAATAATATCTTGTTGAAGTTGAGAATTAACTTGTTTATCCCTTATGCGATGATTGGCTTGAATGAATTCAAGTATTTGTGTGGTACGCTCATGAGACACTTCTACAGTTGGAATCTCGTCATGTGTATCATAGGCTGCTGGTTCTTGATTTTCATCTTGTTCATCCTCAATGATCATATTATGTAGTATTATGCATGCAGTCATAATGTCCTTTAGTGTTGTTTGATCCCAAAATCGTGCAGGACCACGAACGATCGCAAAACGTGCTTGGAGTACCCCAAATGCTCGCTCAACATCCTTCCTAAGCGCCTCTTGAGTCTTAGCAAATAGTTTTCTCTTATTCCCCTGAGGTGCCGAAATGGTTTTAACAAATGTTGCCCATGGGGGATATATACCATCAGCAAGGTAATAACCCATCGTGTACTCATGTCCATTAATTAAGTAGTTCACAGCTGGAGCACGACCTTCAGTAAGAGCAGAAAAGATAGATGATCTCTCTAAAACGTTAATATCATTCTGAGAGCCTGGTAATCCAAAAAATGCATGTCATATCCAAAGATCGTATGAAGCCACCGCTTCTAAAATAATTGTTGGCTCATGCACATGTCCAGAATACATACCATGCCACGCAACCGGACAATTCTTCCATTTCCAATGCATGCAATCGATGCTCCCCAACATCCCAGGAAAACCACGCTCTTCAGCTTTTGATAGCAATCTAACGAGGTCATTACTATTAGGAGATCTCAGATATTCATCACCAAAAATTGCAATGACTGCTTTTACAAACCTTTTAAGACTCAATATAGTCGTGCTTTCACCGATTCGCACATAATCATCAACGAAATCTGCTGAAACACCATAGGCAAGCATCCGAATTGAGGCAGTTATCTTTTGAAGAGAAGATAAACCGAGCTTTCCTGCAGCATTCATTTTTTGGACAAAGTATGAATCATGCGCTTCAACTGCTTGTTGAATTCGGAGGAAGAGTGGGCGCCGCATTCGAAATCTTCTCCGAAATAGATACGGGGGGTATGTAGGATGTTCAGCAAAATAATCACGAAAAAGTCGATTATGACCTTCATGTCTACCCCGATCAATGTTAATACGACCTTGCACAGAACCGCGATGACATGATGTATGCCTATTAATATTTTGTTGTTCTTCTTCAACAGCCGCCAAGCCTAAAAAGTGGCCATATGCTACTTCATCTTCTTCTTCTTCCATGTGTAGCATAGCTGATTTGAATCGACGAGACATAATTAAAATAATCTAATTTGACTGAAAAGTTGAACTTGAGATGAATGAATATGAGAGACTGAATGTGCCTTATATTTATAGAGGTTGTTTGTTCTTTAAAATATAGCCGTTGAAATATTACCGTTAAAATATGACCGTTGAAATATAGCCGTTGGAGTTTTTTTGAATTCATTGATTATTTTAATCTTTTTATATTTTAGTCCACGGGATAGTCCATCTGCTGGAACGAGTTAAGACTAAAGGACATCTGATGATGTCAGATGGACTAAATATAGTCCAGCAGATAGTCCATCTGCTGGAGATGCTCTTACTGTATTTCACACATAAATGTACGATGCACATTGAGTAATGAAAATTCAAAAGTAAAAAACCATAAATATTGCTATGTTATAAATACTATAATTAGAAACTTCAAACATAATGTAATGACATTCTGAAACAGATATAGACGTAAAATTTCACTAGAAAGGAAGCTCATTTCAAGCAAATACCTTATGAAATGTAATGTTCCCAACCCGATCAGATGCGGCCGCCTCAAAAACATTAATGAAATCCCCCACCCGATTGAAGTAAACCCCTTCACAAATTCTTTGCAAATTCTCAAACACAGGCTCAAATGCTAAAACTCGAAACCCCATCACTGCCGCAGCAAACGAAGCCATACCCACATTGGCACCAACATCCACAAAAATCCCATTTTTCCCGTCACCCCTCATCTTCTCCAATAACTCCTGAACAGTAACCGATATGTCAGGTCTCCTGAATGGTTTGCCCTTTAGGATCCGAACAATGTTCTTGTGGGGCTTATCCGGTAGGGTTCCAAAATCGGAGAGAGAATAAAGAAAAGGGTATTTGAGGCCTTCTACTATACTGGCGATCACTGGGTGAGACTGAGGTGAGTTGTAGCAATCAAATGGTTGAATTGAACGGTGGGGAATTGGGGTTTTGAGGGTAGGGTTAGGGTTTGAGGACTGAGAGGAGAGGTAGAAGAAGGTGAGGAGGAGGAGGAAGGAGGAGAGGAGTAGAATTAGGGCTTTGGGGTTTAAGAGTTTAGCTGGTCGATCTTTTTTCCAGGCATTTGCCATGAATTAGTATGAGGAAATTTTGAATCTTGTTTTCTGGGAAAAAAAGAATTTCAAAGTTTGGATCTTGAGCTCAGACAGTAGCGTAGCGTCTGTTTTGGAATCTGGAGAAGATGCGCCTCACCTCAACTTGTTTTCTCTACACAACCAAATACCAAACAACTAAATATACGTTTAACATAAAATAAAGGAGAAAATTTATAATCAATATATCAATATATATATATATATATATATATATATAGACACACATAATAAGGCAAATGTCAGGATTAAATCAACTCAACGGTCCAAATTTAATAATTCGTTAATTCAAATTTTTATTTTTATTTTTTATGTTTTATTAATCATAAAATTTGATATTTTTAAAAGTCAACGTAACAGTTCAACAATTAAGTTTTTCGCAAAAATTTTAATAGATATTTACTACATTAAAAATACAATATCACTAAGAATTAAATAAAAATATAAAAAAATAAAAACTTTTGAACTATCTAGTCATCAAATTTAAATTATTGAGTTGATTATAAATCAACTAAAATTTCGATCAAAAATATTATATATAAAATTTACCTGATAAGTCTCATGCTTTACGTTGGTTTTTAAGCTTATCAATGTACACGTTCAAAGTATACATTCAAAAATACATAAAAATAAAATAATAAATACTCCATCCGTCTTAAATTAACTGTTTAATTTTGATTTTTTAAAATTATATTGACTATTTTTAAAACTAATTTTTGTATCATTTTTATCAAAATATAGGTGAACAGATTATAATCAAAAGAAAATATATATACAATTTACTACTAATACTAATTTTTATAATATTAAAAAATATATTTATATATGCTTAATTATTAATTTTAAAAATAATCAATTTGACTAAAAAAAATCAAAATTAAACAGTTAATTTAAAACGGAGGAAGTATATATTTTAATTTATAATATACCCTGCCGCTAGTGCCTGTGAAAAGCTAATTTCCAACTACTAATTAAATTTTGTTTCCTAGACAGATGGGTTTTGTGCCAACAAAACTATTTTCTATAGTAAATTAAATCATCAACATGCACACTGCAACAAATACAAATCTAATTCCGTTTGAAAAATCAACAAAAAATTATAGGAATGATTTTATTTGGGACTTTTAATTGTTGAAACAATTAACCTGTTATTCAGAGGCAAAAATGCTGTATCTACACAATTACATCTTGGTTCAAATCTCCATAAATAATTCCACAATTATATCAGCAAAATTATTACTATTTTCAGTTTTACCAAGTGCCTAAGCTCAGGAAGGTTTTAACTATATATGTATATGTAATCTGCAATGATTGAATAATTCATGCATATAGCACAAAAATATTAATTACCACATACACGGGACATACAACACAACCACTGAGCATTCAATTCCAGCGGACACGTGGAGTCCTGTTGTATTTGCTTTAATAAATATCAAAGAACAAAAAGCTGGGATTTAGTGGCTCGACCGACTTCTTGCTGTACACTATCTATCTTCTTATATAGCTAATTTCTGAAATGTCATTTCCTTAAGTGAAATCACCAATCTTTGGAACACCTTGAGCTTATGACCTGTTTTATCCTGTGAACATAAGTAACAGCCAGAGAAAAAGATCGTTACTATGATAGCTTGAGACATGTACAACTGATATGGAAACCCGATATTGTGGGCCTAGGGAGAGATGCCAGTGTGATTTTAAAATAAATTTTAAATAACATAAAAGAAGCACATTACTAACACTCAATTGTGAGTCTTTGATAATTGTTTGTTTAAGCAAAATGTGTAATCATCCTGATAGTAATAATAAGTTAATTTGAAATTCAAAAATTATTTTATAATCATCATATATATCTAATAAATAAAAAATTAAAAATAATTTTATTTAAAAATATACCCGTGCTTGGCATGGGGCACTTGGCTAGTGTAAACATAAAAGTGCCTGTAATATATTTAAGTACTATTAGCATCAACCATTTTCTTCCAGGCAATTATTTTTTTGTCATCTTATGACAGAACATGGAGTCGAGCATGTACTAGCTGATTATGTATAAGACAACAGGTACATGTAAGAAGATAGACAATTATGAATTAACGGAATGTATGATTACAAAGATGGCAGTGATCGGAGAAAGACATATAACAGCATACCTCACTTAACCCTTCGAGTCTTTCTAGTATTGGTGTCAACTTTGCACAGTAAGTGTTTAGGTCCTCTCTAGAGTCTGGCTCTGTACCATATGTAATTGTTCTCGTATCTTGACTGGAATCACATGTATAAGAACTGCCAGAAGATAAGTAATAAACAAAACAGAGACAACTTTAATCCTGTGTATAAGAACTGCCAAAAGAAATAAATGGCATACCTGTCCTGGAAATGCACAAGGATGATATTCAGTACATTCTCTGCAAGCAGAAACAATAGAGTAATAAGCCGGTCCCTGTATCCAACAATCTGGCACATTTTCACCAATGCAGTATACCTCCTGACTCAATTGAAACAACAAATAATAACATTAATATCTAACAGAAAACAACTCCTGGTTTTGAGTAAATGTATATCATAAAATTCTACCAAACAAATATAATTTTTCGCTAAAAGATTGTCCAAAGACATGAAACACTTTTAACAATCTAAGAAAGTAAATGGAGATAAAAATTACTTGGCAGAGGGCCAGAGGTTTACGCATTACTTCAAGGTCTCCAGATTTCACCTGCTCGGGGTATTTTTCTAAACAAAATTAAGGGTGACCCAATAGTTCTAGTTCAAGAATACAGATAAAAAGTGGCTAGTCCAAGAAATCAAAATCATATTATCAGAGATTTAATTCTTCTCATATTTCCCTCGAGTGCAGGATGTGTTGAGAGGCAAACAATGTTAAAGCCAAGCTTATTGCTTAATGATTACTTTGTTCAGGGAATCACCTTCTCTTGAACAGCTTGTTCTTTACCTAAGGACACATAACACTTTGGCAGGAACTGTTAGTCACTTTTATTTTTAGTTTGAAACCTCCATGAAACTTTCTTTTACTGGGCCAAGGCCCCAGCCCAGTCAAACCGAACCATCAGTCCAATTAAGATTTCTTGTGTAGTCCAAGGATCCAAGAGAAAATCCAGAGGAGAATACTTGGTCAAAGCTTATCCATTAATCAAGCTCGACATCTTGTGGGCATCAAACTAACACGCACAATCCATCTAGGTATTGGGCCATGTTTGACAATTTATAGCATCAGTGTTTTTCCTGGCAGTTTCTGTCTTAAGAGAAAGTCTGTTCCAAAATATAGCATCTCTGAACTAGGAGGGTAGAAAACACACCAGTAATCATTAGTGAGGAGTTACCATCTTTATGGTCTACTTTGGTAAGCCCAACGAAGATTAAGCAACAAACAAGAACTTATTTATAAAATTCAAGAATGTTCAATCAGAAAGTGAAATAGCAGAAGAGAAATGGATCTATAATGAAATTATCTTCTGGCATGAGATTGGCGCAGTAAGACTTTAGTAACTAAAGTGATACCTTTTCTGAATGTTGTCAGATGAAGAAACACAATCTCTACTACCACACATATTGATAATTTCATCCACTTCTTGTCTTGATAGCTCATTTATGTCCTGAATCTAGAAAATCATAGAGGGTTCATAGAATTTAGTGGTAAAGTAAGACGGCAAGATATAACATCATACGGTAAGCTGTGGAAAAATTCACAGCTGACTTGTCAATTCATTCACCTTGTTGAGCAATAAATATTTTTCCTCAGCTGCTCTTTCAAGAGCACTTGTAACAGAGTTGAGAAGAAAACTGAGTAAGCTCAATGGGGGTTGTTGATGCTCAGCTGGAGCAAGATAATTGGCTGAACCATCAGAAACCTGGTTAAACTTCTGCTGGTTAGAAGAAGTGTCTGTTTTGTGAATTCGCATTGACAACTTTGGAGCATGTGGTAAATAAAAGAAAACTATACCATCTTCAGTTTAATTATAATATATCTACCTGTAGTCTAATGGATTTCTTTGTGACCAGAAAATACAGATAAGAGTTCAAGCTGAAGCAAAGGCAAAATTTATTCAGTTCTGATCTCCGCCCTTTCTGAAAATAGTTAATAAGGGATAAAAGTAGTTAAGGAATTATTAATTTTCCATAAGTTACAACATCCACCTGTAAAGTTCCAACAGAGACATAAGTTTACCTCCGTAGAGAGAACTGATTGGCCCAAAGTAAGAGACTCTGGATCACGTGCAAAAAGAGTACGCATCATACCAAACAGCCCTTGAACAAAACCATATTCATCACTCTCTTCATATGGCCAAACCTGTCAGATTACCATATATAAACATATATGTTTTTTATTAGCAGAGAACCATATATTTGTAGTCAGATAAGTCTTGAAAGGTGGGAAATGGAAACTAAATAGCAAGAGAAAACTTAAAGTACAAACAAATGATTGTTGAGAGACCATTTGGGTGTGTTAATCTACAATTGTAATCAAATTTAAGATGTTCTAACAGTGCAATAAGTCGCAACATTCTTGCATTATGTACAGCAGCAGAATCAGCTTGAAAGAAGTACTAATCAAGCCAGCTGTACAATAATATATCAAAACCAAACTACCTATTATTATTGAGGGCCCATACCTTGCTCAGTATACCAACAACAAGATTCATCTGCTCCATTGTTAGTTCATCAGCACGAGAAACATCTTCACGAAGAACTTGATCAAAGAGCAACTGATGACCTTTTATGAAATCTATGACTTCACGAACAACTTTATTCTTCACCTATTAAAACCACATTAAAAGAGAACAAAATTTATCTGATGATCGAATGAACAAATAAGAGACGGGGTAGCATGGATCAAACATAAAGATTCAATTAATATTTCAAGAAATAACTCGAGGCAAACTCAAAAACAATTTTGATTTGGAAGCCCGTTGTTTAAGCTATTTTATATGTATACTTCATTGCAAAATATGAAACAAACAAATGTATGTGGGATGTGCTTCAGACAGTATTTTTCTCTAGTGTGCTGTGTTGTACACCTTTGACTGCTAAAATCATAGAATTCATAGCTAACTATACAAGCAAGAAGAGCAGCTACATAAGTAGAAAGGAAGGTCAATACCCAAAATAGTTTTTAACAACTTGAAGTGCTGGCAGCATTGTACTGGGTACAAATTTAAGCTTTGTCATTATTGGTCAATCAAGTTTTGCTCAGACTCGAAATTAATTCTTTGATACTTGAAAGCCAAAGCAAGTTTGCATGACTAAAATGGCACTAAGATTTTTGAGATATGAATTTCTAAAAACTAACAAAATTGAAAGTTTAAATAGTCGATAAGGAGGCTAACCTCAAAGAATTCAGAAGTATTCACCAATGAAGTCAGACAAAACACTAGTCTCAGTAAAGGAGTTATGACCATACGCTGTTTATGAACATCCATGGATGGATCGCTTCCAAACTTAATGTCAACACGCTTTAGATTTCCCTGAAACAAAGTCCAAGTTTAATTGAGTTAATTTAGACGTGTTGCATGGAAATAAAAGTACAGAACATACCTTAATTTGCAAGTTGATTGCCCTGCATGAAGCAATATGCTCCAATGCACCCATAGAAGATAGAACTTGCGCCCCTGATTTTCCATAGTGGTGGCTAATTCTCAACAATAGAGCAAGTTCAGCCTCAAGAGTACACAGTTTCTGCAGTGGATCTAATGAACGCCCGCCATCCTGAAAAAGGAATAACAACAAAAGCTCGGTACAATTACAGTATTTCTATAAAACTGGTTAGAGAAGTCAGAGGCAGATTATAGATATCATATAGAGTATAAAACTATCAGATCATAAAAAGATGCGAGTTCAACTGTATTGCATGTATATTTGAGAATCTTACACACTTAAACAGTACTAGAAATTTTGCATTACAATTAAAGAGAATAAATTCGTTCTGCTTAACAGTTGGACCCTTTTGAAATTGAATAGAATGTCTGTTTTTTATGTTAAAACGGTTAAAACATACACAAAAACATAACCTTATAAAGCAAATTTAGAGTTCGGAAATATTATAGCAGTTACAAACTTTGGGTCAGAACACAGATGTCTAACATATGTTTGGACAATTATACGAATCCAGACATCTTCTAACGAAAAATTGCAGAACTAGCATGGTAATCATAGGAAATACATTAACATTAGAAAATAATCTTTTATTATTTATTGACAACATTAACATATAAAGCTAAGACCATCATTCAAAGATTGTTTTCTAAAATTAATCTGAGACTAGTTGACAAATATTTGAGTCCAATACGTAATCCTTGATAGTCAAGATATGGCAACATCGATACACAGACAAAACTAATGAGCATGAGCGTTTGTACTACGAAGTTGCTACTTCCCCACCACAAGCTACTTATGCAGGACAAGTTTAGAATATTGATCAAGGATGAAAAATAAGGGTAAGAATCTATCCATGCAACGAATCAGTAGAAACTCGCAATAATAAAACAACAAACTTTAATATCAAATAATAATATATTCAATTCTTACTCTCTATATAAAACTAATTATTCCTTTAATTCATATACATTGCTCTGTGTCAGCTACTTGTCCACTTCCCCCTTATCCTATAATGTTGTTTCAATTTGATAAAAGTTACCCTCAACATGTCATATAACTCGCATCAGTTTTGAGATATTCTCATATTTATTTCCAAAGAGAAGGATCTTGCTGGTTTTCAGTCTCTCATGATTCCACCAGGTCGAGAAGGATTTAGAAAACCAAGACCAAAAGTGCCTTCCATAGTTGTCACGGCGTCGCCTAGGCGACGCCTAGGCGTCCAGGCGATGGAAAACTGACAAGGCGATGGTCGACTTGAGGAGCAAGACTTAGCAGCTCCACCCAACCAAAGTGTGTAACAGTTTTGACCCTAATACCCATGACCCATCGATTAAAAACCCAGGAGAAAGGAAATAAAACCCTATAACACTAATCGGTAATCGCGATTCGCAACATCTTTGTACCGGAGACTCAATCGCAACTTCTTTGGAGTGGATCGCGACCTCTTCGAACTATAGCAGCTTCGACAACTCCATTTCCCAGCCCCATCGCAGCTGTTGCACCATCACAGTCCATCGAAAGTTTGGAACCCAGCGACTGTTCGAGAACCCAGCAACTGAGTTGACCCAGCCTTGACTCTCCTGACCTTCTCAGTTCTCTCACACAACTCTGTTTCTCTCGTTGCTTTGCTTTCTCTGTTTCTCTCTTTGTTCTTGCTTTCTCTGTTTTTTGTTCCAAGAGCTATAGCTTTGCTGATTTTATATTTGCTCTGTCTCGTCTCTATCTTCTGCTTTGAATTATATACAGTTATAGACTGGTGGGGGCTTAATAATTAAACTTGGGAGTCCCTTTTATAATTTATATAGGGAGGCGATATTTCCACACGCTTTTTTTATATTTCCACACTATAGTCCCCACAAATTTGTTAAATTTATTTTTTATGTCCAATTTGCCCTTCTTGAACCCTTACCTCTCTCTCGTCCTCTCCTTCCTCTCTTCCTCTCTCTTCCCCTCGACAACCTAGTTCAATCAATCCAAATCCAAAATTAACAAATCAAAATCATATCTAAATTAAAATTCGGTTGTTCAATCAATCCAAATTCCTTCCATCAAACAAATCCATCTAAATCCAAAACAAACAAATCAAAACCATATCTAAAAGACTAAATCTAAATCTGGTTGTTCAAGAAAAAATCCTCAGTTGCCCTCACCTCATTTTCGCAATCATAGTCATTCAGTTGCAGAATCGGAGAAGGGAAAGGAAGAAAGGTGAAAAGGAGGGTGTAATCAACTAGGAAAAAAGGCAGAGAGAAGGGAGAGTGAAAAACCTAGAGAGAGATTCATGGTGGGTCTCCGCCTCTCCTCCTTTGATTCCTCCTATTTTCTTAAACCCAGCTGTGCATAGCAAGCAAACAAATCAATTCAGAGTATTCTCTCTCTCTCTTCTTTCCCTCTCTACAAGTTTAAGCTTTGGGCCTGCAAATTTTGGTCCTTTTTTTATTTCTCTCTCTACAAGTATGAATTTTGGCGTGAGAAAATTGTCAGGGAGAATATGATTTTGATTTTCATTTATATGCAGATCAGTTTTTTTTTTGAACAACCAGATTTGGGTTTAAATATGATTTTGGTTTGTTTGTTTTGGATTTGGATTGAGTTTTGGTTTGCTTGTTTTGGATTTGGATTGAGTTGTTTGATTGAAGAAATTTTTAGACCGAGTTGTGCAGGGAAGGGAGAGGGAGAGGGAGAGAGAGAAACAGAGAATTGTTTCAAGGGGCAAATTGGACATAAAAAATAAAGTTAACAAATATGTGAAACTACCGTGTGGAAATATAAAAAACCCGTGTGGATTTATCAGCTCCCTTTATATATTTGTGGTGGACTGGTGGGACACTAAAGTAAGACTTAACAGTTAGCCAGTAGCCACCTAATTATCCTTCTCTGTTTCTATGCATATATGTATGCCATATGCAAATCTTATACTATTATTTTATTAATTGCATGTGAGGGGTCAGACAGGATAATGGGTTGCATATATTAGTTGGTCACTAGTTCATCAACACTTGTCCCACTATAAGATAATGATGAACAGCTGTCCCACTATAGTGATGATTAGAAGGATAAGAATAATGTATATTTATTCATCTATATGTACATATTTAAACTTGCTTTGACACTATTAGCTACCTGACATGCATTTAATATCAAATACTTTGTATAATAAAATATTTATAAAATATTATTACTTATATTATAATATATAATATTTATTATTCATAAAAATTAAATAAATTTAAGATAATCAATAATAATTTTTACTTTTAATTTTAAAATTTTTATAAGTAATACATTCAAAAGTAAAAATAAAAATAGGTAATATTTTGATGAATGATTTGTTATTGCTAAATGTTAAGTATTTACATAATTGTGTATTTAATGGTATTCCATAGTGTTATGTTTTGAGTTAAAATTTTATTGTTTAATATACTTGTGAAGTAAAATAAATAATATATAAATTGCACGTTGTAAACGACTTGTCGCCATACGGACGCCATGTCGATCGCCTTGTCGCCTAGGCGTCCTGGCGGTCGGCTCCCGCCGTGGCTCGCCATGGCGCCGTGACAACTATGGTGCCTTCCCCATAGTAAGGCAGCAGGTCAACATCTGACCTGGCAGAATCAAACAATGAGGTGATGACACATGCATGCGTGCACATGAACTTCTAAAGAGTGGGCTTCAAACATGGGTGGCACTATATAACTCAATCCATTATAAGGCTATTGGAGGATTCTTTCTATGTTTTGAAGTTAATAAACAGACTTCTTATGAAGAATTCTTACATAATTTTAATACACACTTATAACAGGTGAAAATTCATATCTTATAGAGTTTAACCAAAAAAGAAAATTAAAAAGGTCATGAACAACCATTTTTTACGAATAAAACAATTTTCAACATCCAAATTGAACAATAAACACCTGAAGTAAAAGATCATCCAATTTGGGGATATTTAGGATAAATTTTGATGAACCATTGTGAGCATCCATTAAAAAGAAAATGTCAACTCAAAACTAGAACATCTGTTGTCATTCCTCCATCTTTTTAAGGAACAAAATAATTTCAATTTTATTTGAGTAGCAATTGTACAGAGGTTTACCAGTTATAATAAAGATTGTCCAAAAGAAGAAAAGGAAAAAAAAAAGGTAATCAGGAAAAATATTTCCAAGTTTGTATATTGCAACTACTTATGAGAATCAAAATGGTCAAAAAAATATAAACGTTTTCACTTAAAATAACTAATGGTACAAATCAGTTTTCCATACACAAGGAAAACAGGTAACAGAGCCCTTAATATCATTTGTTCTATACATATAATAAAATTTTGATAACACAAGAAGCCAGATGTTAGCACAAATATTTTAATATTTTAATAACATAACAGGTGAAATGCAACAAGTACTACTAGGGTCACATAGGGAAAAGATAAGATTCATCAAAACTGTTATGAAAAAGAAAAAAATGATCATAGTCAACTATACAGTCATACTCTCCCTCCGTCCCTCCATTCCCAAAAGAATGACTAAAGGTACAAATATTTTTGTCCCTAAAAGGATGAGATAAAGTACATAAAGTGAAAGGTACATAATTGTTAAGGAGCTAAGTCGAGGCGAGTCGGTGGCCGACCGCTTAAGCGACTAGTTGACTAGGCGCCCGACTAGTCGTCCATAAAGCGATAGATTATTTACAACGAGGATTTATACATGAAATATACACACATATATATATATATATGTATATACATTTAGATATTTCAAATACACTAAACATAAAAAAAATTAGTCAAGTATATTCAATTAATATTACTGAACAAGTTATAAACTCAAACATATACTAAGACAAAAATACGCAGTAGATCAATAGACAAATTTAACTTCAATAGTAAAATAAAAAATTAAATTACTTATTAAAATATTAAAATTATAAGTTAAAATTATTATTGATTATATTAAATAATATTTAATTTCATGAATAATAAATTAAATATATTATACTATAAGTAAGATGTTATATTATACTAATATAGTAAAACATAACACATAACAAAAAAATATAATACTAATTTATTATGCTACTGAACTTAAGTACTGAACTAACATAATATTAATATTTATTTATCATGTGTTATACTATTAATATAAACTATGTGATATAATTTACTGAATACATAATTTATTATACTTAACACCATTTAGTAGTATACAACTAGTTTGGTTGAGTGGAATCTACTGATTTTACCACTTGTCTCATTTACATGAATGGAATAATAGTATGTGCCACATGTTTAATGTTTTAACTGCTAGGAATAATACCATGGGTCACATGTTTTAACTTTTGGCTCTTGGTAGTGGGTTACAACAAGTAAACCCATTTAGCTTTATCTCTCTTCCTCTTAAACTACCAATGTCGGTGTCGCAACGAATATCTTCTCGGAAGAAGAGAATGAAACAAAGTCCAGCAGTCGCAACGAATCTATCCCCTAAGGTTTTGCATGAGTAGCGAAATCTCTATCTCTTGGTTTAATTCAAAGCTCGTTAGCTAGATAGCAGACAGCTCGTTCTCTCTCTCTTAGGGTTCAAAACAAAATCCATTCAGTGCAAATGTTTAAGCATACACCTTCCCTGGTAGACGTCCAAGGTGTCGCCTAGGCGACCCAAAGTGACGACTACCCAGCCAAAGTGCTCGCTTTTGCAGCATTCTCCAAGTCGTGACAACACCTTGCAACTTCCGAACCGCTTGGACATCTAAGCGTCGCCCAGGCGACGTACTCATCACCTTGTGAGGCCACTAAGGATAAATTTGGAACTTTCTTACACTCTTTCTTCTACTTTTACTTCCTTTTAGGGACAGAGGGAGTGATTTTAAACATTACTAGAAAGTTTTTAAGCCAAATTTGTCTAAAAACAAAGTTCAAAGAGAGAGAGAGGTCTTAAAGCCAATGCCAGATTGTAATATGTATTCCCTTGTCGGCAACAAATAGTAACATGATGAAGATCATCCCTACCTTCCTCTCTGTATCTCTCAATTTTAAGCTAGTTCCACGGAAAATGGCATTATTCTTTCATCGTATATCAAAATATAAAGAATGTTAGTTAGATGACATTTAGTCAAAGGCAACAATTAGGTCTACTGACATTTTGAGCATTCTACAACACTCTTCTCCTTTACTTATTTAGAGTCTCAGATCTGAAGGCTCGCAATTCACAATTACTTAAGGATTCATTATGCCAATAAAATAGATCAATGAATGATGAAAAAAAAAATCATAGATCAAATATATAAAGTGACTCATGTCACCTTTAGGATAGAAGCATATCGGACAAATTGCAAAACAAAAAAAAATGATGATGACATCTAACTTGAATATAATAATTTCTTTTCAAGCTGAAAAAGGCCTCGAACCTGATATGAACTATTACTGATGCTCATCAAGCAAGACCGCAGAAAGCCTCTGCTTTGGAGTTGGCCTAAGAAAAACTTCTCATGATCAATACAAATCAATGCATCCAGAACGTAGAGTGACATTGTCTTCCCAGATTCACTCGCTTGATTTGCATCTCTTGTGACCTAAATTAAGTATCAATCATAAAGACAGCGCAGAAAACAAAGAAGAATGTGAGGCAAAACTTAACAAGAAAAATAAAATCTAAAATGCACAAAGGGAGAGTGTTAGTTTGCAGATAATTGTGTATGATGGGAATGCTATCAACATATTGTTAATATGGAACAACACATTGTTGGCCAAGAAATAAAGCAAAATAGCTTAGTATGATACATAACATGTGGCCAAGTCCATTGAGTGTACAACATACCGCATAACAAATGCTATCCTTCTCAACATCTTATGATTTCCCATAAACTTAATAGCAATACTATGGTCATTTTCTTCACAAGAAATACCATTTCATGCAACAAAAAATAATTAAATTTCTCCAAACAAATTCATCATAACCGACTCCCTACACTATCGGGAATGAATACAGCTGGACATTCTTTCACTGCATCTTTTATCACCATTAAGATTGCCTCCCAGCAGCTAAACATTGAAAATATTTTTACAACCACCTAAGAGAAGTAGATGATGATCATCGAGTATACTCTGCCATATGTAGCCCATACATAGGAAAACGAGCACCAAAGCAGAATTTATATTAGATGTTATCCCAAGAATTTGTGGGATATTTAGCTTTGATGCATGCAAAGTAGTGGTTGTGTTGATAACTGGAAAATATACAATCTAATGAAAGAATCATTGTGGAATACAACTTCTCAGAAAATTATATTAATTAAAGACATAATAAGGCACCCACCAAATCTAGGATGGCTTGAGCTTCTTTTTTCAGAATAGAAAAATTTGCACGAGCTAATTCAGCCTGATCTTTGTCAATCTGAGAAACAAAGAAAAGGATTTCTGTTAACCTTCCTACGAGCATGACTATTACATTTTAAGCAATCTGTGCAATAATGTTATAGAAAGTGGATACCTTCTGGAGATCAACATCTTCACTATCTTCCCCATCGACCAATAAGCATTGCAACACAGTTGTTGGAACATCTGGACCTAACATGTGCTCACAATACTGGAAGTAACTAAGAAGCAGCGCATACTGACTGAATTCAGGATATCAAAAGGGGTCAGGCATTCCACCAAATTTCATATGGATGTTAAGTATTTATTGCTAACAAAGATTATTACCGTCTCCTCAATGCTTCTGATGATTCATGCCTCAGAATTGCCGTGATAAGTTTGAACAAAATAGAATGACAGGCACCATTTGATAGTTTTTTCATCGTAATAATATCAAGACATGTGACAGTATCAGTGTTTAAACCACCAGGGCATACAAATCTTTCATCTCGTAGTTTGGCCATGCATGTTAGAGCAACCTTGATACATTTCACAAAAAGTAGGGCCAAAATATTAGGCAACAATGGCAAAGTTACAGTAGAGAAATGTGGTATTAAACACCATATGTACATATAGATTCTTTCACCTGAGTCAATATTAATGCCATCTTCAGTGAACAATCTCGAGAACAAGAAGCATTCACAGAAGCATCAAGCAACCTGTACGAAAGGAGAGACAGTTACGAATTCACATACCAATGGAAAGAGAAGAACCAAACAACAAGGTGACATACTGAAACAATATTTCAGATCGATCTTCAAGGGATGATATTCTTCTGGATGCAGAGACCTACAAATGAAAGAAAAATGATGATGAGGAAATTAGAGCTTACAGAAAGAAGGGGAAGGGGGAGCAACGAAAGCCAATGGCAAGGCTTGTAAATAATTTCTGGATAAAAGCTGGGACTTATTATTAGAACAATAACCTCAACAATCTGAGACCAGCCGGTTAACATATGCAGTTGTGCAGCCTGTTCTTCAAGGTTCTTATTGTATTTCCATCCCCATCGTAACAGCTGCTGAATAGTATCTCTGACCTCAACGATTTCAACTTCACTGCCAAATGAGCTCAGCTGGGGGCTATCAAATTTGCATTTCTGAAACAAAATCCAAATTACAAACAAATAAACAAAAGGGAAAACGAATGTAAATCAGCTTCAGAGGCATCCATAGTTTATAACAAGATTACCAATGACCAGAATCTATAGTGAAAAACATACCTGCCAAAGTTTGTCCCGGAATGCAGCCAAATCTATTAAACGATCACCACGTTCCGAATAGTAATATACACCGCCTTTTCCAGAAGTTGCTGGACTTCCAAGTATATCTTCAGCCTATAAAATTATTCTATGAAATACACAGAGAAATAAAAAATAACAACATAAACTTACACAACAAGAAAGTTCGAATCTTACAAGAAAACCATATTTCATATTGGAAAGAGCCTGTGAGTACTTCATAGTAGTATCAGGAGATCTAAACTGGACAACTTCAAGCAATTCCAAAACCTATATTCAAAGAAAAGACGAGAAAGAAAACAATTAGCTCAATAATGATAGTCAGTTCCATTAACAAATAGAGGCCCAGTTTATGACGACGAACTAATATTTTTTCCTATGATTTTTGTCATTGTTCATCAAGGTTAATGACATGCTGGATAATGTTCTAGCTAGAAGTATTCTTTCTGAGAATTTGAAGAGAGTTCATGTACAGTTGTTCACTTAAGTTACTGTGATATCTTATTGAATTTATAAAACTACAAATAATTGCATATTTGCATGAGGTTCATATTCGGACTTCGGGGTGTTGAACTTATGGTCGAACTTGATTTACTGAAGATCCATGGATAAGGAAATTGTTGATCAGATTTGAATCCAGAAGGCGCAGATATGTGTAAAATTGGACCACCAACAGAACTAGAAGAGATTACCGAGCAAAAGCACCATTTAGAGAACAACCCTTGTGGATTACTGCAAACAGTGAACCTATTAAAGAAATATATCCACTTCTCATAATATTAGGTGAACAAATATTTAAAACACTAACAGACAACAGTGGATTCCAAAAAAGTAAAATAAAGTTCTCAGCACCCCCCCCCCTTGTAGCATCTCTTGAATTAAAACACAAACAAAAACTTATATTGGGTCATTTGGGAGTAATTGTGACCATTGGGTCATTACTGGAATAACATTCTGCTTTTATTCTATGAAAAGGAACACAATTGATCGGCAATGAATGGAGGGAGTAGTCCATAAGTTTAATACTGAGGACTAAAAATGCACTCAAACATGTGCCCATGTCTCAACTGAATTTTAAAACTGCAATTTACTTTGTAACTTACCTTCGTGCTGACTTTGTTTGTCAAAATCCATTAATCATCACGAGTACTTGCTAATGTATTATATTTCATTGTTATTTTGCAGAAAAACCTCCAGAATATAAGAATTTTATCATTGTTATGGGTCTACATAAAATGGATGTGTTAATATGAGTGAACAGATTGAGGCACAAAGACTTGGAATCCATTATACGTCACACACTTGCATATTCATGTAAGCTTCTTCATCTTTTTCTGCAGCACAATGTAAAATTTTCAACACTAACTGCCAATTTTCTAATAACAATGTTGCTAAAAAAAAATCCAGAACACTACCAACGATTGTTGGACTTTAGCTTCAAGTAACGGCAAAAATTCAAATGAAGAGATGTGCTTTTATTGTTAAGCACCAATGAAATAAGAACTAAAATAAAATTTAGAATATATAATAGCATGTTCAACATGGATACAAGATTACAGCAGAAACATGAGATACAAAGCAAAAATGCATAACCAATGAAAAATCAAATATGAGCAGCATTACCTTACTCCTAGCGATTGTTCTTTTTCCAGCATCTTCAGTGTCATTTTGAAGAATGGAGTGAGATATACTATGATCACTGCTATATTCGGTTGAATTTTGCCCAAACATGTGAGCAAGAATACTTTGACATGTTTCCCGATGATTGGTACTAGTCATATCACCAGCATGCAGTTCTATAGCTAAAAGTTTCAACAACCATGCTCTCTGGAAAAGGGATGGATCATAACCATCATGAACAACCAAAAGAAATAGTCAAACAAACTTGAGTCAAAATAATAGCATCTGTCACAATGGCATACATTTATAAACTTTAATGTGTGGGAAAAGATAAATATACAGAAGTTTGATGTTTATTTGATATTAATTTTATGATTCTTAGATTAAAAAAAATGTTGTTAGAAATAGAAGTGAATATTTAGGGAGAACGAGAAATCTATCAAACAAAGAAGACAAAAGTGGAAATAAAACATCCTTGATAAGGAATCTGCATCAATCTATGAATTTCAGAAATAGCTACCCCCAAAATCCCTCATTGCAGAGTCCCATAGGATGGCCAGGAAAAACATCCTCTCATGAAGCAAATGAGGAAGATAGCTCACGGTGAAAGTCCTTGCATTCTAGTCAGTTCAACTGCCGCAAAGGATAGCAAAGCACGGACATCGCCGCTGAAAATTACCATCATCACACTAACAAAACCCCAAAATTTAACTTGCACGAAGCTAACCATAGAAGGAGGATACAACCATACTACATCACAAATTCTTACCGAAGCGCACCATAAATTCATCACCTGTGCGGTGAAAAAAGAGATGAGCATACGTTTGAGAATTATGCTTGAACATGACACAGATACCAGGAGATAAATGTTTGAAAGCCCAGGCTTCTGCAGCAAGTCATTAGTATTTAACCATATTAGACTAAAGAACAAACGCTTTGTCTTAGAAGAAGATGGCCTTCTAAATGAAGGAAAGAGGATAGCAGAAGTTGAGGGAATGACAAACTTAAAGTGAGATTTGAAAAGATCAGATTTTCAGGGTATTCAAAGATCCCAATCATTCATCTGCTAAAGATGAAAGAGATGAAGAGGAAAGAAGAGAGAAAAGAAGAGAAAGAAAAGCAGAAATGTCCTCCAACTCTCTATCATGGAGACCACAATACATATATATGTATATAGCTAGTAAGAGTTAAACAAAATAGACTTCCCCAACCAACAACCCAAAACACACATTTTGACTCGCAATACCCTCGGCCTGTAACTACTCAAAGATAAGGGATCACGACCTTGAGATATAAACTGCCGAGTAATAGAATACATGAGTTGGAATAGGATACATCCGTTCTAATGTAGGCCACGCTATCATAAAGTAAATCTAAGTATCTCAACGACACCCTTAAAATATATTCTATAATATTAATATTCACTGACAAATTGTATTCTTAAAATTTAATCAACTCAACACAACAACGCCCATAATACCAAACTAGTTAGAAAAGAAATTTTTAGGTTTAATATTGAAGGAAAAAAACCGTAGTCAATTATGTATAATTGTGTCCTTGGCAGGCAAGGAAAAAGAAGGAAAGTGAAAAAAAGTCACTAGACTTTAGTTGCTCCTCCATCCTAAATGGAGAATATAATATATACATATATTAAAAATAGTGTATAAATAAGTTATTGGCGCGTCTTAAAATCCTTGCCAAAAAAATCTCAAACAAAAGTGACTATCTTTGCAAAACGGAGGGGTAGTACCTATCAAAATAAGTCCTAATATTACATAAAAACATCAATTAATCTTGAATCTTTTATAAAAATTATCAACCATAATTCAATTATCTAATTGTCTTTAGCATGCATTCTGCATCAGTGAAACAGCTCTTTATGTAAAAATACAACAAAAGAAGCAAACTTGGATAAAGGACCGGTTTAAAAGTATATGCTGCACAACAGGATCAGATTAAAATCACCTCATCAAGAAAGTCAAAAGGCTTAATGATTTGTTAAGAGTATATTAAGTTTATCATCAGTTCGGTAGATAATGCTAAGTAAACATTTTGCCTTCAGGATGTATGCCAAGAAAAAGTAATAGGCTATTAGTAGAAAATCAAGCATAAAGTCAGAAACAAACCAAATGGAGGGAGCTGATGCGAAGAGCCTGGGTGCTATTCCTCTTAGGCAGTGGTTCAACACCCACCGTATCCAGGTGCTGTCATGATAAAATAAAAAACAAACAAACAAATTTAACTACTAAGAAGCAACTGTGATATATCACCAGAAAGATGACAATTGATGTAAACATTAATAATAGAACATAATGTACCTTTACAAAGAACTGATACTTTTTGTTACTCAGCAGATCCATAGTAGGACCACATGTTAGTGGATCCAAGCATAATTCATAAAGAAGCTGCACGAAGCAATTAAGTGATATTCACCACAAGTAAAAGGAAATATGGAGGATAACAAACAAATATCAGCTAGGATTTCAAACCTGGAAACCAAATTCATGAAGCAAAGAGTTGACATCAGGTTTTGAAAGCTTTTCCAAGATATCAAGAATAACCTTCAAGCAACTGAGGATGACATGTGATATGCACAAGTTAATATCTGATATAGAAACGATAAATATCAACAAAAAAGAAGATTAATAAATTCAGGATCATTCATAACCTGTAATGGAATTTAGGTTGTAACAATGTCCTTTCAATTGAGGTATCGAGATCAAACTTAAGCAATAAATGTGTTACGTTTGGGGCTGGGCGAGTAATATTATCAATGAGAAGCTGCAAATAATCATGTCAGAACCTAAAATTTAGCACTTCCACCGGCCACCTAAAAGAGAAAAATGGCAAAGATAGCAGAAACCAGCGTATTAACCTGCATTATGAGAACGCCTGGGTCGTCATTGCTATTTTCTATAGCCTGACACTCTTCTGATCTTAGCTCTAAACAGGCAGCATAATCCTCGATCAAAGAGGTTGCAGCATTGGTTTTCAATAGCAACGGAACGAGCCCAACCATGCGAGTACTGTCACATGCATAATACCAAATCATTATGTGTTTAGAATCCTTCAAGGTGCCAAAATGATACCTATTATCAGCTCAAAGTAAACACTAAGAGGGAAAGCGAAAGGATGCCTTAAAATACTCATAATCTTGATGGAGCATTGCTGAATTTCTGGCCTGAAATCATATCTCACGTATTCCAATAAAGCTACGATTTGATTATGATCTTGAGAGAGTATGACATCCAAAGGCTGCATGATGAAAGAACAAAAAGTATAAGTGCCGAGGTGATGACCGGGTACTTCAGCATAAAAAGATATATGAAATTAAATAAATTGGTCACAACAGGACACAACTGAGCATATGCCAGATGGTCTACCTCTGATATTTCAGTATAACTCCCTCCATCCAAATCAAAATTCCCTTTTCTTCGGGAGTGGGACATGTATCTTTAAGGCGTGCAGAAAACACATTGTAAGATCTATTATATAATAATCTAGTTGAAAATTACTATATAAATAAAATTATGAGTGAAAAATCTTCAAAAATGAATGCCATAAATAAGGATTTGGCACCTAAATTGTGACATATGTGCAGTGTGCTGAAGACCAAAATCCAATGAAATCTAAAAAACTTTAAGGATAAAAAAATAGACAGGATCTCCAGAACAACTATAATATAACAAAGAGATTATCATAAGAACGCAAAACTTCATTGACCCTTTTTCTATTGGCAAAATGTATAATGACACGGTTCGGTATTTGAAAACTGAGAAGTGAGAACGTGTTGATTCACTTAATGCATGTACCCAAATATCATTCATGCCAGAATAACACCAACTGATTTCCCGAAAGTAAATGTGGAAAGACAATTCGCTATATGGAAAACATTTATGAAGCCAACCTCTATCAAAAGAACACAAGTGGAAACTATCTATAATTTTCTGCTTAATCACCAACTCACCAAATAAAATCTCTACAATGCAAGCTAGATAGTCTCCTATCATTAGGCTTACCAAACAACCTTGACTGTTTACAGCCGTCTCATAGAGTTGACATCTTATTTGTAATAACAAAGTTGAACGTGTGTGACTATAACTTTTGTGTTAGATATCTACAAACCACAGCTTTCACAATCATTCCTGCCTATCACCATGATTATAGTCCACAGATATAAAATCTTCAGAACTCCCCAGATCAATTATATCTGTGAGCAATTATAAGTTTAGACAAATGTCATTTTTCGACAACAATGCCATATCAGTACAAACTCTGAAAGTGCAACACCTCTGACACAATTACACAAATACAATTCTGTAAAACCTTTGACCATCACGCACTCGGTACACATAGTAGAAAACATTTGGTAAGCAAATAATACAAACACATCAACAAAGATAGGCCACTCTAACAGAAGGTTTACACTGTGCTGTAAGTCCAAATGAATACGTGATAAAAAGGGTGCCGATAAGAATACCTCTGTAAAATAAGATTTTAGAAAGCAATGCCAAATGTTAGAAACAGATACCTGGTACAAAGGACGCCAGAAATCAGAAACAATTACGTCCTTCTCCAAAACCAGTAATAAAATTTCCAAACATAGCAGCACAGCCTTCTCTAGAAGTAGGCCATAAACTTGAGTTGTACGTTGAGTAATGATGGAATTCACTCCTGGTAAAAGAATGCCCATAATATTTCGGAATACAGTTTTGCCACTCATAAAATCCTGCAAAAAAAATCATTAATTCCAACATTAGTGATACTAAGAACAATCTCAAATATCAACAAAAACCGCCAAGAATTAAAAGAGGCAATCCAACTGGACAAAATTATGAATATCATCGCTTAAACACTGAATCAGAGAGGAAAACTTGATTTGTTTGGACTTTAAATAGAACATACCCAAGCATTGGGCCTAAGAGGTAAAACATACAGCTTCATTTATGCCCAAAAAAAACTAGAGCGGAAGCATATTTGTCTTAAGAACGGAAAATATACTATATAAAGAAGGAAATGCATGCTTTAAATATTTACAGTATATTTAAACTGAGATCATGTACCAAGAAGTGTGAATGAAATTCATAGTTGCAACTCAATTTCAATTCAAAAGGAACCGGTATTAAGATAGACCTGTTAATGATAGTTTGCAGCACTTTCAAATATCAGTCACTTGCCTGAGTTGATTTCATGATCAAATATGATATATAGATTGACAACACTACAGCCTATGTGATTTATGGTTAGCTTTTGAATGTGCACTGCACATCTAAATGCAACAAACTGCATTAGTGAATTATAGGTCCCAAAAGAAAACCCTAAATTTATGGTTAATTACTATTACTATTTGTTCATTTCTTGTAAAAGATCATTTTCGAATTATCAAAATTATTGAGATGCAGATTGAGTTGAGATCAATTACAGTTATTGAAAATCTGAAATACAGCCACCTCAGGGAGGGGTAGGTGGTTTGGTGTAGGACTGAAGATAGCCACATTACTTATACAAAACATAATATTTCTCTCAAGTAGCTGCATTTTTTCTTCTTTACAGTTTATGGAATGGCTTGAAATAACTACTGAGAAGCTACATTAGCTGACTTATATGTTCAAACCACCTGTTTATTATTCGAATTTGTTTCCTTAGAATTTTACAATCCTGTTGTGCTGATATTGTTTACTAGGATTTCATACACTAAATAAATACCATAAATACTTAAACAGAAGTATTAAGACCGACACAAATCCCCAAAAATTATAATAAAAACCTTAAATACATCAATTATATAAAAACCTTAAAATAAAATCAAGGGGCATTCTGTTTCACATCAAAGAGGAATTGGTTAAGAACCAACCAATGGAA
The DNA here is from genome assembly GCA_034770075.1 of Aralia elata. Classification (NCBI taxonomy): domain Eukaryota; kingdom Viridiplantae; phylum Streptophyta; class Magnoliopsida; order Apiales; family Araliaceae; genus Aralia; species Aralia elata. The sequence goes on from CM068385.1 coordinate 104,995,429, forward strand.
ATAATGAGCTTCTTAATATTAATGATTTAAACTATAAAACTGGCACAAAAAGATCCAAAACTTAAATCTATTTTATAAATGAAACAAGACAAAACAAGACGGGCATCTGCACTCAACAAGATGAGGCACCTGCAAACCAGGCAAGATAAAAGGGCATAACTAGCTGACAATTTATGATTGCATGATATCACAAGGTGGAACGGAATTTCAAAATTCCAACACAATAGCACGTAGAACTGATAAAAAAAAATCTTAAGCCATATAGAGGATGTGAATAATCAGATAATTCTTTTATGATCAACCGCAGGTTGTGCTCGATCAAAATCAAAACATAGCTTTGACTTTCTCTTCATTCCCTCCGTATAAAACATTTAAGTGATTTCAGTTGAACTTTTTAGTATTAAGACAATACTGATAAATAAGGCCATGCATTATGCATTAGATGCACTACATAATTTATCTATAAAACATATAAAATAAATAAACCAACTGCACCAGAAACAACAATAATACAAACATTAACTAGTAGTAGAAGATGAAGAAGAACAATATACTTTCAATAACTCAATAATAGGGATCTGCATCCGAACTGCGGCTGATTGTGACCCCGATCGGTCTGCAACACTGTCAATGTCTTCATCTGCGATGTCGTACATTTTCAGTATCCTGCAGATAAAGTCAACAATATGAAGAAAAAAATAGTAATTTCTTATCAACTCACGAAGTGCTCAATCATTGAAATAGCTACAAGGAGCAACAGATACAAGCCTTTCAAAATACTAATACCATAGGTCACTGGCCCATAGGTCGTACTTATTTTCATAAACCAATGCAAATGCTATGGAAAAAAGGTAGAAATCATAAAGAGGATGACCAAGAGTGGATCTTTAGAACTCACATCCGAAAATGCTGAAGGCAAGAAACAACCAACTGCCATTTTTCAGAAGCATCTGCATAGGCTCTTTGAGGGAATGGGCCAAAGACGTGATCGTATATGAATCTAAAGATGCCAATGAATCTGCCAGAAAGTGCCACTCATTGACAAAGTAAGACATGCAGGGAAGGTACAAAATGAATATCAATAAAACAAAAAAAGATCAAGCATAGTACCTACGCCCTCTATCGCTTACATCCCTTTCTTCAGCAGTAAGAGCATTCAAAAGGTTCAAGAATGATATTGTTGAAGGGTATTGTTCTCTTCTGGCTTCTATTTCATTCAACTCAAATCGCATATCATAAACCTGTCAAAGGAATTGCAGGCGTAAGCACATTAATCAAAAGTATGGGATTATCAAATATGTAAAGCATTCAGCTGAACAAATGCCTAATATAGTTTAGCCCGAGAAAAAAAAATGTCTAATATCACCTGCAAACAAGTCGATCCAATATTAGAGACAGCAACATTTTAGCCAATTTGCAAGCCGTTACGCTAGATACAAGTTCAAATTATTAAAGCTAAAACCAAAATCACCGCTTTGATCAAAAATTTACAAGAACTATTCATCGATGCAAACAAACCGGACAATTTCCTTCTTCTGCATTAGTTACTCGTCTACAACTTGGAAGAAAATCTCTCAAGGTTATCCTCTGTTTTAAATTTTGGTTCGTAAATAGACTCGGGATTGAAGTCTTATTCACTTTTGGGAGTATGTTGCCTTTTTGCTACTTTCCATTCCTTTCTTATCTTGTAGTTTGTCATGACACTAGAATTGCTAGATTTGCTTCTCAGGTGGTTTGATGTCTTGGAAAATTTTCAAATTTTCAGTAATATGAATGATAAGGAACACATGATGTCCTGTTTTCTTCTTCTCCTAACTATAGCATATTCTTTCCGCCTCTTCTGATAAACATTCTTGTCTTTGGTCTCATATGGGAGTTTCTCTTGCCTGTCATTCATTTCCTAAATAATTGGTCATCGTCCTGGAGCGTAATTTCCTTCACCTATTTCCATTTCTTTTCCACATTCCACAACTAATTCAAAATCCAAAGTTTTTCACAAACAAAAAGTTCCTTAATCCCACAAAAAGCTTAAACAAGCTGGTCAGTGACATAAAATACCTGACTACACCAATGTTAAAACAAAAGAGACTGGTATCGCAATCATGATAACCGCGAAGTCAAGAATGCCCATGTGAATCAAATTTCCTACATAACAGCCACCTACCAGCAAATACATGAATAGTTTTTCATGGTGTTAACCAATCCTTTGCAAATAAATAAGCAGGTCAAGATACAATCAAGAAAGCTTTTGAGAAAAAAGCAACAAAGTATACACCAATTCTTTGTAATGTTACGAACGATAAGCTAAAGCAGGCACAAGATACAGAACTAACCTGTGCAGTAATCGGTTGTGCACTATTCCCGACATGAGGCCCAACAACAACTGGTAGATCATACTGCTCAAGGAAATTCCAAATGGTATCTTTTATGTTTGGAGAAACTTGAATGAAAGATGATATCGCATTACGTAAAGCACCCTGCAATACAAGACAAATGCATGAGAAACTACTGAATAGTGGCAGCTCCTAAACTTGACGAAACAAGAAGAGTATAGAGCTGTAGTATTCATATAGAGAAGCAAAAAAACATAACCAACAACCTTCAGATAAGGAGGCACGTTTTCGTAACTAAGGAGTTTAAATAACGGTTCAATGTCTGGAAACCAATTCTTTCTTTCAATGGGATTTCCATTCTCCGTTACCTACAAACCATTAGAAAGACAACTGAAACACAGTAAGTTTGATTTGAATAAATAACCAAATAGAAACAATTCGTTCAAAAGCAATCAGTCAATATATCAACATCTTTTACCAGTACAGTTCACCAAAATTGTGAAGAAATTATCAGTGGGGAATAAAGCTTAGCTAGTATTTGGCAGAGCCTTTCATGAGTTAACTAGATATGAAATAAAATCCACCTATGAAAAACTGTCAATTCCAATCATAGTATCAAAATATTTACCTGTTAATAGTTGTAAGAAAATGTCACCCTTATCATAAAAAAAAATATACAATATACTGACCTACTTTCTATTGTGCATATTCATCTCTCAATAATACATAAAAAGAGGGGGGAGGGAGAGTTGTTCTTTTATGGTAACTAATGACTTACTCAAAACAGAAAAGAATATGTCAGATCGAAACATAGCCTAATGAGAAATAATCATCAAGCAAATCAAAGCAAAAACATGCAGAACACAGAATAAGGGAAATCAAAGGCCAAGGAAATATAAGGACAAAAGTTTTTGTCTAAATAAAAATAATGATGAGAATAAGTCAACTGCAAAGTACCTCAGGGAAAGGTTTCAAGGGCTTAAACTAGGATTGTTCCTTGTGGCACATTACTTTAACCTTTCACAAGTTATAAGTTTTACGAAGAAAAAAAATATCTTACTAGTCAGGTGAAGCACACACCACCACAAATGGGAAAAAAGTATATATACATAGGTCAGAGAGCAAGGAAGAGAGTGGAAGCAGCATCAGAAACAGGTTCCCCTCATTAATATGTATGGAAAAATTACAGCACATGTAAAATAAATTATGATGCAACTTAAACTTAGAACCTAAAGGACATGTAATGTTTCCACCAGAAAACAATTCCAGCTTTTACCAAGTTGTAAAGGCACAATTCAAAGACAGGAAAAAAAAAATTTAAACAATATTAACACCTTCTGAAGAACATTTAGATATGCAACAAGTGCTTTTGCATCCCCTTCCTGAAACTCTGGTAATATTGCTCCAGCACTTTGAAGGGACTGCTTGAACTTTTCTTCGTAAATTGATATACAATCAAACAAAGTGCTCCATCCAATGGAGCGAAATGTTTTTCCCTGAAGTAAATCAAAAACCTTCGAAGCACCCTCTTCAGTAGAGGCCTGAAGGATGTAACATCAAATATTGATTAACATTTTATGATAACTTTCAGAAAACAAGACAGTAATAAATACTTCGCATACCAAGGTCCTAAGCATTTTCAAGAATGCCACAAGTGTTTGAAAGTTATTATGATCCTCTCCGGCAAAGTTTATAAATGTCCACAGGACATCATTTCCAGACATCAGCTCAGGTTCCTTCTGCAGTATAAATAAACTATGGTATTAATAATTATAAAATCAAATAATATAACAATAGATAAGATCTTTGGACAATTGAAGAGCAGTTGTGGTTTAATTTATGGTTTCATCAGTTTAAGGTATCAGGGGGAAATTTAATGTATTTGTTTTCTTCCAGAGTGAACCAAGACTAGGGGCTTACTCATGTAATGGGTCTGATAACAATTACCTAGTAGTTCAGACACCAGGTCCAAGATTTACTCTTCGCTTGGCCACAAAGTTCTCTAGATATCCAAGTTTTAACATATATATTCTGTTAAGTGACGAATGTGTGATAGCACCCTCTAAATATAAGCACTCCCTCCTTGGCCAAGACTAGGCATGACCAGTGGAGATTTAGTAATCCAATTAATTCACCTTAAAGGGTGTAAAGAAATTCAAAATTACAGTAACTAAATGACCAGAAATCTACTATAAAGAAATCCAAACCAGCCAAACATAACCTTAGTCTTCAAATCAGACGATGACAAAGGCCGAGAAATGATGTTCCCTGCCACCTCCTTGGAGGGGGACCAAGCTTCTCTCCATTACACTTTCCCCAATTTCTCCCAATACACACCAAGTAACAAAAAAAATTTAATTTAGTGACAATAAATTATTTGTCACTAATAATTATTCCGCTTGGTGTCATCGCTAAAAGCATTATTTTTGTCGCTAAATGTATATTTGGCAAAAAGTGCATGAAAAGTGTAATGGAGGGGATCCTCATCCCATAGAAGTGCTCCAATTTCTGCATAAACTGCAATCCTTTGTACGTGGTTAACTTAAACTATTAAAACTGGCCGAATCAGCAGAAACCGACACATCAACAGAAAATTACTGATTATTTAGTTTGTCCAGTCGTAATGAGAGTCATGCACTCATGCTCATTTGTTTTTGTAGCTTGGAGCTCGTGGAATGCTATCTTTGGAGTGTTGGAGGAGTGGATGTGCTCCACTTCAGTGGAAAATACGTTCTTAATTCACGATTAAGGGTTTGGAAGGAATAAGAATATAAAATGTTAATTACCACGAAAAAAAGAATATGAAAATTTCATGAATGTGTACTTTCTTCTCAGTTAAATGGAGAATTTGGAATGAGCACAATGCTAAATTGTTTAGAGCAAGTGATTTATCGCTTAATTTGTTTAGGGATAATGTTATTTTTATTGAGTCCCTTTAGAGTTTAGACTACTGTTATGAGGCCTTTTGATGTGCCTCTATAACTGATATATGTACAGATAGGAGGGCTGCACTTTTTAAAATGTTCTTTTATTTTTTGATAGAAAAAGTAGATATAATTCGAAACGAGAGATTACGTAATGATAAGCAAATAAATCATCCTAAACTAGGAAGTGGAAATATACAAAAATCTTGGCTATTGACAAAAAGTCAAGACCATTCAATCAATAAAATATTTGGTCCATACAAAAAAGCTAAGAAACACCGCTCCACTATTTTACAATCACAGTGACTACTGGTCATCAATAAATCTGATGTTTAATCATTCAAGCGGATGTTTCAATTGGATTTTGTTTTAAATGAGATATAAATTTGATGCTTCTAACATAAATCATCCCACAAATACAAAGGACTCCAACATTACCAATTTAAAAGCATATGTTTGAACACTTTGAACCAACAAGTATTGATCAACCGGTACAGCAACAATGTTTAGAGGCTTAAGTTGTAAAACCATATTTGAGAGGCATGAAAGTCTTCGAGCCGACATAAATATTAATTAACCATTACAACAACAACCTCAGAAGCAAAGATAGAAAATTTATTATATATGTTTAAGAAACATACCGACCTGATAGATTTCACTCACAAACTCCAATAGAGAAACAAATGGTTGAGGGGCTGCTTCAATGGCTTGTTGAGAATGCATACTAACATCAAGAACAAAATCATTTGATCCAGATATTCGGTAGGGACTAAGCACAGTCATAGCTTTCTCCTTTGTTTCTTTTACCTGTTAGAAGGAGTTGAAGAAAACACTTTCGCAAATGGAAGATGTTGCACAGCTATTGATACTATAAGGTTCCCACAAAACCCATAAGATTTTGCATTAAACTGAGTTGTAAACATTGTTATATGTTACAAGGTTCTGATGCATATTTGAGAGAAGAAAACCATATATGCTAGGTGTGCAAAGGCAAATACACCTAGGTTAAAAGATCCAACTCAAGATATCAGATCATAAAGTCCTAAATAGACCATTGTAAACATGCATTTGGGTGTAAATTAAAATGCCTAAGACTGATCAACAGTAATTGGAGGAGAAGAGGAGGATTTCACAATCTATGCCTAAGCCAAGACCAAAGGTAATACATAGTATGTTTTTCATTACAAATAATTAAACCAATGAAAAATATGACACAGCTAAGCAGGAAATTATCCTTATATCATTTCTATACTACATCTAAAATGAACTACCAAATTGCATGTTGCAATATCTACAAGACATGAAAAAAGAATTAAACTGACCTTGTCCCTAGCAAGTGGATGAGATAAAAAGCACGTTATCAACTTGTGCAGGTAAGCATTGTACATGTAGATTATGTCTTCGTCATCATTCTGCATAATTAGTAAAAAGAACTAAATTTGAAATCTCACGAGACAATAAAACAATCTCACCGAAAAATATTGAATCAAACTGGATCCCATTTTAAAGTAAACAAGACAAAAACCTACAAAACTTCATATTTTCTCTGCTCAACCAATTGCAAGACAGTAATATATGATTCCATATAATAAAAGTAGATAAAAAGATGTGGGGTAACAGGACAAAAGGATTAAAAAAAAATAGAGATAAAGCAAAAGGAAATATAGGACTCTCTCCCAAGAGAAAAGGAAAGACATCAATATTCCTTGAATGTTAATTTGAGAATAAACGAAAACAAGAGATAGACCAAATTAGCATTAAAAGCACTAAACTGTAAAAATAAAAAATAAAAATCGAATTACCAATAAGACAACGAAAACTTTTATATTATTTTGCAGGAATTAAGGATCTATTACCATAAAATCAAAATATTGGTGAACAAGTCAATTTAATGTTCCAAATTCAAACTCTTGTGATGGATGTTGACAATTGCAAGGAAAGTTTAAAGGATCTTGCTTGAAGATTCCTTGAAAGAAGTTGATTGTCTATAGAAAATAGAGAGAAGTTAAAATCTATAAGGAAAACAATTCAAGAATTGATACCTATAAAGAAATTTTGATGTAATAATTTTCAAGGATTAATTGTAGGAGTACCAATAGAGTTAAAATACTTTCTTCTTCTTCCATCAATAATACAAGTTCTTATCAATTATATTTAGTAGTTTAATTCTTGTTATAATTTCATGTAAATCGTAGTAGTTATTTTATTTGTTTTCATGGCAACCAAAAATGTTAGATCTAGGATGATGATGAAGCTAAGTCATATCTCATGCCAAATCTTCCCTATCACATCTATTAAAAGAGCTTTAATGTAATGATTTTTACTTTTCATTCTTGGAATACCTTATACATAGTTTTATGTTATTTTTAGTTAATGAAGAGTTATTGATAAAGTATTGTCAACATATGAATTTTTCAAAGTCCATGTTTGCCCGATAGGTTTTGATTGGGTTATTGTTAATCTTAAATTTTTATAATATATACATACCCAAATTAATTATAAAAGTCACTTAATTAAAAGAAAGAGAGATCAAAACATTAATTAATTTTATTTGGACTTTAATTGATTTATTTTTTAAATTTTGTACACATAGTAAGTGGCATAGTTTAAGTAATGAAAAGAAGATAGTTTATTTGTTATATGTGTTGCTTAGTTGATTCGGATTCCTAGATTGCTTTCTCATTATTGGTTTTCACCTTTAATTATTGCTTTATTTTTCTTTCAATCTTAGTTACTCATCTTCTCCTTCTTTGTTTCTTGCCTAAAATATATATTAAGTATATCGAAAGAATAAATTAGCCTCTATGGGTTCGACATGTAGTATCAGTCCTTCAAATTGAGCCTGTGCACTTGCAGTTATTAAAAATTTCATACAAGTAATCCCTTACAATGTCATGTAATTGTTTGTTTTGTGTTTAATGAATTTCAGAATGGTCCTGTAATGTTTCAACTCAAGCATGCTACAAAACTCAAAATTATTGTTGACAGACTCGAATGAACATTGTGGCACTGGTAGAATAAAGAGTTTGATGGTTTACTTGAATCCTAAAAACAATTATGACTAATATTTAAATAAAATGCGCCTTTTTAGTCAAATGACAAGAAGTTGTGCTATATACAAACCTGATAGGCTGCAGTCTGAAGAACCTTATCCAACAGAAATTGGAAAACATTATTTGAGAAAATGGTTTCCATGCAGGAACAGATATTTCGAATATCATTAGATAAAGCACTTGAAATTGTCTCCCTGGAATCAATTCCATCATGTATCGTCATCAAATGTACAGCCCATGCAAGTCTGACAGAATCAACAAAGCCCTCCACAGCTGGATCATTTCCAGCAATCATCACCTAAAGGAAACATGATGACCGACAAGTTTTTAATAATAGCTCAAAATATTAATATAAACACAGCAAAAATGAAAAACAGCAACATTTTAAGCTTACATTTTCCTGAAATTCATGCCTAAAAGAAGTGTCACGAGACAAGAGAGGCAGGTTATCTGGTCCTGAGCTTAGAGCATCTGATATGAAAGCAATCACTAGAGAAAATAGGATACTATATGTGATCTGCAAAAATATACATATATTAGCATTTATTAAAATAACCTGTCCCAAAAAGGATTTTACCATATATAACATAAGATGGAGTCTTCTTGTAAAACAATTTTATCCATGTGGTATGAAAAAAGACTCCTATAATGAGTTCATGTGTAGTATATGAAGCCCATCACGTTTTGGCATTTAATACTACAAGTCTCACAAGACATTCTTAGACAACTCCTCTTTAACATTCCTACTGCTAATCACACACCTAGGAGCGGAAGTACCCATAAATGACAGATGCAAATTCAAGAATTCAGGTTCTCAATTATCTAGTCAGCAAATCCATGCTCCAAACAATCTTCAAAGTTTTTAATACTGAAGTCATACATGGTCTATTTAATAACACATGTAAACTCATCTCAGAGACTTATCCATTAATGTAGAATTAAAACTATATGTGCATGTTTTTTAAGAAGGGGATTGAAGAATGCAACAAAAGATGCAAATATAAAGGCGAGTTGCAACTGGTATTGACCAATCTTTCACAACCTCCACTTGGAAGTTTTTATGGCTAATGTTTCCCGGTTTACGGGCCTTTTAGGCTCTATGGAATTTGTTTGCGATACAATCCAGTATGAACCCATCCCGCACTCATTAAGCACCTTGAGAACCGAACATAAAGAAAAACAATATAAATATTACACCAACGTCGATCAATAGGCGCTCCTGCTTCCACCCCAAAAAAATGATAAAAGAAGAAATTTAATTAATAGAAAAGAAAGGATACAATAAAAAGGGGGAACAAGAAGTCCACCCGCTCCAACTTTGTGTGAACAAGCTCATGCACTGTACTTCTTTCAACTCGAACAAGAAGTTATGAAATTGGAATACTCAAACAGATAAACATTGTCCAAAGAAAATAATAGGAATATATAGCATGCTAGAGACGAGAAAATCTCTTATAGAAGCTTTTCTAATCATATATCTCCACATAATATCAAGAAATCGCCAATCCTACAAAAAAAAGACAAGTATAGATTATAGAATTTAGCAAACAAAAATAAAATTTAAGACCTGATACTTCAAGACATCACTGCTACCATTGAGCTCGGCTGCGCTACTTTTTAAAAGAGCAAACAACTCTTTGACATCTTTTGTACCTGACAAAAGTACAGCACTAATCATATAACTTGGCCATCACATGAGAAGTTCAATTATATATTAGAAGGAAAGCTATAGAGAGATTCTTCGCTTAGAGGTTGGCAATGTGCCACATAGGGGGGCAAAGGGGCTTCTCTCACAAAAGTGCTAGACTAACCACAAGGCTAGCTTGCACCAGCAACAAATTACTTCAGTCCAACTTAACCAGCATAGTTCTCACAAAATTTGAGTGTCAATGGTACAAAGCAAAGCAGCAATAAAGAGTGCGACTCAATTTGTCAAATTGTCCAAAAAATGGGAAAACATGTAATCACATTTGAGGTCCATATGGTTTGTACCGTAGTTTAATCTGTTGCAGGATTCGATATTTTATTTTATTTAATTGTGTTTCAAAAGGTTCAAATGAACTAAGACCAAATTTGGTTGACATGAAACAGGATGGCAGAAAAGAATACTACTCCACGAAATCTACAATCTCTAACGCTTGATAGTTCACATACATATCCAAAATTCGAATGCATGAATTGATTTTTAAAATCACAGAATCCAGTCTGGGAATATTAAGAATGCGGAATGCCTAATCCTAAATTTGAGGTGGTATTCCAATTTCAGAAATATAGAAAATTGCTAAAACAAGCATAGATAGATAAATCTTAAAATTATCATGTTCTCACGTTTTTCTATAGCATCTTGTGTCAACTTTTTATCGTCTCTGCTACATCATCTCCTTCACTTGCAAAATTTCAAAATATATAAGTTCATACGCCTTCCCTGTTATGTTCTAGAACAATCTCTCTATAAATATTAAATAGGTTGTTAGATTGATAAAATAGGCCCAAAGTATAATATATAAAGACATCAAGCTCTCTAACTCAAAACTAATTGGCTATGAGAAGAGTTGGCTCAAGTCATTATATACTAGACACATTTTCTCAAGGTATTCAATGTGAGACAAGATATATACTCTAACACTCCCCCCCCACGTGTAACCCGGTGTATTGAGGGTTGCACGTGGAGTCGTGGACCTGATGAATATGAAGACCGACACAAGATAAGCAAGCCGAGAAGAAATCTAGTAAACCATGGGCAATTATTGGCCTAATTGATAAGTGGTACTAGTTAAGAAACGGGTAACTTTGACCCTTAAGAAATAGACTGCAAGTGTGTAAGAATGAAGGCTAAGAAGAGTGTTTAATTAGGCCCAAGGATAGCCCACTCTGATACCATGTTAGATTAATAAAATAGACCCAAAGTATAGTATATAAAGACATCAAGCTCTCTAACTCAAATAAGAAGAGTTGGCCCAAATCATTATATACTAGACACATTTTCTCAAAGTATTCAATGTGGGACAAGATACATACTCTAAAATAGGTATATATATATATATAAACATATACTGATATACATATATATGACATACATTATACAGTTTCTTCTTGTTGTCACTTGTCAGTAAGTTACAGATTATGTGCGCCACTTGAAGTCCATACATAAATATTGTACCTTTGGCTCTTTCAAATTATATATATATAGGCATAGAGAGAGAGATTGTCTTGCAAATAATATGAAATAAGTATGTAAATGTCATTATATTTTCTGATCAGCTGGATAGACCTTATGATATGAATTTGCAATAAAAGTAAGTTTATACCTATCATCAATGTCTGGCCAATTTCAAAACTTCAAGCCTCGGGATAAGGTTTAAGCCAATGATAGTAATCACCTAATAATTTATTTTTTTATAATCAAAATTTTTATTTATTATTTTCATTCCCAAGTTCATAATATAAAAGGGAAAATTTAATTATATACAATACTTTTCTAATTTCTTTACAGTTTTTAAACATTACTTCTTGCCAAATGTGATTTACTTAAAAATAATAACTTAATCGCCAAAAGTAAGTTTGACTATTACTTCATTATACTTTCCTAGTTACACTCATAATTCGCCAAAACAACAAAATGAAAATCTACTAGATTTAGAATTCCCATATACTTGAATTAAAAGTAATGGGAACTTTTTGATTCCTTACCAGCCAACCAAACATGGCATAAGGTTTACACATTTGTTTTTTCCCTCAGTAAAGTGAGCTATCATACTGCATTTTTCTTGGGCCGAATCAGAAATTGAGTCGAGATGGTGTAGACCAAGTAAAGAATTCCTCAGAAAAATCACAAATAAGCATTCAATACTAGCACCTAAGACCTTCAAAGCAGTAAAATTTTAGGAACGTCTTAACAAAACAAAAAAAAACACAATTTCTGATTCAGTGTGGGTATGCGTTTAAGCGTCAGGTTCATTTGAACCCCAATAATTTGAGAGCACATGAACATCAACAAACATTTTTATATATTTCAAACAAATATTCATTATCTTGTCAAAAGATAAAACGCAATCCATGCAGCATAAAAAGTTCAGAAAGAAGTGCAAAGGTCTCTCATGAGCAATGATTTTAGTAATCTTGAATTTTTGGATACACTTTATAGGAGTATACGACATAACAAACTCATATCCCACACCTTTATCCAAGTCTATTGATATAAAAGAGTCAATTTAGCAAACCTATAAGCCCTTGTGGGGTTCTTCTAACCTTTTCTAATGTTCTCAATTTTCACATGTTTAGATATATTTCAAATGTTATTTCATGCTCTGAATAAGTTTCTGTTGCATGCTGGGGAAGAATGATATAGCAAAACCAAATTTTGATCAACCACACAATCCACTTTGCATTATAAACCAAATGCTGCAATAGCTGATCTGGGCCTAAAAAAAGGATGTGCAAATTTGTTGATCTGTCTAAGGATAGAATACTACAACTTTAATTGGAAATATTAGATACTACCACCAAAAAAAATGACACATATTAGTTCAATATATACTTCTCATTATTAAAACGTAAAGTGCGTGGAACCACAATAAATCAAACACAAACGAATTGGTTGTCTGAATCTTACTTGTCCGTACAACCAAAACAGATAAAATAAGGCAGTGGCCAAGGAGGAGTCTTTCCCTACAAACAACAGCTCGCCTTTCCACAAGAGCACCTCTTGAATCAACAACATAGCGCTCAGAGTTAGGTCCACCTAAACCAGCTGGTTCTTCCCGATTGAGTTCCTAGGATAAAAATATATAACAATGCTACTCATATATGTATATTAACAGCTAATCATTCCAACATAATGACTGTACAACAGACAAATTTTAAGGGAGCTTCTCCAATCAATATTATAACTGACGTCTATAACCATTTCAAAGAATATATATTAAAAAGATGACAATTTTATAGAATCAATAAGAAGCAAAAAAAATAAATATACTAAATTGTTTACTGACATAACTGGTACCCAATCATGTATTTGACCATATGGGTTAATTTATGTGTTACATGAGAAACCTTAGGACCAGCTAGACTGCTAGACAACAAAGTGCGAGCAATGTTAGGAGGCAAACATACAGCATCCTAATAGTTTCTCATAATTTCACAAGTAGAAGTAACCTCAAAGAAATAAGCCAAGTTTCACTGCAAGGTATAGAAAGAACAGACTAATATAAATAGGTATAAAGCTTACTGGTTACACCTCTATGAAAAACTGAAAAAGAACTAATCACCCTTGGACCAAAAAATGAGGAGTCCAAAATCTACTATCCAAGATAATATACACAGCTCCACATTTTCAAAAGCTATTATTTTATTTCCCATCACAAAAACCAAAAACACATTGAAACTGATTACCAGATGCCTTCTGATTTTCTCTTCCTCTTATAGAGCCACGAAATAAGAAACATATCATGTACAGTCCTACGTGACAGGGATTCCAGGTAGTTATAGTTATCTTCTTTATTTATTTTACTTATTTTATTTTAGATTTCTATTATGTTTAACTGATGTGGTAGTGGATGCAATAGGGATTGACATCTATTCACTTTGTTGTCCTACATCACTAGGCATCATGCAAAAAATATCAAACACGCTAAACTTCGAAGATCATCTACCAAGCATCCTAAAAACACCCTGAAGAGGCCACCTAAGTAGCCTTATTTTCTTTTGGCTTCATGATGTGTTAGTAGGTTTTGGGAGGCCTTTTGTATAGCGTGTAATTTTGGTTTTCTTAGAGCAAAGGTATTATTTTCGCTCTGATTTTATAGTGTGTACTTAGGTTTGCCTCCATTTGGCGCTTTTAGTGGATTAGTTACCTATAAAAAAATTAAATAAATAAATAAATAAAACTACAACATTGCTCAGTTTTACTTTAGAAATCGACAAAAATGTGAACCTAAGTTCATCTTGACCAGTTATTACTCTGCTTAACAATGCAGTGAACTATCAAAAAATATTACACTGCAGAAAAACCAAAATAATTTGGAAAACTAATACTCATATAGGCATAAACATCAGAAGAATTGGCAACTAAAATTTTGTGTGAAAGCATTTTCAAGCAAGAATACTGATGCAAAAAAGATAACGCGCAACAAATGTAAGTACTTTTATGAGAGATATTAAACGTTGTCGAAGCCCAGCATTTATAAGATCTTCCAAATATTTTTGAATGTCAGCAACAAGATCAGCCTCAAGCCCCGAGTCAAGCACAACAGCCTGCAATATCCACAGAACGACACTAACCAACAAGGATGATGATATGAAAAACATGACGAATGCCAAATTTCAAGCCAAGACAAACATTATTCCCAAAAATGAAGGAGTGCGTGCAGATGATACCCTCAAAAGCGAGTAAAGTGCTGTAAGTAGATCTCTTCTTCCTGTGTACCAAAGTCCTGCTGCGAGACGCCAAATTTCTGATGGCTCTCTTCCTAAAAAGCCCCACTGTGACAAAAAAAATATAATTAGGGTGGATGTCAACATTATAAGTTTAGATCAAAGAATAAGAATATAAGATATTAAAAAAAAAAGAAAACAAGGTCTACCTCTTGATTTGCAGAAACAAGCAGTCTCACACAGTCTATTTCATTAAGGTGGAGATCGTCACTCAATTTGAGAACCTGCAGGTCAGTATTACTATTATGCAAATATCAAACAACACATTACAAGATAGCTACCAAGAGAGCACGGAATAAGTGATCCAGGGAGCACAGAAATGCATACCAACCAACCACCCCCACCCAAACCCACACTATGAAAATTATTTGGTAAAAAAATATTTAATTTCAGGCATAAGCTAATCTACTCTTATACAAATTCACCTACACTTTTACCAACCAACAAAGATAAACAAGAAGGAAAAATCAAGCTAGACAATCATATAACCCAACTGAAAGAATTCCTTCAAAACAAATTATTGTCTTGTTTGATCATTCTGTTGACATGCTACAATATGATAAATAGTACTGGTTGTAGAAAAAATATACACATAAATAACAGATTTGGCTCAACTCCGCTTACCATTTATTTCATGGGAACTAAAATTGATTACTAACCATATAATTTCAAAAGGATCTGCCAAATTTAGGGGGTTTCATGGTAGTATACATGTTTGGTGATTCGTTTCAAAAGTACATGTTGAAAAAATGGAGGAAAAGGAAAACAGAGAGAAAGAAATTCCATACAGTAAATTTCCTTAACAAGAACATTTTCCGTCAGAAATTAATATAAATATGGACAGAAATATCCATCAAAAAAGGCATTCCCTCTAAATTTGTTCAATAATGGAATTCTTGGATAAATGAATATGCACCATAATTACCATACCCATCATGAATTGTAAGTGAAAACAAAGCAATACAAATTAAATATCACCCTATAATCAAAAGAATAAAACAAACAAATTGTAAAGAACCAATGTGAGATAGGGCTAACAATTTGAACATCCTGATCGTCAAGGGATATTGGGCCAGAATCCGGAAGCCTGACTTCTCTAGACTGTACTTGAGCTCGGTCTGAGGGCTTCGGGGGCTACATATCAAAATTAACAACAAAAATTACAATTTGGAAAAAAAATAACTGGGTTTTCTCAATCTTAGTTATAGATAGATATATACATGTACATACGTATATTCAGACAGAGAGAGAGAGGAGAGGATTACCGGAAAAGAAAGGAGGGATTGGAGTGATGAGAGAGAGTGTCGAATGGCGTGGATGAGCTCGATTCTCTGAGTGGGAGATGGAGGGGTGGGTCCGAGTAGTGTGGATTCAATGGTGGAGAGTAGCTGCTTTGGGGACACCATAATACTCTGAAACCCTAGAATGAAAACAACGAAGACAGTGAATGACACTGAATAGAGAGAGAGAGAGAGAGAGAGAGAGGGGTGAAGGCGGGAAAAAGCCCTAATCCAGGATTTGAGAGAGGAGGGAAGAAGAAGGTTGAGGCCTTGAGGGCGTTTTAGACCCTGTACTCGCGGCCTCTCTGGTATATACTCCTGAGGGTTTTAGCGAGTTTTAGTAGTCAATAATAATAAGAGTTTAGTCGGTTATTAGCGTAGCGTGAATTTGCGGCAGTAGTTTTTAATGTCTACGCGTTGTATTAATTTTGTGGCACTCTTACGGCCCAATTTATAAGTTAAATAACTTGTTTTTAAAATTAATTGTTTTATACAAATAATATTTTAAATGCATTCTAAAGGGTTTTTTTTTTTTTTGAGGAACACTCTAAAGGGTTTTGCGAGGTGAGATTTATTCAACAAACTGTTTTAAGCCAAACTAAATATTACTCCCTCCTTCGGAGAAAAAAAAAGAATAAGGTTCATTTACTCTTTCCGTCCCAAATTAATTACTCAGTTTTTTTCTCCAAATGAGTAACTTTTATCCTAAATAATTTATAAAAATTTAAATTTTAAATTTAATATAATTTATTTTACCAACCAATATGATAATCAATATTTTAAATTACTTAAGAAAATTAATAATTCAATTTTTATTAAGTAATTATGGCTTTTTGTGGAAGGGGAAAGTACTTTTTCATTGTTTCCGTTGATAACTAAATTTTAATCTTTGCACTGCAGTCCAAAATTATGTATTGTTGAGAACTTAATTAGTAACAGTCTAGCATTTTATTGTTTATATAATTACTCAAAATCACTGTCGCTCTAAAGTGGCAATCATATTCTATTCATAGATATTATGCCCCACTAGTATTAAATTTTTTACTAATAATTCATAAGTGAGTCTTTATAATTTTTTATTAATATATTGTATTTAAGTTTATTCTCCGTAAATCTTAATACACGTGAGAAGTAAAGTTAAATATGACTTTCATTCTTTAAAATAAAAAAATTTTATAAAAAATACTTATCAATATAGTTTAAATTTTCAAAAAATATATAACACTAAACATGACAAATTAAACTTTTATACAATAGAGAATGAATAATTAAGACTGAGTTTTTGTGATTTATATGTCTTTGATTCTCACAAAAATGAGCTTCTCTTCTTCTTTTTTTCTTTTTCTTTTTTTTTATGAAATTTGTTTCTCCATTTATTTATGTGATGATTGATCTATAATTGTAATTTAAGTTTCTTTTTTTTTCTTTTTCTTTTTTTGTAAACATACTTTAACTTGTGCATTTGAAAAGCCTAAAAGTGATAGTAATAATGTTTATAATCACACAAATTAAACTTGTGAATCTTACGGCTATATGCTATTCAAATTGATTTCCTAATTTTACAATATTTTATGGAGCAGCACTGTCACGGGGGGTTGTAATTAAAGAACAAGTCGGCTTGTTAGTTCCCTTCCTGTTACTGCGTTATTATTTTTTTTAGTGATGTTTTTAGTTAGGTGATTTCATCAGCTCTTTATCATACTAAAAATGAAAAGAGTATATCAAGTATATAAAGCTCCCGTAAATAACAAAATTATAAAAATATTAAATGCAAAGATGAGGTGACATTAAGAGTATGTTTAGAATTACTTATTTACTTATAGTAATGTTTTGGAAAATAAAAAGCAGTCCCGACTAAAATTAATAAAATAAATAAGAATAGATTCATAATATATTTGATCAACCCATATCATCAAAGTTTGATAAATAATCAAAGCCCTAAACACCTTCTAAGAGGGGCAATTCACTTCATAATATATTGAGGAAAAAACCTTTAAAAATGAACCTTTTCATTTAAAAAATATATATTAAAATAAATTATGTCTTGACCCTCTTCATTAACTGAGAAATAAATAATTTATACACTTTGTCATGTCTTATCCAAAATTTCATTAATGTATTGACTAAAATTAAATAAATTGATGTCAATCTTGATATTAAAAATTTATTAAATTAACTTAAAAAAGTCAATAATAATTTTATAGTATTTTAGAACGAATGAAGTATATCATATTTCCCATAAAAATAAGTTACCTTATTTCTAAATTACCCTATTTTGTATATTATATCTTATACTTCAAAATTTAACATTTTGCATCCTGCACTTTTAGCGAACAAACACATAACATATTTGACCCAAAATTTGTTGCTAAAAGTGACGAGGTTAGTGTTTAAAAGTGACGAATTTTACACTTTTAGTGACAATTTTTTGGTCGAAATGTGTTATATGTCTATTCACTAAAAATGTTATATGCAAAATATTACGTTTTAAAGTATAAGATGTAATGTGTAAAATAGGGTAAATTTGAGAGATACAAAGTACATTTAACTCTCTCTTGTTTTCCAAATATTAACTTTGAAAATTTTGGGATTCCCTCAAATATTCGTAATAAAAAACCATTAATACTTCATCCACTTGCCCCACCATTATTAAAAATGTAAAGTAAAAGTAAACATAAATTATCAACGACCTTTAGCTAAGTGTACTAGGCTCCTTGCTAAACAAGAGGTCCTAGGTTCAATCCTACCCAAATTAACAAAAATTAAAAAGAATATTGATAATAATAAAAAAATTATCTACAAATGGGTACCTCTTAATAAATGCAAATTTTTTAATATTAATTTTTTTAACAGTATAATTTTTCAATCTCTTAAAAAAAAAAACTTTTTTGCGTAGATGACATGAGTTCATAAAGACGCAAAAAGTATGATAATTAATGTCAAACTTGATACAAAAATTATAGTTTTAAAAATGGAGTCTCGTATAATTATATGACATGGATCTAAGATGGGGAGGCTGAAAGAAGTATAGTAACAACTAACAACAAATATAATGGGTTCATGGTCTGCCGAATATGTGTAACCATTTTTTACAAGTCTTTGTTTTTTGTATAAGCACGGCATAAATGGGACATTGGCCGGCAACAATATTCCTCACTGGGTGTGCAATTCATTTTTGTCCATTTTATGTATGGTTTTAGAAGCATTAATCAACCTCTTGTATTCGTATTATTCTATTGTATTCTTCCTAAAACAAATTCTTTTGAGGTAAATACTAAGTATATATGCATGATCATTGTGTTAATTAACGCCCCCACCACACCCAAAAATAAAAATAATAATAAATTCATCAAGTTTATTTTATATATACATATTTTTATGAGAAAGCTAATTAAGACCTCTGGAAGTTTATTTATACATCCTATTTTTATGAAAAAAATGATCTCAGGAAGTTATTGGTGTTGAATTAATTCGTCGTAATTAACAATAAATATATCTTATAATTTTAACCACTATTATAGTATCACATACGGAAGGTAGCTACTTTCTACATCCTTCATGCATAAAGTTCATTATTATAATTACAAAATCAAACGCAATTTAATATAATTATTTCCTAATTATAAATTACAGTATGAATTGAAAAAAAAATCGCCAAGAAAGAGAGAGCAAAAGTCAGATGATACTTTAAAATTGGGACAGAATTATGTAATAAGACAAACCAAAAAACAAAATGCAACTCTCAAATACTTGCCCCCGAAACTATTTTAAAAATGAAATTAATTAATTATTTGTTCGCATATGAAAGAATAGAGAATATTTTGGGAGGACCCAAATTGCTGATATAAAAACATGTCATTTTATTTTGTTATATTGTAATAATACTAGTGGCTTAATTAGTATATGGATGGGATGGACCCAATGGTTTTCATTTATATCATTTGAAAAATATCTGTTACTTCCTCTCTTCTTCTTCTTTTTCTTCCCTCGTCTGAAATTAAGAATTTAGAAAGGGAAGAATTCCAATGGAAGTGACAAATAAGTTTGTAACGTTGAAGGCTCACATAGACGGTGCACCACAAGAGTCTGATTTTGAGCTCAAAAGCGAAGCACTTGTTTTATCAGTTGTAGCAGGATCAAAAGATGTTCTGGTCAAAAATATATACGTATCCATCGATCCATACCAACTAAACCGGATGAAGAGTGTCAGCTCCTCGCAGACAAGCGGTTCAAGTTATGCAGTTGGCATCGCTCTTGGTCAGGTGAGACACCACATATGTGCATATTCCTTTTGTTGTTTATAATGCTTAAATGCGCAATGCTCGTGTAAGTTGATTGTTTGGACATATATATAGGCAATTGATGCTTATGGTGTGGGGAAAGTTGTGGCATCTGGGCATCCTGATTTTGAAAAGAATGATTTGGTTGTTGGACTGATCAGCTGGGCAGAGTATAGCATTGTGAAAGAGGGGAGCATTTTAAACAAATTGAACCCCACCCTGGGCTTTCCATCATCTTACCATGTTGGAATTTTAGGTAAATTAATTACTCATCATCATCACTAACACTCTTTATTCCAAAATGAGAGTTTTATACTACTTTTTATAAACTGTCATTATTTTCCAGGAATTAGTGGACTTACAGCATATGCTGGTTTCTTTGACATATGTAAACCCAAGAAAGGAGAAAAAGTGTTTGTGTCTGCTGCTTCAGGATCAGTTGGCAATTTGGTGGGACAATATGCAAAGCTCTCTGGCTGCTATGTAGTTGGTTGTGCTGGTACCCAAGCAAAGGTCTTCTTTTTCTTCCTTTTCTTTAAAATTTCTTTTTATTTTTTATTTTTTATTATTGACTATAATGGTTCTTTACATTATTTTAACTATAGTTACAAAACTTTATTCATAAATTACATTAGTAATATATCAAGCACTAAATTTCCAAGAAAAGACTCATATATATATATATATATATATATATATATATATATGCAATGATCCATAACATGTATTTGTTATAGATCAAAATGAGCATATAACATTTATACCATCCGTTCCAAATATCAACAGCGAGATTAAACTGGGAAATGCAGCGTCCGCGAGTGTTTGCCCAAATATGACCATTATACATTCAAGTCAACTAAGAGTCAACGCGTAATATGCTGGATTTTAAACAATTCGCTAGTATTACGAGCGGACGAGTATTTTTAAATACTAATATCAGTCTAATTTCGGCACGCTAATCATAATAAGGATTTGACTTTATTAACTAAGGCTTAGAGTTTATTAACTAGGGTTTATGGCTTATAAACTCGGGTTTAGGGTTTATTAACTTATTTTTAACTGGGTTTAGGATTTATTAACCTTATTAACATGAGTTTAATAAACTCTGCCTTATCTCATAGGAATTCTCCCATCGAGACCGCATTACCACTTCTTTTCCTCTCACCCGGCTAAACAGCGTTGCAAGAAATTAAGGGATAGAGCTCTGAAATAGTTAACTTAAAGCTATGTTGGTAACCAAATTTTGATCTTTAAAGAAAGGAAGTGGAAGTGCCATTCTCATGGGTTGCTAGCTGTCAAAGCAAGGGTTAGGTTAACTCTTCATGTTAAAGAATCTCCGCCAAGTCCAAGAGGACCGAGGAGGCCTTGGGGAAAAGGTAGCGCACTAATTCTATTATCTTTTCTTGTTAGCTACTACTATTTATTATAGTGGAATGAACTCCTACGTCTGGAACTCCTTTTTACCACATTTTTTCCTTCTGCGAGAGCAACTGCACTACTAAGTCGAACAGGAACTTCTACATCTCTATTCGCATCTTCCTCATATTCTCTACACTTAAAAAAAACTTTTTGATCACATCTGAAATAATAACAAGTGCGTGCATTTCCCTATAAGAGCCCTTGAACTAACCTTTTAGGCATGAAGGACATTCTGAGGCTGAATCGTGTGGTTTCACCAGGCACCCATATCATATATGAATTTGTTGAAAATAACTCATTCGTCTACAAAGTCTTGCTACAATCATGATTATCGATATGCAACTGACTGAACAGGACATATGGTTGGGCAGGACAGGACGACTTTGTTTAAGATCGAGATGCTACCCCCAGCTATCAGGGAGAACTAGGTTTGGCTTAGTTAGTAGTGTCGGTCTATTCTGTCTCACTGCCGACCCATGAATTCTTCAGAGCAGGGCGGCAGGGCGAGTGTACGGGGACCGTCGAAGAAGTACTTTAACACGCCGCAACCATTACTTTAACTCATTTTATGCAATTATGAACTTCATGGAACTTTCTTGATTCTAACACAACTTATCCTTTTGGAGCTGACGTAATAAACTATGCGAGCGTCCTAATGAAACCAATATAAATCCGATTCGAATAAAAAAAAGAAAAAATAGTTTCATTATGGTATTACACCAACCACCTATTCTAGAACTTCTAGTTCCAATCGGAGCATATAGATCCGTAAATAGATTTGTATGTATAGCCACTTCAGTCGTGCTCGTCGTTTCTCGAAAATATCTTTTTTTTTATAACATGGTCAACTAGAAATTATTATGTTCTCGATTCTTCATCTACCGATGTAGAAAATGCTTTAGTTTTCTATTCTTATATGTGGCCAGAAGGTTTATTGGCAACAAGTTGGCACAGAGTGATTCATTATGCTCAAACCTAAGCCGATCGTTCGTTAGGGACGGTTTATAGATCATCAAATTCCCACGAATGAAATGAGAAAGTGGGTCCATGTAAATGATCGAGACCTCACAAACAACAACGCTCCTTCCCCATACGGAGTTTGGAACCCAAAGACAATTGTTGAGTGAACTGTATCTTCTTTGTGTTAGTTGACATAAGTTGCACCAACTACATCATACTACCAAACACCAACTTCTAGCTTCTCTGGAGCCTTTCAATTCAGTTAAGGCTCTAAAGGACCCTCATTGGCGTGTTTCTACGGTTGAGGAATTCACTGCTCTTATGCACAACAATACCTAGCAGCTTGTACTTGCTATATCCAATCAAAATATTGTCTGCTGCAAGTGAATTTTCAGGATCAAACGACGTCATGGCTCTATTGACATATACAAAACTCGTCTAATCGCAAAGTGCTTTCACCAACGTGCCTATAAACCTTACATGGGACAAGTTTCTACCTTATACAGCTCGGGCCGAAGATCGGGGGAAGTTTAAGAGAGATAGGCAGACCCAGCAGCTGCCAGTCGAGGCGGACACCAGACCGCCCGTGCCTGCCCATTTTGTCTCGCCCTAAATGGAACAGGTCTTTTAGTTACGCTGCACCCCGACTCGAGTCCCCACGTCCGTTTTTCTTTGCCCGTAACTTAGGAAGTTGGTTTTGCCAACACAATATTAAGGCCGCCCCTTTCATTATATGTTGACCCCGCCCCAGGTTGGTTTTTTTTGGAAGCCCGTGCCCGTCGCCCTCACGGCCCGACTGGCTTGCTAGCGGTAGTGGGAATTCTCCTGTTTCCTAGTCAAAAGCTTGGTTGGATGCGGGATCTACTCCATGAGGAACGGTATAGACGTAGATGATATCATCATAACGTCTCTTGTCATACCGCTAGGGATGCTTAATGCCAATTCGCCAATTGGTATTACCTGCGCTTTCGTGTCTCTTATTGTGGTCAACATTGGGTGTTTCCAAGCAGCGAGGCTTACACCTATTCGCATTAGTTCATCCAAAGTTTCTTACCCTTATGCATGAATTCTTGAATAAGTCATCTTCCTATCAAGGTTAAGAGATCAACTGAGCATCTCAGCGGCGGAATTTAATACCCGGATCGAATGAGAGTTGCACATGTAAAATATTCATCTTCATTGGAGCTTTTTGTAGTAGTCGTGACCAACAATCATCAATTGTTGGCTTGTTGGTAAGGTGAGAGCTTTAAGCCCGATTTCTAGTTGCACCCCCCTAACAAGCACCGCCCAACGAAGGGGGGACGGGGAAAGCTACAGGCTCAAAACCTTCGACCTTTCCTTCTAAATGGGGAATATATATATATATATATATATATATATATGTGTGTGTGTGTGTGTGCGCGCGCGCGCTAGAGAATCTGGATGAACTGAATTTTATTCATTATGATGACTTGACTCGTAGGTCGATTTGCTGAAAGAGAAGCTTGGTTTTGATGATGCATTCAATTACAAAGAAGAAACTGATCTAAAATCAGCTCTCAAGAAGTATTTTCCGAATGGGATTGACATATATTTTGACAATGTAGGAGCAGAAATGTTAGAAGCAGCAGTTGCAAACATGAACACATTTGGTAGAGTTTCTGTTTGTGGTGTAATATCTGAATATACAGACACAGGGAAAAGAGCTGCACCAGATATGATAGATGTTGTGTATAAGAGAATCACGATCCGAGGATTCTTAGCTGGTGATTATATGTCCATGTTCCCAGAGTTTGTTTCAGCAACAACTGATCACTTGCGTACCGGAAAAATGCAGGCGCTTGAAGACATTTCACACGGTATAGAAAGTGTGCCATCGGCCTTGGTAGGACTCTTTCGTGGTGACAATGTTGGGAAAAAAATGGTTCAGATTTCAGATAATTGAACCCATGAAAAAATACATCATTTTACCAAATATTTTATTTTCCAAATCATAGCTCCTTCATTCAGAAGATGTTTAATTAATAATAATACTTGTATTTGTACTCCTTCCAGAGTTTGGACCAATGTAAGACTTGGTTGCATGAGACTTTAGTACATCAGTTGATTTTACCGTAAAGTGTATCTATGAATCTTCCACCCAACCCCAAGAAAAAAAACATGGATTTATAACTATGATTTTAAACTTTTTATAACTATTAGAAAAGTTACTAAAATATTGGATAGTAAAACGACGTGTTTTCAGAATCCTAAATGCTCAATTATTTTTTCCTTCTAACCAGGTACTCCTTCGGTTTCAAAATTAAAGATACATTTTGACTTATTAGAGTCAGTTCGCAAAATTCTAAAACTCAAAATTGATATCATTTCGTTCAAGTTTTAAAAACAAAAAATATAATAATTAGTAGTACTTTATAGTTAATTTATAATTATTATAAGAATTTGTTTGTATTAAAATTAAATAACTTCATATACAAAATTTTCGTTAATTTGTACTCCTATATAATAAAATTATTCAAATTGGGCTTACGAAAAAGAGGAAAGCTGAATTAAGTGTTCTCACACTTACCTCATTGAATTCCCGGATGGGGCCAATGGGAGCCCGCCTATAATTATTACTAGAGTAAAAAAGGAATACTAATTAGTATATACCCAAATATAAAGCAGGCACAATCCATACATCCCATCAGGCCTGCTAACCTTCTTTTCTTTCTACGTTGTGTGAATAATCACTTTTGTAGAACCCAGGTAGCAAGTTGGTGTGCTTGGAATAGTAGATAGTAGTATAGTGAAGTAAAGATATTTGTGACAGTTACAATTATTTATTTATTGTTCTGAAATAACAGTTATTTTTTTTTCAAAAGAAAATCATACTTACTAGTTGATGGCTTACTTTGGGTATGTTTGTTTGCAATAATTATTAACAGAATCGGACTATTTACCACTTTAATAAATTTAATCCATCTACAGACAAAATTTTAACATGATACTATCTGATACAAATTATTTGTAATATTTTTAAATAATCTTCCGTTTAAATGACCTTTAATTTTTCTAATTTAGGATTAAAATAGCCATTTCTAATGATCTTATGAATAATTTCCTTTTAAACAAGTTATATTATTTTTAATATAAAAATATTATGTAAAATTACTAATTATTTACTATAATCAATGTAATTGTAATTACTTGAATTTAAAAATGTCCTTGTAAACAAATATACAAGTTTTTTTAAAAGTTAGAAACTGTTAGAAAAAAGTTGAAACAAACAGGACCATATCCAATTAACCACAACTTCACAAGTACATATATGTAAAACACTATATTAAAGTATCCTAAGAATAATAGTACTAAATAAGAGTACAACTTTTTTTTTTTGAAAGTCAATCTATTCATTTTCAAAGAGAGTGTGTGCACGATAGAGTAACTTTTTAAGTGAGGGAGGTTTTCAGACTGACGAGTGGAGTGTGTCTTTAAAAGTATTTGAGAAGAATTTAGTACCCGTTAACGCGAAAGTTAACTCGAAAATATTTTTATCGTTTAATAAAAAAAAATTATAAATGAATATTTTAATTTAAAAAATTATATTTTTGTGGAAGGAACTAAGGTAACAGTTATAGACATGGTTCAACGTGTTTGGTGCCAATGGTCTGCAATTATTTGTCTCGGAGAGAGCATCAAACCATATGGGATTTAATGAGATTAGGAAGAAGAATATGCTTCATGCGGGCCACTTTCTGATAAATCAAAATAAAATCCCATTTTTTTAGTGGATCAACGACGACTTACTACAAATAATGTTGTGATTTTTCAAATCCACCATTGACTAAACATGTGTAGCTCACCCTCGTTGATTTGAACAATTTCTTTTTAAAACAAATTAAGTTGGAATTATTAACGCTTGGCATCCATCTACGTCTACGTCTACGTAGGAGTTGCAATCACATGAAGTCTTATGGAAATGTGGAAAATTGTTATCTTTAGTCCCGCTAGCACCAAGTCACCAACTTCTCAAATGTAAGGCTATAAATGAATTAAACTTTGACACTTGATTCGTATTCACTCGATTAAAAATTTGATTCGAGCTCGAGTCAAAATATAATCGATTTAAATATGAACACATTTTAAAATTCGATAAATTACTTAAACCTTTTTAAATTGTAATTTTCTATTGATTCTCGAATCATATTCGCTCAAAAAGTTCAAACTGCTCGGGCTCGATTCGAGATTGTGTTTGACTCGGTAACTGAACGAGTTTCAATCAAACCTTATTTCATACTATGATAAAATTTTATGAACTAAATTTAAACAACTCAATACTCGACTTGATTCGATTCATTTACATTCCTACGATCATAGGGTGATAACTATGATCCTTATATTTTCAAAATTTTGATTTTTAATTAGATAACAATAATATTGAATGACATACCTTAATAATTTTCTCTTAGCAAATAAACATGTCACATGTTTTTTCTTTTTCTTTTGGTAAAAACATGCCCCATCTTAACTGATTATATTAGTCAAGAGTTACACACGAGCTAGATATAACCTTTTTCAAACTGTTTTTTTTTTGGGTTAAAACCTTTTTCAAACTGTGGATTGGCTTTCATATGCTCTTTATAAATTGTATGGTAGACAGGCAGTGAGTAATATAGTATGGAAAGTTCCTTTATTTAATGTATTTTTTTAATCATTGAAATGATCCTTAAATCTAAAAGATATATGGATAAGAGGATATAATTAAAAAAAAGAACTGTATATCCGGAAAAGCAAATATATTTTATTTCCGTAGCGTTATGACACGAGGTTGTTGATATGCTTAAAATTTTAATCAATTCCACATACAACTCTTCATCTCTTAAACACAATACCCATCTAATTTTGATCGTTCCTTCCTAAATCCTTCCGTCATCTAATTTTAACTCAACAAATCCTACCTCAAATCAAGTGATGAGGTGAATGGTGGTTGTGGATCATGTTGGTGTTTTTATGAGTGACAATTTTGGTGGATTATAGTGGTGGACCTGGTGGTACTGTAATTTGGTTGGTGGTGGTGATAGCTAGCTAGGTTACAATATTAATCTGTAGTGGTGGTGATGGTAAATGTGGTGAGTGATGCGGGTGGTTGATGGTGAGTGAAGGTAGTGGTGATGGCGAATGGTGGTTGATGGTGAGTGACGGTGGTGGAGAGTGATGTGATGATAGTGGTGGGTGTCCAACTGGTCCATATTGGAGAAAAATAGAGCTTAAAAATTCTTATGAGAGAGGACACAAAAAATAAAAGAAGAAGAAAATTGGGACTACAGAAAATTGGTACTGCGTAAATTAAGTATATTTGTAGGAACCGAATATCCAGTTTACTCATAATTAAATGGTACTAGTTATTAACTTAGGCTTTCCTATTACATGTTAGTTTGTGTGGCAACTGGCAAGTTAAAATTGATATTTATTCATAATTAGTTATAAGTATGAGCCTCATCTAAAATAAGGTGTTCAAGTAGAAAGAAAAGTTAATTGTATCGAATGAAATGAACATTATAAAAATAAAAAGAACTGAAAAACCCCAAAATAAAATTTTAGTTAATTCCATCCAGCCAGGCCCAGGCCCAGGCCCACAAAAGAAAAGAGATGCAAAAGCAAAAAATTAACAAGGACTACTACAATTTGTAAGCAAACAAAGGAAAGGAACAAAAAGGACGAGAGAAATAGTAAAGGAGACGTCGCGGTTAAAGTCAGCCGTGAATGCTACTCTGTTTTCAAAGGGTTGGGGGGCGGTCCGGTGCATTAATGACCGGTACCGTCCGGTACATTAGTGTTAAGGTTTTTTTTTTTTTTTTTTTTTTTTTTTTTTTTTAAAACACAATTATCAGAAAAAAAAATAAAAAATAATAGAGCAAGTTTGAAAAAAAAACTGTAAAAAAAAGTATTTTTTGTATCGAAAAAACACTGCAAACTGTTTACGGTGTTTTTTCAATACAAAAAATACTTTTTTTTACAGGTTTTTTTTCAAACTTGCTCTATTTTTTTTTATTTTTTTTTCTGATAATTGTGGTTTAAAAAAAAAAAAAAAAAAAAAAAAAACCTTAATACCGTGCACCGGACGGTACCTGCACCGGACCGCCCCCCGATTGGTTTTCAAAGTCACCGGTTCCATGCGAGAATGAGAATTCCCCGGTTTGGCGGACTTTTTTTAACAAGGAGACAACCGACAACCTTCCACTTCCATCCACATGAATTAATAATTTTTTTGGGGGGGGGGTACTTTCTGGGTATGTGCCACCTGAATTTACTAACCGGCAAAGTTATTTATATTAAAACTTATTTATATTTTTTTCTCCACCTTTATTTTTTCCCTAAATTATGTTAAAAGTGTACTTAAACCATATTTTATACAGGAAGGAAGGAGTGTTGATAGTGAATGTAGAATGCGGCTAAACAACTATTTTAATCCTTGTATTTTATAATTAATTTTAATTTCATCCATGTATATAATAGTCATAGAAGAATAATTTAGTCTTTTTCTTAACTTTAATAACAACATGGCTTTTCTTTTTCTTTTTTTTTATAAAAAAAATATGCATTTATTTTAATAATTTAAGTGGACATTAGTAAAGGAGAAATTTGTAATTTAACGAATTATGTAGAATTCTTTCTGTATACAAATTTATTTGAAAAAGAAGAAGAAAAAAAAGATTTTGCTCCAAGAAGATCATGTACATAGGATAATAATTCTTGCTAAATCTCAAGTTCTAAACTTAATAAGTGGTATTTTCTGGATATTTAGTACTAAGACTTTGAATTTATTTATTTTGATGTTTTATGTAATAAATGTAAAATTAAGTAGTACTTCTTGCTGAATCAATTTTATTTTTTTTAAAATTTAGACTTATATTTATATTGCTCCTTATCGAAGAAATTATATTTCTTAATTTACTCTTGTGCATGTAATCTCATGTTTATTGTTTTATTTTTTGGACATGCATGTTTATTGTTTATAATATCATTTTTTCTAGGTGTTCACCATTTATAACGTTGTTATTTTGCCTTGTTATTGGGTGTTATGATTAATGAACCATTAGAAGCAAAATAAATTGAAGTTTTATACTTATTGTTTTGTACAAATACAAATTATCAAGGAATCTAAAATGGTGTGAGAATGTAAAAAATAATTAGTCTCGTATGTACATCTTAGAGAGAATGGACATTATATAAGAATCGAATCAATGAGGAACAAAGACATGACTAAGTTGTGGAGGAAAATAAATATAAATTTATAAATATATTACTTAGAAAAAAATAAATAGAAGTTTGAAACATAACTTAATAATAATAATAATAATAAGTGATGAAAAAAACTTATTTATCCTTATTAAAAATAGTTTATCTATGTTGACACTTATTTATATTTTTTAAAAAGCCACATCATCAATTTTGTTTAAGAAAAAAGATTAAATTGTTCCTCTATCTTAGAATACAAGAATTATTATGAAAAAAAAAATTACACATAAATAAAATTAAAATTAACTATAGAATAGAAGGACAAAAAATAGTTGTTTAGCCGTATAATACTTATAGGCAGATCCTGAAACTGCAAAAATATGAGCAAACAACAAAATCAAAAGCAATGATGGTATAGCAACACTTGGTCACTCCAATTCTGTTAACGTTGATATTCTTTTATTTTAATTTTTAAGTAATGTTATTATCTAGGCCTTATTTGGCCTCCTTTCTTACACAAAAAAAAAAAAAAAGGTCGGTGTGGTCAACACGGCTTCGTAGTTGTTAGCCTATAACGATAGCAATAAAAGTACGAACATTTTATATTATTATTTATTTTACATCAAATTATAAACATCATTATATTACATTATCACATATTATGCCAGCGTATTAAAGAAAGTTAAGTTGATTATTTGAAAATTATGTACATGCATGATGCAACTACGCAAGTTGTCTTTATTTGAGGTACTTATTATACCAAGTCAACTGAAAAATGGATACAATTTTCAACATTGAGAGCCATATTTAAAGAGTTAGGCAGACACCTAATTTACACCAATTTGACCATTTAATTATGGGTAATGATAGGCACTTTAATTATTATCATCCACATATTTAAATATTTAGTTAATATTATCTATAATAAAATTTCAATACATATAATCTCATTATTTAGTCTGAGAACATTAATATATAATCTCGTTTTTTTTTTGTCTTATCGTGACCAAGTTGACAAAAATAAAAAAATAAATTATAAAGATATTTTTAACTTTAAAATATCTTTTTAATTAAGTTGGGCCTAACTATAAAATCCATAATAACAAATTTATTAAAAAACTTATTTATATGTCGATTAATTTAATAATAAATTTTAATTGCGAGTAACGTAAACTTTAAAAGCAAAAGATAGAATTAATAATTTATAAATTCTTACTTTATTATCTTATATTCTATATATTTACGTCAATGTAAAAATATTGATATAAATTTATTTTTATTCTCTCATATTCTATATATATACATGTCAATAATTTATATCGACCTAAATTTGTTTCTATATGGAGTAACACCCAATTTACGCATCCTAAGTTAATGAGAAACGAATTAATATATTTATTACTTGTTTATTTTAATTAAAAGTTTCCCTAAAACAAGCCTAGATAATTTTTTATTTTTTTTTGAATTTTAAATCTTTATAAATTTATTTCTACTCAAAATAAAATCTTTTGAATTAGATGGACCAATAAACTATTTTATGGGTACTTTAATAAAAAACAAACTAAATTATATAGCATGTCTTAAAAACACGAAGGTTTACTCTTATAATTTTTTTTATTTTTTCTAATATTTTATTTGTTCTAATCTTTAATTCAAAACTTTTTAAAATTATATTATAAAATATTTCAAATACAAAAAGAATGCTATTAATTAAAATTGTAAAAAATAACAGATTTAATATATTAATTCAATTCTATATATAGTTTTTTGTTTTTTTTGAATGTCAATTCTAAATATGATTGAAGATTAAGTTTTGGCTAAGTAAGTGTATACACTTTCTATCTTATAAATATGATGTATAATGAAATTAAGACAAAATAAATAAAAAGTAAATAATTAAAATTTATTTTAAATATATTAAAAATAATATAATTTCGTTACCATATTTAAATGCACAATTATCAGGACAAGAAGAGTGTTGAAGACCATTTTTACTGATTGGTCAAAGCTTAGTAGCCACTAGCCCATATAACATACCTACTCTAGATCTCTAACGCCTTACCCTTTCCTACCATCTCTCTCCCACTCGGTTTTTCTCTCTCATTCAAACTCAACCTCTCTCTCTCTCTCTCTCTCTCTCTGCTGCTATACAAAACCCAAATCAACCCAAACCCCAACAAACCCTAATTCAATCTCTCCTCAATCAAGCCTCCCTTCCTTCCCCCACCAAAATAATAAAAAAGATCAAACCTTTGGAATGGGGAAAGGAGGCGCTCTCAGTAACGGCGTGTTGAAGAACATCTTGCTATCCTACGCGTACGTAAGCATATGGATCTTCCTCAGCTTCTCCGTCATCGTATACAACAAGTACATCCTCGATCGCAAGTTGTACAACTGGCCGTACCCGATCTCGCTCACCATGATCCACATGGGGTTTTGTTCCTCCCTCGCTTATTTACTCGTCAAAGTCTTCAAGCTCGTTGAGCCAGTCACCATGTCTCGCGATCTCTACTTCAAATCGGTCGTCCCAATCGGTTTACTGTACTCTCTCAGTCTCTGGCTTTCCAATTCTGCTTATATTTATCTATCTGTTTCTTTCATTCAAATGTTAAAGGCCCTTATGCCCGTTGCCGTTTATTCAATTGGGGTGATGCTAAAAAGAGAATCTTTTAAATCGGATACTATGGCTAATATGCTGTCTATTTCTTTTGGGGTTGCAATTGCTGCTTATGGGGAGGCCAAGTTTGATTCTTTTGGGGTGATGTTGCAATTGGGGGCTGTGGCATTTGAGGCCACTCGTTTGGTGATGATACAAATTCTTTTGACAGGAAAGGGTATTTCATTGAACCCGATTACCTCACTTTATTATGTTGCACCCTGTTGTTTGGTGTTTTTGTCTGTGCCTTGGTTTATTGTGGAGTTCCCTATGTTGAGAGAGAATTCGAGTTTCCATTTCGATTACTTGATTTTTGGGACGAATTCGGTCTGCGCATTTGCTTTGAATCTTGCTGTGTTTTTGCTTGTCGGGAAGACTTCTGCATTGACAATGAATGTGGCTGGGGTGGTTAAGGATTGGTTGTTGATTGCATTTTCTTGGTCTGTGATCAAGGATACTGTGACCGCGATTAATTTGATCGGGTATGGTTTGGCATTCTTCGGCGTAGCATATTATAATCATGCAAAGTTGCAGGCCATGAAGGCAAAGGAAGCACAGAAGAAGACACAACAGGCTGGTGAGGAGGCCGGGAGGTTGTTGGAAGAGAAAGTAGGAGAAGGTGTGCCTAGGAATAATGAGTCTGAGAATTGATTGTGATGAATACTTTTAATTTCTTCTAGTTTCACACGTTGTGGAAGAGGAGACAAGTGGAAAGGATGGGGCAATGAAGACTTGGGATCTCAGGATCGTTGTTAAGCTGCTCCTAGATTTTAGGTTGGGTATGTGTTTTATAGGAATGATATTTATCTTTTTATATTCTACTTATCAATTTTAATCTTTGAATTATCAGAGGCTTGAGGTTAATTTCTATACCCACAGTATGTATGTGACTGAGAAAGACTGGAGGCTTTTAACTTATATTCTATTGAACTGGTCCTTGAAATGTTTATCCAATAATTGCATATCTTTTTACTATGCTTGTGAGAAGGGATATATTGTTATCATGTTATTTACTTATCAATAAATTAAAAAATAAAAAATCATGTAATCTTGTTGAGTTCTTTTACCTGATAGAAATCTTTGATTACATTAGCTGTATGTGTACATCTGATTATTTATTTTACTACCTCTTCCATAAGTAAAATAAAAGTAATAGTTGACATTCTTATCAAAGTGATGGTGAATTCTATAATTTTGGAACCACCAAGTTTCTTAGTAAAAGGAAACTTGATATGTTCATGTGGATTTCCCTTTTTCCATTCTGCCTGATGCAGGACAACAAGCTGAAAAGATGAACTAGCACAAAACAATGGGACAACTGAAGTAGTAACTAGGGTTAGGCTCAGCAATTAGGATCTCTCAACAGCAGGCAACACAGGAAAAATATATAATTTAAGTAGTCTTGGCCTTTAATTAAAGACCAAACAACAACTGCCTAACCAACTATATATTAATTATAAGCTAACTAGATAAGTCTAAATAGATAACTATATATATGCTGAAAATAACTACCCTAATAACATATAACAATAACATATTTAAAAATAACTTTAGCCTCGATGGAAATAGAAATTTTCAGGTCCTTATATCTCTGGTCCCCATGAGTGCCCCTTATAGGTAGTTATTTCTCTCACTAACAAAATTTGCAGGATGCAGATAAGTTGTTATTACATTATTATTATTAAAAGGTAAAAAAGAACTAAACCACCTATATTTATTGATTGTTAAAGAATTTGCAATTAGCTTTTTGAGCAGTTGAAAATTAGCATTTATAGGATTTTACTTTAAGATGGAAGGTACTACTGTTAACTGTGCAAGTAATTTTCGGTTGAGTCATGGATGTAGTTCAGCTGTGTACCATTAGAAGTAGTGTGTATTTTGAAGTTGGCATAACCACAATGATGTCCCCTCTACCTTTTCTGGTTTTTCTCTTTAAGTTTGGCCTTTGTTTCTTCTTCTTCTTCTTTCTCTTTTTGGTTTTTATTACGAACACTTTTGGTCAAGCTTGTGGTCAAATTGCAACTGTCTTGAGAAGACTTGTAACCTACTCTTTTCTTAATTGTGTTTCTAGCATCAAGCTTGCAGGAGCTACATTCATGCCAGGGATCTATATTCTGATGCTGTAGTATAAACTGTTGTGTCCTTTGTTATTCTTGTTTCAAGTGTTTGTTTCCTCTCTCTGTCTCTTGTATCACTCCTTATCCTATATTATATTTCTTAGATAATATTATCCTTCTTAGACAATTTGATAATTGGATCGACAATTTTGTTCCATATTGTTTTAGCACACTATGCGTGTGTGTGTGTGTGTATATATATATATATATATATATATATGTATGTACATACATACATACATACATACATGAATCTAGTGAAAAAATTCACTGATCAAGGTGACTAGAGTAGATCTATTTCTTGTCATGTTGAAGATCTTATTCCATTTAATTGAACCCGTTGTTTGGCTTTTGCATTAAGCTTTTGAACTGTAGCAGTTAATGTCACAGGTGACTAGACCGAGAAATAACAAACTCAAGATTGCTAGTGATACATACACGCAAACACACACATGTATGCAAATTAAATAACTATAAAAAAAAAGTAAAACAACTGTGTTTCAAGTTTTCGTCTCTACAGACCGTGGTGACACTTGACTGGCAAATCTTTCTATTCTTTGTCATCCTCTCTTTTCGTACATCAACAAGAGAGAAAAAGTTTGCTCATTTTCTTTCCGGAAGAGTAATCCTTCCTCAGATGAAATTGGCATGCCTGTATATGGCTTCCACTGCACCGTTCTTAACTACCATTCGTGCGTCGTGCATCTCAACGGAATCATTTCATTTTTTCATATGACGTAAATTTGCATTTTCTTTTCATGTGCTCTTAATTTTGCTCTCTATGCGGTCTTCTGTTCAAGAATCTCAGCACAAGAAAGAAAAGAAGATTCGAAATAAGGGGAGGGGTGCACATAATTATATACATACTGCACTATCAAGTATCAAGCTTGTCCGAAGAAAAAAAATAATAAAGATTCCAAATATGGGATTTATGAAGTGGCCGACGCATTTCTTTTATTATATTTTCAATGGGGTTTTGTGTACTAATAATTAATATATTATCAATAAAATAATTCATGTTAAAACTGTATGTAGATTTTTTTTTTCTTTTCAATTACTTCTTAACTGTTAACTTTTAATTTTATAAAAAATGGGAATAAAAATGACGTCTTTAACGTACAAAAGAATAAAAGAAAGAAATAGTGTAGGGCAGTGTGGAAAACAAAATCAATTTATTATCTATCATCTTTCAAACTTTCTTTTGGTTGACATATAGATAAGAATATATATATTATGCTTAATTCTTGATACATGTATTATTTTTAGATTCAGTATTCATGTATTTATTCTAGTTTCATGCATGCATGCCAGGCATAAGATTAAATAAATCTATCACATGGTAAATTAATATATATTGGTATCAAAGTCAGGTTTCAAAACAACAAGAAAGAAACAATGAAAGAAAAGCAAGATTGTAGTAATTGAAGGACCACAATATTGTTTAAAGAAAATCACAGAATATCACACCCAAGTCACTCTGTTGATATAAAAAACAAAAGATCAAGAAGACAACAAAAATACCCAAACCATATAATGTACATTTCCAACAAAAAAGAGAACAGTACATACATAGCTAGCTCACACATCTTAACTACTGTTATCCGCTAGCACTTGTCCTCAGGAAATATACCATTCTCCACATTCTCCATCTCCAATGCTGGTTTAGCTTTCTTTGGCCTGTACCACACTGCACAAATAAGGTATGTCCCAAAGTTTATGAGACCAAGTATGGCCAAAAGCCCATAGAAATAATCTAGCCTCCCAAAATTTATATTATCTGCCAGCCATCCTTTCCCATCACGGGTTCCAGTCACGCTCTTGACAACTGATACCAAGAAACTACTCAAGAAGAAACCGAGCGATAGAGTTGTGAGAAATAGGCCAGTGCTCATTGTTTTCATTCCTTTTGGTGATTGAGTTATGAAAAAATCGAGCTGGCCGGTGTATATAAAGGATTCCCCTGACCCCACCAAAAAGAATTGTGGGATCAGCCAAAACACACTTATTGGCAGTGTTGCGGTAGTTCGCCCCGCGGATTTTGCAACCGACAATCTTTTCATCTCGACTAGTGCTGCTACTCCCATTCCTGCTGTTGACATGATGAGGCCTAAGGCAATTCTCTGGAAACTGGTAAAACCTGGTGTAGATAAAAACACAAGAAGAAAAAAACATATCATTTTTATTGGTATCTTAGTATGGAGTACTAATTACATAAGCCTCCAACAACCGTTATTTATTTGTGTTTTTACTTGGAGTTGGTGCATGTTTGGAAAAGCTCAAAACTATTAAGATGAGGATAAGCATAACGCGTTTTTAGTAGTTCTGTACTGTACTAAGTCACGGGTTCAAAACTCCATAGAAGCGCTTTGGGACCAGGGGTATATATATACCCAGTGCATCCAAAAGAGGGTACATACTCTAAATAAGTGAGGGACATGTTTTTGATTGCATGTACCTTGTTTTCCTTTCCATTTCTTCCAGAGTGGCATGACGAGGCGGTCATAAACTGCCAGAGTAATCAAAATGGCTGACACAAAGAAAACAGTGAGGGACCCTGCTGGAATTTGGAAACTTCCCATATACCTATCCATGGTGGATGCTTGCTGAACTGAAAAGGTGATCATCTGAGCATATGCAGTCCAAAATATGATGGTTGTAGCCCAAATTGGTAGTAGTCTTGCCATCATTTTCACTTCCTCCACTCTGGTCACTGAGCATAGCTTCCAAGGATTTGGAACAGAATTAACATTCTTATCCTCAAAATCTCCTTCGGCAACAATTGCAGCCTTGTCCAACAAACTATTAAAAAAAGAGGCTTGGAATCAGTTAGTCTTGTATACTATATAATCTCTCAAAAATGAGGGGAAAAAAACAACAACAAAAAACTAGCCAGTCTTGTACTATTCTG
Source organism: Aralia elata (assembly GCA_034770075.1). Classification (NCBI taxonomy): domain Eukaryota; kingdom Viridiplantae; phylum Streptophyta; class Magnoliopsida; order Apiales; family Araliaceae; genus Aralia; species Aralia elata. The sequence goes on from CM068385.1 coordinate 105,032,991, forward strand.
TCTTGGTTTTGAGTTGGGAGAAAAGATTTTATGTTGTTAATTATTCTGTTGTTTATTTCAAGCTTATTAATTATAAAGAAAACTTACCGGAACTGATCTGTGTGATGAATCCTTGAAGCTTCTGGAGTATCCTCATATAACGACTCAACGTTGTAAGGAAGCTCCATCTTCCTCTTCCTTATAGCAGCTGCAATAACTTGTAAAATGTAAACTATGGGGCTTCCGAGGCTTTTCTTGTACCTGTATCTTTTACTCCCGGATAAAAATATCAGGATTGCTATTAGCATTGACACAGAACAAATTCCATATCCCAAGCTTCGGTCCACCTCATCTTGTATGTAAACAAGCACAGTAACTGCCATCAAAGTTCCCATGCTAATAAAGAAGAAAAACCTGTTGAAGAAAAATTGCATTTGTGCCTTTTCCTTCTCATTTTTTTCGTCAAATTGATCAGTTCCAAATCCTGAAACACTGGATTTTAGGCCACCGGTCCCTATAGCAATTATATATAAAGCCATGTATAAAATTCCCATTTGGAACCCACTGGCCTGTTTGCAATTGTTCAAATCAGTAGAGTGGCAAGGTGGTGGGTGCAACTGTGGCAGCTTGGTTGATATTGCTAACGTGCCAGTACCCTGAAACATCAGAACAAAAATAAATTGTATGTTCTGGGGAAACCTTGGTAAGCAAACAATGGGGAAAAAAAAGAGTAAAATGAGACTCTCATTTTTGGATGAACGGAGTATATATATGATATGAGTAGCTAGCTAGCAAGGCTATTTAAGACTGACCAGAGTTTGGATGAAGGCAAAGACTGCAATTGTCTTGTATCTGCCAAGAAAAGAGTCTGCTAAAAAGCCTCCAAGCAAACACAAGAGAAAAGATGTGCCCATAAAATCCGTAACGATATTGGCTGAAGCTGCACTAGGCACATGCATTACTCCTCCTAAGTATGTCACAAGGTTTACAGCTATTCCCATTGTTGAAAGCCTCTCACATACTTCGATCCCTGTAGATTTCAAGAGAATCAAAATACTTGGCAAGTTTTAAGGGAATAATTTCTCTATGTTCTTCAGTTTTCCTTTGCTAAGAACAAGGATCAGGATTCCATTAATCATGAAGAAAACTGCAGAAATTAATTCTTCCTTTTCGTTAATGGCGACCATATGCTACAAAAAGATGGGAAAAAGGCTCGGGGAATGAGTATCTTCACACTACACATGAATAACTCAAATAGAATATCTGCCATGAAAGTGTCAACCAGAGAATGAATGCCATGAAAATTGTCAAAAATATAATGACTTTTGATTCTGAAGGTCCCACGAATATTCCCACTCCTAAAGTAAAACAAACATCAAAAAAGTGATCAAGAAGCATAAATTTTTACAACTTGCTTCCACTTATACTGAATATTTGTTTTTTGAAAGTTCTGATATGCTTATGTATCTTATGCATGAACTACCGTTTTATTAGTACCAAGTTAATACTGTTTAGCATATAAACAATCTAAAAAGAGCATAGTGAATGCAAAGTTCAATTATGTTCAGAAGTGCAATTTCAGCTTTTAGCTTCCACCCTTTCTCTTTTCTATCACCATGAGCAATACACTAAGTTCTTGTTCAGGTTAACCATGGATTGCTGTTGCGATTTAGACATTCCAACTAACAACATATTTGAGCAAATTATTGATTGATCTGAAATAGTCTTGGCAATGAAATAACTTGTAAGCTTTTGTCATGCTGCACTCAAAAACCTTTAAATATACTAGTAAATTCAACTGAAGATATTTTTGTGAAAAATCATCAGAGCGACGGGGCAAATTAAATGAACAAACCTAGAATAAGTGCAGCAGGCACCCAACCACCAGTTTTAGACCTGTCAGCAGGGAATCCCTTGTAGTCTACCGCATCAGCAACTGTCAAACTCATCTTCTCCTCCTGAGGGATAAAGACAAGCAGTGTTTATAACTAGCGACAATCAAGAAAATTTTCATAGACTCAATGGAAGGACCAATAATGAGGTAGATATATATACTAACCATTTTTTCCAACTCCAAATAGGGAAAATTAGACCAGGAAAAGGTGGAAAGAAAACTCAGGAACTAAAAATCTTCTTACTTCTCTTCTAACTTCTAACTCACACTTGTATGCCTCAAGAGACTTGGCATTTTATAGGCAAATATTTGTAACAAAAAGTGAGTCTCCACTATTGCTTTGGGACAGATGACTACTTGGTAGAGATTAGGCCTACCGCATTTTGCATTGAAAGTTGGAGGACAATTTTGATCTGTTTTGCTTTTTTAGCCGATACGCCTTTATTTTAATTTAGGGATAACAAGAAAAACAGCAAGTGATGTTGATTTGGGAAAAATAGATGGAATCTTGAACATGCATTAATGCAATAGCAGGTTCTATCTCTCGATCTCACCTCTAACTTGTTGTATGGTATAGATTGATTATGGAGGTTGTGAACCACAGTACTACACCATGTCTTTTGAGTTCAAAGTGCTTTTTCTGCCCCCACAAACAACACCTTTCACCTTTTGTTTTTCATTCCACGTATTGTTTGTATCCGTATGGGAAAATTTATATCATTCTAAGTTTTTGACATGGAAAATACATAATTTGCCAATCTCATTGAAATGTACTGTCGTTTTCCCAGAAAGACAGAGGTCGGCAATAATTCATTCTTCAATCTTCAAAGAAGTGTCAAATTTGCCAAGCTATATAAAGAATAAAGTCAACATCATGGCATATACTTAATGATCAATGTTAACATTATTTTATTTAATTTTATTTTTTTTTGACAGCAGTCTCTGCTTGTTTTATAAGTTCGAGGAGATATAAAACTTACTATACATGTTCTTCATACTAGTTAATTAGCTTCCATCAAATGTCTTTGTAAACAAACACAAGTAAAGTTGGTAAAAACGAAAGCCATTATATATATATATATATATATATATATATATATATATATATATCCAAGAACTTGGTGTAATGGCCTAACTATTGTCCTAAAGGGATGATATATATTAATTCTGAACTGTACTCCGTAGTTGAAGTTCAACATCTTTAATTATTTTTTTTGAAATTAAATTGAAACTTGTGGCGATTATAGTAATTTAAAGACCACGTACAATTAATGGCTATAATTGCAAGTCAGCTTGGTGGGGTTGAATTTGATTTTGTTCATCCCTTCATCATCCAGGGAACCCTGAAATAGACAGTACGTACTAAAACCAAACAAGTGGAGGGTTGAAAAATGTCTCATCATGTCTTAATCTCCTCTCAGATGCTTCATCTCGATCAGTTTACGATCTAATCTATCTCACGTGCTCTGCACATGCATGCATGCACGTATGTTTCTAGCTATTGAAGCATGCATAATTCCAACTAAATATGTCCATGACTTGCAGCACATGATGAACGAGCGGATGGGATGATCATCGGACTTTGAATCGCAACAGTAGCAATGGCACATATATAAGCATGCATGTGTAGTAGTAGGTAAGTAACGCATAATGCACCACCGCATGAATACTATTACTGCCCATCAACCACTACAACATCAACAACATACATGTGTCCCTACTGCAGACAAAATGGACAAAACCCCATGCATATTTTACGACCCTATTGTGGATCTTTTATTTATCTCCCATTCCTCCCACTAGTATATATTTTTTTAAAAGTTTCACTCAACTCCTGTCCAATAAATAAATCTCTGCTACAGTTGTTGGTGTACACTGTAACTGTACACCTTTCGGTTGTTTAGAAGTTCCAAACATAAGGGAAAGGAGGGGGGGGGGGGGGGAGATCATGATGTATTTCCTTTTCATCTGTCAATTATATACACATATTTATATATTTCCTCTAAACTTAAGTTTGAGCAGCATCAATTATAGCACTGCACTTGTGAGTTGTCTTTCATTTCCATGAAACTTATCACATGTATTGTAGTTCACTAATTAATGCCTATTGCTCCATTTCATTTGTGCTACCCGCGCACTACATATCATTCATAATTTGGACTGGACTATAGTTCGTTGCTCGGAAACAAAGATAAATCTTCGCTCTTCTACCTAGTAATGAGGAAATTTTGACACAGCGAAAAACGGTAAATAAAATAGAAATAATCACAGGAATTGAATCTATGTACTTTGCAATCACAATAATTCACAAAGTAGAATAAATTTACTATAAACAACCACAATATTTCATAAATCTAATAATAAGAGTTCAATTACACCAGTTTATTTCTTATTTATACTAACAAAAGAAATCTTAAACCCATAAGGAAATAAGTATTTAACTTGGAAATAAAATCCTATTTAATATGCCTTCTAATTAGAATTGAAAATAAAAGCATAGCTAAAAACCCTAAAATTTTGTTCAAAACGGGTCTGAAAATTGAAAACAGGAGTTATAGCGTCGCGGCTCTTTAAGACAGTATCGCGGCGTTGGACTTTCTGTTTCGACCCGCGCTAGTAAGTTTTTTCAATCTCTTTCTTCTTCTTCCAAAACATAAATTATAATAAGTCTTAACGCATAACTCTTCCTGTGTCACATTCTAGCCATCATCATTACAAGTAAGGCTTGCTTGTTGGATTTAGTACTTGTCTAATCATAATCAACAAACTAATCAATTTTTTTATTCCCCAATGCCCAATTAAACTAAATTTTGTTCTCTAAACTACTCCATATATCTCAGCTTCTTTCTCATCGTCATGATCAATTATTATTTTATTCCAACATTATGTTGTTCCTTACGCATAAAAAATACTAGGAACAAAATAAATATAATAATAAATATAAAATAAACAAATAAAAAGTATAAGGAATAGTACAACCAAAATAGTGTGGCGTTGAATTGAGACACAGAAAATGTTTTTTTTAAATACTTCACGCTAACACGAGTTTTAGACGAAAAAGAAAAGAATAAAAAACTTAAATTATAACAGAAAAGAAAAGAATAAACAACTTGAAGTTTTCCTCTGTGTTGTTTCTGAGTTTTTAATAGAAAAGAATAAAAAAATAAAAAAAATTCTTTTCTTGCATTTTTGAGTTGCAATGAAAAGAAAAGAAAAATATCACTTTTATAAATTTACCCTTCTATTAATTATAACCATTGAACCATGAATAAAAATATGCAAAATAAATTTAATCAAAGAAAAAAATTCCATAATCAAATACAAATATCCAAATAAATGTTAAACAAAAACTACTTCTACAAAATCATTGTCATACCATACCCAAAAGTTATCAAACATAATCTATATTAAATGGGAAAAGAAGATACCACCTTTGTTCTATAAAGAGAATTTAATTTAATTTCTTTTTCTTTGTTTCGAGAGAAAAAGAGTTTTATTTATTTTTGTAGAAATGTAAAATAACAATTCCTTCACGTTTATCAACAAACATAAAATTAAAAATATATATTATTAAATTTTTTAAATTATGAAAATAAGACTTTTTTATATAAAAAAACGTAAGAGATACTATTAACTAAAGCTAAAAGGGAAAACATGTGCTTTGATTGCTTAAACATCGATCAATAACAATTTATAATTTGAAATTTGACTAATAAATTTTGGAGTCTAGATATCGAAGAAAATATCTGAGTTGATTGAACAAGACTTTAAAGTCTTCATGCTAGCAAGGAATAAATTGCAGTCATTTTATTGGAAAAATCTGAAAGAAATGATTCTTTAGTATCTTATTTGACAATTAACAAATAAAATAAAATAAAAAGAGTTTACTATTTTAGAATTAGTATGTAACAGGGCCTAAAATAATATTCCCTGAAGAAATTTCATTTACTGGGGAAAAAAAATTCTAATAAAATCTCATTTCTTTTGACAGTAGTAGTCTGCCAATTTTTTTTTAACGAAGATTCACCCATGAAAAAAATTAAAATTTATATTCCACCACCGTAAAGAACTCTTACATAATTGCATGTAAAGTACTAAGTTCTTTACTAGAAAAGATAAAAGTAATTGATCCACTAATTAATTTGATTTGCTTCTACATGGGAGAGAGATAAAAACGTTAGGTTTAGTAGATAAAAATAAATTGGGGATATGAGTTGTAATTTAAAATTTATTATATTGAAAGTTGAGGATAATATGAGAATTATAAAAATATTACTTATTCTAATTTTTTTCGGTCCAAATCAGGCCAATTTTGGACGGAAAACTTTGGCAGGAAACGTGACCAAGTTTTCTATTAATTTCTTTTCTTTTTCGTTTATTAAAAAACTCAAAAACATAGTAATTGGAAAGAAAATTTAAATTTTTCGTCCATTTCTTTTCTTTTCTGTTTATTTTAAAACTCAGAAACAGAGCGTAAGAGACCAATACTTGATCCAATATAACGAATCAATACTGGTATGTCACCTACAAGATACAACCAATTAGCCTACACACAGTTACTCTCATCCAAGTCTACACAACTCGAAGAATCTGAAATTTCATGAAACGTTCTTTGCCCAATATTAAAACATAATAATAGCATATAATTCAAATATCTCTCGATCTTAACAATTTCTCCATGCAAAACATCTATCACATATACTCCCTCTATTTTATATTATTTGATCATTGTTGACTTTTTAAAATTAATTTAAGAGATTTTTAAACTCAAAATTGATATAGATTTTTTTTACTTTTAATCAATACAATAATGAATATTGTAACTGTCTAAAATATATTATTTATTGTAAATTTTATTGTTTTATAATTTTTAATTAATTGTCTTAATTTTGAATTTAAAAATATTTTAAATAAACTTTCAAAAGTCAATAATTATCGTATAATTTGGATTGGTGGGGAGTATATTCTTTTCCTCACGAATATGTGTGTAGGAGCTAATATAGTATTCTTCATACTAGCATACTAGATCTCCACCATGTAAGTACTGTTTATATGCTAAGTACGTACATGCATGAGTTATAACGACAATAAAATCTAGCAATGTAACTGACATATTAATGCTTGTAGCAGATGAAGTGAATCTTCAACAAGTAAAAACCTCTTCTTTTGTAACTCATGGAAATTATAGCTAGTAATTAATTAAATATTAAAATAATTAATTGCTAGCGGGTACAACTCTCTCACTCCATAAGGTGACTTTCATAATAGTATATTCTAATATTCTTCTTGAGATGCAATTGCGATCTTATAATATAATCGTATTCTCTAATATAATTATTATTTTTGTTTCTGTAATTCTGATTTATTCACTAAGATTTTATTAAAATAAATCTAACTATACCCACTCAACTTCCTCCCTTGACAAATATTTTTATTAAAATAATTCCAACACGTTATAGTCTTGTCAACTTTATTCACCCAATTATTTTTTACAACCCTAATTGCAATTTAAATATTGTTGTAGGATATTCCGATTCTAATGACAGTCGCATTAAAGCGCGCACACCAAAATTGAAGAAGGTGATTGCATTTTTTATTTTTTTCTATAAGCTTACGTGCTTAAACTCGGCACAATAAACAAATTTAAAAAGAAAAATTATTGTCATGGCGATAAAAAGCTCCCCTTTTATCATAACACCTATAGGATATTTGCCCAATAAAGAAAGATTCATCTTTCCAATCAGATTTGATCCCCAATTAATTAGTGCCACGTTACCAAGAAAAGCAATCTATATTATGTAGGAGTAATTATTTATACAAACTTGTGTACTACTGTGGTTTCAAATTATAAGATTATTATTAATTTTTAAAAATAAATTTAAGTTATTTAAAAATTTAAAATTGAGATTACTAATTAAAAATTATGAAATAATAAAATTTATAATGAGTAATACTTTTTAAATAGTTTACAATATTCATCATTGTATTAATTAAAAATAAAAGAATTAATCTATATCAATTTTGAATTTAAAAAGTTAACAATGATAAAATAATATAGAATTGAGAAAGTAAAAGATTACGGATCGTTAATCTAGTCAATTTTGTATATATATGAGCAACAAATTAATTATGATTATGTAAAGAGAATAAACAAGTGAATTATTAACCGGGGTTGTTGCAACAGAGATCTTTTTTCCTTAGCTGTCGTTGTTTAGTATTCTCTGGTCAAATTTCCAGTAGATTTATATGTTTGTTCATTTGACAGCTACAGGTATCTGCAATAACATATTACTGTATTGAGTTTCCTTGGGGAAAATAAATTTAGGCCACTGATCAGAATCTCAGCTATTACTGTCAGACAAGTACTTAAGCATCATGTAACATGATCACCAAAATCCTAATGATTGATAATTTGAATGTTTGATCGATCTTTAACTTTGTCAATGCTATGCCCAAATTTCCAATATTAATTGTCCTGTTTAATGTTTAAATCCTAATCATGTCAAAGCTAGCTGTGGACCAATATGAGCAGCATTGAGGAAGCAAATCTTTCAGTCCGTCCATAAACTTTTAATTAAGCAAACTAGCTATAAATCATCCGCTCATATATGTCTGTATTTGAGTCCGATCTCTAGCTAACAAATTACTAACTCTAAAAGAATTAAATACACGGTGTATAATGTATTCAAACACTCACTCTTTAATTCGTTAGGCTTCAGCCCTTTCTTCAGTTCAAAAAAATCCGCCTCCACCAGAACAGATCATGAATTCGTCCATATATACGAGCCTAAGAAAGAAAAAAAGCGCACACTAAGTCTGAAATATATTAGTATTTATTTTGAACGATTCACGTTTGTTAAAATGTATTAATCAACACTGTTGAATGATTCTCCACTCGAGCATGCTTAAGAATTAATGACAGAATCTTTTTTACTCGATTAGAATAATTATGATACACTAGCATTTTTAACACATTTTTTGCCTTTTTGGAATATATGTGTGTCCGATTTACTTTTCAAGCCAAGGAATATAAAAATGTTATATTCGGAATCCTTCATTCCTTTTGTATGGTAATTTGGTAATCTGTCACGTTTAAAATAAACTATGAATATATATTATATATTTGTTGAATCGAAGGGTAAATAATAAATTAAAGATTGTATTACTTATAAAACCAGTGTCACAGGGAGATCCAACTTTTTATTTCTAGGGCAGAGAGCGAGAGAATAAAGATTCCAAGGGCATTTTGGTAAATTACACCAACCAGAACATAGTATTGCGATATTTAAATTATTCGTCAACACAATATTACGAGGACAATGATATATCTTGCGATTTTATATATCGATTTTTTAGTTGTGAGTTGCATGAATAATTATGATTGATAATATTTTAACAATGTATCTAACATGATAATCTAATTTTATAATCTTATCAATTCTCATGCATTGATATACGTCGTAATTATAATTTGACAAAAAACTCTCGCAATACATAACAAGACTCATATTACAGATCAAACACACAACATAACTCATTCATTCATGATTTAGTAAAATATTTTTCTCTGAAAATTAAAAAAAATATTACAAATGAGATTATTTTTGTGAAAAAAAAAAGAGTATTAAATAATAAGTTACTATTCTCTATTATTCTATATAAATGTAATTGTTTTTTATATAGAATTTATCAACTTCCCATAAAATGTGAACTTCATATAAACATTATCATGTGGTCGATGAGATAGAGTTGAAAAATATTTGTCACCAAACTGTTCCGTGTCCCATACATTTAGTCAAAAGAAGAAATAAATGGCTACGAATCAGCTGAGCCCAACACACTAAGCGAATTATTCTAATAAATGTAAATTTAATTATTATTTTATTCAATTTTAATATCAATTAAAAAATTAAAATAACAATAAATGGAGAGATAGAGAGTAGGAGAGAGAGAGTGGAGAGAGAGGAAAAATATAAAGAGAAATTAGATGTAATTTGTGAAAAAAGATGAAGGGTAGAATAATTATTACATTTGATCAAACTTATTTATTTAAAATAATTTATAAGTCACTTTTTGTGAAACAAGAAATTATTACTATTTAAAAATAACCTATAAGTCTATTATAAATTAGAAATTAAATAATAATTAAACATTTAAATAATAAAAAATAACTTATAAGTTAGTTTGACCAACTTATGAGTCATGGCGGAAGTGTAAATAAGATTGATCCTAAGCAATGCTAGGCTCTTTGAAATGGTCCGAATCCAACATCTACCTTCATTTTAGGAATAAGGTCATATTTGGGCCATAATTAATTTGCTAATAAGAGTACTATTTTACTATTTAAAATTGACATATTTTTTAAAAATTTTAATATGAAAATTATAAAATATTTAAAAAATATTATTCATTATAAATTATATTATTTCATAATTTTTTATAATTTATTTTAATCTTAAAATTTAGAACGGAGAAACGATTACGAAGGGAGATATATTCCGAACAGGGCGGTTACTCTTTGTTTTTTCCTTTAAAAATCTAGTAACAGCTTAGAATAAAAAAATAATTTCCTTTTTCTTATAGATTTATGTTTTACAGTTGACCGTTTCACCATTCTTGAGGCTGCCTGTCCAATTAAAGTTTGCCATTTCATCATTTTTGAAGTCCAAAAAGTTGTCCTCGGCCTCACTAAAATTTCAGTTCATCTTTTTTGTATTCTCATGATTACCCGCCAACTGAGTTTGAAGACCCTCTCCAAAATAACCCTACACCGATCTCAGAATGAACAAAGTTTCCACTCGTTTCAACATGCTAACCAACTGTTCGATAAATTTCCTCATCCAAATAATATCTCTGTTCATCATTCTATGCTCACATATATTCGTAAAAATCGTCATTTTGATGCTCTTGACATCTTCAAGAAACAGCTTCAATTGGGTCTCACTAACGTTGATGAAGTTACAATTGCCATTGCCCTCAAGGCTTGTCGTGGAGATGCGAAATTTGGGAGCCAAATCCACGGGTTTGCACTAACCTCTGGGTTATTTTCCTATTTAACCGTTTCAAATTCTTTGATGAACATGTATTGTAAATCTGGAAATTTTAATCAAGCTTTATCTATTTTCGACAAGTTAAATAACCCAGATGTTGTTTCGTGGAATACTATACTCTCGGGTTTTAAAAATGTTGAAGATGCATTGAATTTTGCTTGTCAAATGAATTCAACTGGGATTGTATTTGATGCGGTGACTTATACTATTGTTCTAGCACATTGTGCAGACCATGAAGAATTTCGTTTTGGAATTCAGTTGCATCCTTTAGTACTTAAATTTGGTTTGGAGTGTGAAATCTTTATCGGGAATGCCCTTATAACATTGTATACAAAATGGGGAAGAGTGGTGGAAGCTGAAAGAGTATTCAATGATATGCCCAATAAAGATCTGGTTTCATGGAATGCGATGCTCTCAGGTTACACTCAGGAAGGAAATTACGGATTTGAAGCCATTACAGCTTTTAGTAAGATGGTGAGAGAGGGGATGAATCTTGATCATGTTTCGTTTACTAGTGCAGTTTCAGTTTGTGGCCATGAAAGAAACTTAGAGCTCGGAAGACAGATACATGGTTTAACTATCAAAAGGGGATATGAAACGCACATTTCAGTATGTAATGTTTTAATCTCAATGTATTCAAAGTGTGAAATCACAGAAGATGCACAATTGGTCTTTGAGAGCATGATTGATCGTAATGTAGTCTCCTGGACCACAATGCTTTCTATAAATGGAGAAGATTCTGTGTCTCTATTTAATGAGATGAGACTTGATGGAGTTTATCCAAATGATGTTACATTTGTTGGGTTAATTCATGCCATTACGACCAGGAATATGGTGCAAGAAGGCCTAATGGTTCATGGATTTTGTATAAAGACAAACTTTGTATCAGAACCAAATGTTGCTAATAGCTTCATTACCATGTATGCTAGGTTTGAGTCCATGGAAAACTCAAAGAAGATATTTGATGACCTTGACAACAGAGAGATCATATCTTGGAATGCTTTAATTTCTGGGTATGCTCAGAATGGGATGTACAAAGAAGCTGTGCAAACATTCTTGTTAGCAAGACTCTGGTTACGACCAAACCAGTACTCATTTGGCAGTGTTTTGAGTGCAATTGGTACAGCTGAGTCCATTTCTTTAAGGCATGGAGAAATGTGTCATTCTTATTTAACAAAGCTTGGACTGAACAATGATCCCATTGTTTCAGGCGCTCTCCTTGACATGTATGCAAAACGTGGAAGCATTTCTGAGTCTCTTAAAGTTTTCAGAGAGATATCAGAAAGAAGCCAAGTTGCTTGGACAGCAATTATATCGGCCTATGCAAGGCATGGAGACTACGAATCAGTGATGAATTTGTTTAAGGAGATGGAGAGGGAAGTTGTAAAACTGGACTCAATTACATTCCTTTCTGTATTAACTGCTTGTGGCCGAAAGGGAATGGTGGATAAGGGTCGAGAGATATTTGAATCAATGGTTAAAGTCCATTCAATTCAGCCATCTTCTGAGCATTATTCTTGTATGGTAGACATGTTGGGGCGGGCAGGGCGATTAAAAGAGGCTGAAGAGTTTGTGAGTCAGATTCCAGGAGGGCCGGGATTGTCTGTATTACAGAGCTTGCTTGGGTCATGCAGGGTACATGGTAATATGGAGATGGGTAGGAGGGCAGCTGATGCTTTGATGCAGATGGAGCCCAAAGAATCGGGATCTTATGTGTTGCTGTCAAACTTGTATGCTGAGAAAGGGGACTGGGAAAAGGTAGCAACGATACGAAAAGGGATGCGAGATAGGGGTGTAAGGAAGGAAGTAGGTTTTAGCTGGGCAGATGTGGGTGATGCTGAAGGTTCCTTACATTTACACGGGTTCTCCTCTGATGACAAGTCCCATGGGCGGTGGGAGGAGATATATAGGATGGCAGAATGCGTAGGATCAGGAATGAAATTATTAGAGAGCAAAGAAGAGGTTGCACCAGTAACAATTGATATATAGAAGGGAATATCTAGAACCCTCAATATGATGTGCTAAATTAAACACAATTCATCAAGCAAATGTAACTTAATTAACTAAATGATGGTTTATTAAAGATCGTTCAAGTGTTCTTCATGTGCTTAAATTGATGAACTCCTAGGAAGACAACTCTCTTTCCAGTAACTATGACACAACTATACTCTCCCCTCTTTTTTATACAAAGGGGTGTGATCCATGTCTTCTGCTGTCGTATATTGAGAGAATTTCATCTTGATAACATTAAACTCTTAAGTTCGTGTTGTGGGTGATTCGAAGAACGCAGAGAAAGTAGCGTCAGTGGCAGGACTCGAATCTGCACGAGCAGAGCCTCATGAATTCTAGTCATGCCCGATAACCACTCCGGCTCGTCCCCCTGAAATTTTCTGTAAGATTCAAATCAAATAGCAAAGAGTTCGGAATTTGATACTACTTGGATCTTGTAATCCTCTAAAACATGTGCAGATTCGTTGGGTCATATCTGAAACAAGATAAAAGAGTCAAACGACAACTTTTTTAAGAGATGATGGTGGAAGTGGGAGAGGGAAGCAAGAAGTGTATGCAAGTCGAAAGCTAGACATTACATATGGGGCAAAATTCATTATGTTTCCCTGTAAATTGTCATTTACATGAACAAAATTGGAATCTTTATATTCAATTTCAGTTGTCTTAATTTGTAAACATTCATAATTCAACGCAAATGCAAAATAAATCCTGTTAAAAATGCCTCGGTTTTTTGGTCTATACCGCTCAATACTCCCTTTTGAATTGTTGGATGATGATTTGGACGATTATCTATTTAATTGCAAGCAGAGGCAATAACAATTCTAGTTATTTAAACGAAAACAACCATCACCCATGAATATGATACCTGTCAGGCTGTCACTTTTCTGAACATACCGTTATTCCACTCCAAGCTATATAACTCCCCTCACCACGACACAAAAAAAACAACTAGATCATTCCTAAGCTCATTGCTAAAACAGGAAAAACATGTATAGGAATTCATAGTTGAGAAAGTTATTTCTAACAATTTAGTTATTTCTAACAATTTAACTATCTGAACATTGTTGCCCTCAAACAAGATTACACTATACACGCTAAGAGCACTTAAGAATGATTAATCTCCAAACAGACATCAATAAGTGAGAAAATTTGTTTAAATTTAAACAAAAGCACCAAGAGCCGACAAATTATCACAAACAACCACCACCAATGAGTCAGCTCATGATCAATCCACATTTTTAACAAAAACTTGAAAGTGTTAGTTCTCACATTGTGTGAGGACAAGTGCTACAAATTTCTAAAAACAAAACTAAAATTCTCTTAGTTAATAGTACAACAACTTCCTCAATCAAAGCCTACAATGGAGTGGTTCCGCGATTCAAGAGGCTCATCACACTGAATACGACTTCCATGTTTTCCTAAATCAAGAGCTTCTCAATGGCATCCTGTGTTCATAAGGAAATTCAAAATTCAATATCATGTCGAAAGAAGCTTGAAAAAGATAAATAATAATAATAAAATACACGTAAGAACATACCTTGAGTTGTTGTATTTGGGATTTTAGTTGGCTTCCCTCGTTGCTTGTCACAGAACATGAAATTACAGGTCTTGTAACTCCACATGCTCGGCCAAGTGCTTGCTTTGAAGGGACAAACACATATGGCACGTTCTACAAAACACAAAGACAATACTGATTCACTTTGCTTAGGAGAGAAAGAGAAGAGAAAATTGTTCTCATTCTACTTTGATCAGAGAGTTCAAGAGATACGAGTTGCTTGAAGTTTAGAAGAAAAGAGAGGAAAGGAAGAATATTACTAATTTATCATTAAAGAATAAAGTTGTAAGAAAAATGAAAATAAAATAAAAAAGAAGGTGAGGGGTAAACCCAAAGTTAAATAAAGTTCCATAAAAGAGACATTCTTTTCTTTTTTTCAATTTGGAAACAAAGAAAAAAGCGAAAAAAAGAATGGAGACCCTCCTAAATTTCCAAGCATAGTGTACTTATAGAATAAGGAAAAAAATAAGAGGAGAAACTGGGAGTTATTCTTCCCAATTTATTTCTTTCCCCTCCATTTTAAAACTCCCGAACATGGTGAATATAAATTCTCCTAAAACTTCAAAAGTAACCAGCATCATAAATTACTAAGTTACAAACATTTCTATCCCTTGTACAACCTTAAACATGACACAGATCTATAACTAACAATTCAAAACAATCACATCAAACATTAACAGTTGTGCAAGTACAAGGGATTCTGCTCAGTTTATGCAGTGATCAATGCACAAAGAATATGAATGCATTTGGAAAAGACAACATGCTTTCTTTTACCCCATTTTTTTAGCAAAATTTAAAATTATCAATCACAAAATCAGATCTTACGCATTCTGCAAATAAATATTATGTAAAGATTTGTTCGGAAAAAAGTACCTTATCTTCAGCAAGAAGGGGGAGATGCAGAAGGATTTCAAGTGGCTCAGTGTCAGCTGCCATTACCACAAACTCAGATATACCCCTGTTCAGGGTTTTTGTGGCTGTAGTTATTTAAAACAGGAATTAGAGATACCTCATTGCAATCAATAATAAGCGAAAATAATACTAGTCATGATTACAATCGTACCTTCATTAGCACCCTTTTTGAGCTGTTTGTAGTTAGCAGCTTGTTGAACAAGATCCAGTATAGTTATCGTCAGCTGTGAATCCGCCAGTGGGTATGCTTTTGGGTTCACTGCTTCACCTATTGTCTGTAATTTCATTTATACATACAACAAATTATATACCCATACGGAAATGGATCAATCTGATACAAGGAAATGAATTAAAAAGTAAAAATATAAAGAGAGAAAGAATACCATTGTTTGAGCTTAGGAACTGGTTAGCGGCAAAATAGAGTCTAGGGTTTTGCAGGGTTTATTAAAGTGGGATATATAAAGGGCACATATAAGATACGACATCGTATAATAATACTAAACGCCATAGTATAAACAGAGAGAGGTGAGTGAAATTGAACCCAAAAAAAGAAGAAGAAAAGGTTTCAGACCGGAGAGAGAGATAGAAGGAAGAGAAATGAGGTGGATCGGAGAGCAAATAGAGTCGATCAAGTC
Source organism: Aralia elata (assembly GCA_034770075.1). Taxonomy (NCBI): domain Eukaryota; kingdom Viridiplantae; phylum Streptophyta; class Magnoliopsida; order Apiales; family Araliaceae; genus Aralia; species Aralia elata. Next base: position 105,049,026 of record CM068385.1, read on the forward strand.
TATTCAGTTCAGGCAACTCCTCACTCAAGCCGTTAGTCTCGGTTCGTATTATCTCTCCCTTTCTCAGTTTCTCTCTCTCTCTATATGTATCTTTATCTCCATGTAGTCATTTATTAAACAGAAATTTAGGTCACTCTCACAGGCACACTGAGCTCTAATTAAAGGTCTTTCTCTTTTCTTCTTCTGTTTTTTCAACTTTTTCAATTAAGAAAGAACCTCAATTTTGTTGTACTTTTTCAATTCGGAGCTGTTAATTCTTTTTCATTGAGTTTATATTTACGGCATTATCAATAAATTGGCAGTTTGTTGCTTCTATACGTTCTTGCTCACCCAACATTCAGCTTAATAGATACAATTTGCCTTGTGCTTGTCTTTATCTTTGTAATGTTTTATGTAACTTGATTTTATTTTCTTATCTCCCTTTATCAAAGAAAAGAACTTTTCTCTGTGAATATATCCCCTAATCAGATTTTCCAGCAAAAAATTACCAGAAAATTTTATGTGGAAGTTTTTACTTTTTTAATCCTTTGAGTGCAAGTTCATGACATGCTTTCTGGTATAGCCTGGGATGGAAAGTAACATCATGGAAAACTACTACTACATTTTGGATATGGTTTTGGTAACCAAGCAAAAGGAAGGGTAGCTGACATAATGCAAATTAAAGTTCCTTTTGTGGTTTATGTGATATCTAATTTCTTGATACTGTGAAGCAGATTTTCTTGAACATGAAGTTGGGAATGGATGGTAGAATACAAAAGTGGGTCGGGGTGATGATGTTCTTACCTCTCTATTGTTTAACATAGAGCTGATTAGCGATGAAAAAATTGGCTGACAGACAAAAGTGAACACTTACACCTATCCAAAAGAGAAATTCCCCCAAGTTAGATTTTATGTAATGTATTGAATACCATGTAGACCCTTGAAATGTGTCTAATTACCTTAAGTTAGTTAGCCCTTTGATGCTAGTCTGTTATTTTGTAGGTTCATGAGCGTCAAGACACTGGAGAAGTCAATATCCTCACAAAAGGTACCGAATGTTTCAATCATCTTTGTATAACTCTGCTCAACGCAATTTTTGTTTTTCTTAAATAGTTTTTTTAATTTTTTATAGAAAAAGAGCTCATATTTAAATTTCAATGTGGTTATTATAATTGAGTTACTCTCAAGTTGTTTCGTTTGATTTGGTCTTTATTTCACCAGTTGGTTTTTAGCATATGCTCAATGTAAAATCACCAAGCACCTGGAACTTCTGAAAAAGAAAAATCACCAAGCACCTTGGATCCTACTTTCTCCAAACTTCCAAATTCTCTTGCTTTGTTTTATCAGGAGACAATAATTTTGGGGATGACAGACCACTTTATGCTCAGGGTCAGCTCTGGCTGCAACAACATCATATCATGGGGAGAGCTGTTGGGTAAGTAGTCATTTTCATTGATTCTTGAAGCGGGGCTAGTCTATCAGCTTCCTAACATTTATTGCATGATTATTTTGTTCACTCCTGTAACTTTTTCTCTTTTCATTTTGCTCTTGCAAAATATTGCAATTACATATATCTCGTCTTATATTTAGTTGTATATGATGAGTGAAATGGATGATGATAATTCCCTTTGTTAATCTGCATTTCAACGTCTCTTTTGTCATTTCCTGTGCAGGTTCTTGCCTTATGTTGGCTGGGTGACAATCATAATGACTGAAAAGCCTATCATCAAGGTTTGGCTCCTTTGAATTTCAAGTTTTTAACAAATTGTTTTGAATTTGATTTATATCTTGTAGAAACTGCAGATGGGTTGAAACTGCTCTTTGTTATGAACTTAATAAATTTTCTAATACATAAAGAAGTACAACTGCGTTTAAGCTATACTCAAAAATTAACTTAAATCTCTTCCTGTTACAGTTTATACTAATTGGTACTTTGGGACTGCTGGTTATAACTTCAAATGAGTAGGAAATCAAGTTATCTATACCAAACCTCTTCCGGCTATGACTTCTATGGAAAGGAATCAAGTTCTTACAATTTGACATATACATCTCTGCGCGTCAATATGTAAAGAAGTACTTGGCTTGAATAGAGTACATATATATTTACTTTTGAGATGGATAGGATGATTCTCTCTCTCTCCCCATTTTTTGGACGCCAAAAGGAAATAACCTGAAATACACTGTAAGAAAGTTGGAGATAACCTGAAATACGAATCAAGAAAATAGTAAACAGTGATGTACAAAGAAAGCAAAGTATTTCCATGTGTTTGAATTACCGAGCTGAATCAGTAACAAACAATAAATTGTTCCAACAATACCTGCACATTTATATTGTTGGAATTGTCTCCCAATCTTACTCAACTGAAAGATATTAGCTAAAATATTAATGCCGCATACTATATACTGAAAGAAGTGGAACCAACAAAAAGTTGTCCATCTTCTTTCATTTTTTGGTTAAACTTGCCAATTAGATGAGAAATTAAAATGCAAAAGTATACATGTCAAATGCTTATTATCAGCATCCATGAGAGAACTTATGCAACTAGTTGTGAAAACTGATCTCCATAACAAGGAGGTACACCTCCAAGTAATAAAGGAACAAGATATACACACTATCAAAGGAATGGAAATTATGGAATGAGAACCTTACAAATCAATGGTGGGAAATCAATACAAGATTGCATGGTCACCATCTCTCACACTACTGAAGGATGCAATTCACAAGCATTCTTTCCAACAACATTGAAATGAGCCATCACAATGTAGAATCAAAAGATTATTATCCAAGGGACTATTTGAAGTAACCAAACCTCATACATGAACTTAGCTAAGAACATTATTGACATTCCTACTGCAATAAATTAATGTATAAAGTATATTAGGATCAAATACATTGAAGCTAAATATCAATAGACAATCATATCGTATGACAAGATATGTAACCTTGTATGAATATGAGTCTTGCTTTGCTAGTACACATTGATATTCATCCAAATGGCAGCAGCAACTGCAACCCATGTTTGCCAAAAATAAATTGTTACTGTTAACATCACAAGAAGTTTTACCACCAGAATACTGGCCAACTTGTCGGCTTCAGATCCAATGAAATTATTGCAAAATGACACCCCCAAGCATTCCTTCATCTCTTCCGCACATATACTAAATTGTTGGATAGATTCTTCAAAATGGGAAAAACTTCAATTTGGTATTCTGGCCACACAATCTGCAACAAGAAACAATGTAGATTTTTAACAGTTCTTACTTTTTAGTCATCCATACAAACCAAAAACATGGAAACCAGATGTTGCATAACTGGAAAAAAATGGATATATGAGATAACCGCCTAACATACCAAAATTATTGAGATCCCATGCATAATGTGTGCGTTTATCACAACAAGTAAACACTATAAAAGGGCATATAAAAGCTTGTGATTGATTATTATCAAAGTGAAATTATAATTATGTCGTAAGAAAAGGGTATGTATTATTAACATCTGATTTACTGATCATGTTCTGCATGACTACAATAGCAAATTCATAAAAACTCCTGGAAGAAAAAAAACCCTTAAATATTTGTCTACAAATTATTAAATGATTACAAATATAGAGAGATAAAAAACTGACATCTAACATTCTCATTACTTACCACATTTTAGTTCGAACTTCAAATAATTGAATTCCCAGACATTACCCAAAGTACAAATGAACTAAGGAAATAAGTCCTAGCCTCTCTTAGAACAAAATCCTTCCAATTCAACATGAATAGTATTGATATAAAAGAAAAACACAAGTCCCCTCCACTGATAACAACTGGAAAGCAACAAGTCCTTCAGCCCACCCCTTGAAGAAAATGAGGACTCAAGAAATTTTCACTTTTTACTTATCCAAGAGGATAAGTAAGATATATATTAATAAAGCGACAGCAAAAGGGTAGAGAAGTTAGGTTTCCATCTCCAGCAGACCAGTGGCAATCACTTTGAAAGATATCTTGGTTATATCAGTTTTATTTCCTAGGCTTAACTAGTGACTCAGGTTTGCACTAGTCAGAGTGAGAGAAAGAGCTCTTACATACATAAATGAAACTAAAACAAATAATGCTCCCTTATTGTATACATAACTATCCCAATCATAGAGTAACTTCTACTTTCAAGTGTTGATGATTTATTATCCCAAGTAATACCTACCCCTATGTTTCTCCTATTTCAATCTTCCAAATGTGAGAAGTGCTTGTATAAAACTTGACTATTAGGTAGGTATGACATGTCTGATGTGTCGTCCACTTGGATTGATAAGCTCAAGCTCAACAATTGTACATAAACTAGCAAGTGAACTTTCTTTTGTTGCATAGTCACCTAGAAGGAACATCACCATCATCATCACCTCCATTCCCCCGAGAAATTAGGGGTTACATAAAACATCATTTTAGCAAATATATCAATTAGATTTAAATATACGAAGATTTAAACATGTCTCACTTGGTTAGTAAATAAGTCTAAGCCACAAATACCCAAACTACAATTTATCCAAACCCTAATCACAAATAAATGCATTTAAAATAATCAACTCACTATAATGATTATAATATAAATTTAGATCTTCAGAACATATATATATATAGTGTAACAAAAATCAAGAAACACCACACAATTTGTCCACAAAAAACAAAAAAAAAAAAAAGTAAAAAATAAAGGTTTTAAGAGGTTGATGAGTAGTCAGAAAATAAAAGCATGGAAATATTATTGTCTTCTTTATCACGACTACACTAAAAATGAAAAGAGAGATACTAAAATAGAGTGCACCAAGCATAAAGAGATGAAATCTGCCTTATGTTAGGCAAGTACCCGATAGTTACAACTTACACCACAGACTTGGTGTAAGAACATTCATCTGTCTTATGTTAGACAAGTACCAGATAGTTACACCGCATGCACATGTAGACACATGTACAGATACAGGCACTGAACAATATGGAAACTACATGCTTAATCCACTCTGATGTGATGAGAGAGATGTAAACATAAAAACTACACATGTTGTTGTTCCTCAGGAAAAAATGCAAAATTACTCTCAGATGATATCTTTAGTCTTTACATTCCAGCTGCAAACTTAATAAACCACCAAGAAAAATATGTGACACTGCACCTCGTTGACCAGTCCAATACTTCAAGTAACAATAAAATGATAGCTATAAGAAATCACAATATTGTAAAAAAAATAAAATTATATATATATATATATATATATATATATATTAAAAAGATAGATGGAAGAGGGAGGAGAAGACACTATACCTTGAAATAAGGCATCAAGCCGAAGTCTGAAACCTTCTTAAAGCATCACAATGTGGTGCTTCTTTAATGAAACCCCATTGAAGCCGCTGCCTCTCAATCTGGCAATTCTGAGTAAGAATTGAGAAATATTCCCTTTCAATCCTTAACTCAAGCGCCCCACGTTCGTTGCTACCAGAAGGGTAGTCCTGCTCAAATTTTGTTGTTGACTTGACATAAAAATTAACACCCTTTTGTGTGGTAATCAGATGCTCATATGGATAGGATCTCGAAAGACTATAAATAGGCTCTGAAGACGGCAAAAAGTTGAACAAGACAATCAAAATCACAGGCAACAACTGAATCAAAGCCCTAATATTAGAACCACCAGCAGACCCAGTATTATTACCCATTCTCACACCCACCCCTGGTCCAAAACTAAACCCACCAAACTGCGTTGTGGCAGCTGGGTTCATTCCTCCAAAGAAGAAATTCCTAAAAATTTCCTCAGCATCAACATCACCATCATAAAACCCATTAAACCCTTGATGACGTCTAGTAGTTCTTCTTTCATAAACAGGCTCATCAGATCCCACAAGATCATATCTTTTCCTATTCTCCTCATCACTCAAACACTGAAAGGATTTCGATACCAATTTAAAGGCCTCCTCAGCCCCTGGAGCCTTGTTTTTATCAGGATGAACCTTTAGCGACAATTTTCGATAGGCCTTCCGAATATCCTCAACATTACAAGTTTTTTCTAACCCTAATATATCATAGTAATCCTTTTTCCTCTTAATTTCCCTCACAATTGAGATCTGTTCTTCAGTATAGGCCACTGAAGTCGTGGAAGACGATGATGATGACGACCCAGTTGCCGAAACCCTGCGCCGAGGCCCAGAATTAGTATTATCATTATCTGTAGGTTTTGATGAAGTCGAATTTGATCCATTTGTGAAATTATCTCCAGAATGACTTTCAAGATTCGATAACAGATCGTCAACCGATAGAGAAGGATCAAGACGACGAGCTTTGTTGATGAATTTTAGCGCACGGGCTCGATCACCGGATTCCAATGCGTCTCGTCCGATTTTCAGACACTTCAAGGCCTCATCCTTGTTCCCGTCCATTACGAATTAAACCAAAGCTGAATCAACGAAATCCTAGAAACCCTAGATGAATCAATCTCGAAAGATACTACTATAAGCTTACGTATCTACCGATATAATAGCAAAAAACTTGGGAAAGTAAAGCTTACAGGTGATCCGATACCACTTCTCGCGGATTGATTGAATCAGGTTTCGAGGATGATCAAATTTAGGGTTTCATCGATCGATTTCGGAGCTGCTTCTTGATGAAGAAGTCATATCGTCTATTTGGGAAGAGGAAGACAAATCCAATCCAAATACAGGGAAAAGGGTAGTTACGTAAATAGAGTAAGATAATTTTCAGCACAATATTATGACTGTTTGGGTACCGGATATATACATATTTACTGGTTGGTGGTGGAATATTCGTGTCGGTTTATGATATTTGATAACTTTACTTCTTCTCCTTTTTTTTTCTTTTTTTTTATTGTTTATTTATTATTTTTACTTTTTAAACCTCTAATTTATCAAAATATTAATATATAATTATTATTTCTACATGTAAAAAAATTATTTTTTTATAAATTTTATTCACATAAATACGAATCTTATTTAATATTTGTGTAATAAAAGTCTTGTGAAGCTACAATATTCTCTTGTGAGATTGTTATATTTTTTATTAATATAAGTACAATTAATATATACTCCGTCCGAAAATACATTAATATTTTATTATTAAATATATGCCTTCAAAAAATGTAACCGAAACAAATTTTATATTCTCTTCTTTTTCTCAAATCTCAATATACTCTTAGATTATGTCTTAAATACACTTTAAATCTCAAAGTTTTTTTATTTTTTACAATTTAAATCCTCATGTTTCTACTTTAAGACATTAAATCTTAATGTATCTAAATTTTTATAAATTAAACATTTGGGCCATTGAATTTAGCATTTTTTACTGAAATAAGTCATGTGACTTAAAATAAAAGGACAATTAAATCTTTTAAGGATATATATCATTTATATTAGCTGAAATTTGTTCACATGTTCCTTCTTTATCATATAATAATCATTATGTACTTTTAAAGATATTTACATTTTTCTTTAATGTGAGGAATTAAGTTTTTTAAGAGTATATATCATTTATAGTGACTCTAATTTTTTCTACTTATTTTCTTTATCATACAACTAATCACATACTTACAATTTTATTTTTTTCCAAACATATTTAAGAATTCAATTACCCAAAATACTCACGTTCGAATCATTATTATACGTCGGTGGCAAAAAACTTTAATTTATAAAAAGTTAAAGACATTAATGTTTAATGTCTTAAAGTTAAAAAATTAAGGTTTAAAGTGTAAAAAAATAAAAATTTTAAAAGTGTATTTAAGCCTTAGATTATTGCTAAAGAACTATTTCAAAAACTAACTTACAAAATAATATGTCAAAATATAATTAATGGATAATTCACCATATATAGATAGGTTTAGTGATTGATTGTAGCCAATCAAAATCATACATATCATTTTGTATATTCTTTTTGTAAAAATTATTTAGTTATTATAGTATTATTGATACCTTTAAGCATTCTTATGAAGATGACAATAATAATTAATATCACTACTTTTACTTACACTCAGTTATTGAATTTTAAAACAGATGGAAAATAAAAAAATGTATAAAAAACTTAAGTTTTTTGTTCAATTTCATCGTTACTAAGCTTTTTATTGTATAAAAAAAATGACAGAAAACTTATCTACTTTTATTGTCAAATTTTTTCGTCCAAAAGTGGACAGATTTAGATGAAAAAATTAAATAACATAAGATATATTTTATAGTCTCTATTATACCCTATAGTTTATAAACCTAATAAAACTAATTTAAGGGTAACTTATTAACTTAATAATTTAGATTTAAAACTTAAAGTATTTTTTTTCTTTTCCTCTAAACTCAATAACAAGGTGTAAGAAAAATTGACTAGTTCTTTATTCTTTTATTTTCAATTAAAAATTAAGGTTTCATTTGATAATTGTGTTTTGCTTTCATATTTTTGCTTTTTATTTATGCTTTCATGTGTTTTTGCATTTACTTATTTCACCGGTGAAAATAAAAATTAGAGAACGTTATTTAATAATTATATTTAAGTGTTAATTTTATTTTATTTTGTGAAGATGTTGAGTTTGTACTTTTGTTATTGACAATATTCGATGTTTAAACCTCATTGGAGTTGAAATGACAATTTATGTTGCGAAAATTGAGAAAGCAACTTTTTTTATGTTTCATTTTTTTGTTGACAAATTAATTTTGCTTCCCACTTTTTTCAAAGCATAAATAATTACCAAACAATATTTTTTATTTCTGATTTAAAAAGAATGAAAGTAAAAATTTAAAAATAAAAATAATTACCGAACGAACCTTAAGTTTTTCATTCTTTTCTTTTTGGTCACAAACTTCAAAATAGTGTGTTAAGGTAATAACAATATCAGTAAATTTTTATTAGAAGATAAAATTACAATTAAGTAATTTAACTTCACATACTAGAGAAATAAAATTTTATATTATTTGAAGAAGATACAAACTCGTGATAATAATGAAATTGAACATATTTTATTTCGTTAAACATAAAGTATACTAATTTTACAATCAACTTATAAATAAAATAGTTCAAGATATTAGCAAAACTCAAAATTTACAAACCATAGATAATATAAAACTTAAATCATGATTAATAAGCTTCCATCCCTTCAGAACTATGTTAGTAGATACTCCCATGCACTCGCTTTAGTTGCAATAAATTTTTTTTTTCTTTTGTACACATGACATGGATTTTGACGTATTTATAAATACAAATAATAAGCTAATGTTCTATATTCATGCACATTTACACATTTAAATGTCACACTTTTGTTTAACTTTGTGTTAGTTGATCTAAGTCGCACCGGGTTGATGTATTTCAAATTCTATCTACACATGAAAAATGTTTTTCGGGATGGAGTGAGTAATAAGATGAGTATCTTTCTTTATGTCTCTTTTTTTTTTTTAAGTATTACTTTTGAGTCAAATTAATTATTTTTAAAATTAATCTTTTTACTATTTTTTGTTAAAATATAGGTGAAGAGATTATAACCAAAAGAAAGTATATACAATTTATTACTAACTTCAATTTTTATAATTTTAGAAATATATTTATATATGTTTAATTATTAATTCTAAAAATAGTCAATTTGACTTAAAAAAGTTAAAACTGAGCAATTAATTTGGGACGGAGGGACTAATATTTACTTTTAAAATTTTCTTAAATACTAAAGTTGGTATGAAACACGTATTGACACGAATTCAATAATTTTTTAAAATTAATTTTGACAACTTGTAATAGAACTTCTGAAAAATGGGGACTTGGAAAAAAGAAAAAGTTAATTTGCTGTTATGTACTCCCTCCGTCCCAAATTAATTGCTTTTCTAGGACTTTTTAAAGTCAAATTGACTATTTTTAAAATTAATAATTAAGCATATATAAATATATTTCTAAAATTATAAAAATTGAAATTAATAATAAATTGTATATACTTTCTTTTGGTTATAATATTTTCACCTATATGTTACCAAAAATAGTAAAAAGATTAGTTTTAAAAATAGTCAATTTGACTTTAAAAAGTCCTAGAAATGCAATTAATTTGGGACGGAGTGATATATTTTTTGAATATGTTTTGTTTTAACTATCTATATAAATACTATTCGTTCCACAAAAATAACTTTTTTAATAAACTTTTAAGATTTTTTTTTAAAACTATATAAAGTATTTAATTGATGAATATGAGTTGATAATGAAATTATAATAATAAGTAAAAAGGGAATATATCCTATATGGTATTTAATTAGTATATTTCATAAGATTAATATATTTATTTTTAGGGCTTTTTAGATGAATCCAATCGTACGGATTTAATGAACATATAAAAATATTTAAACATATGAATTTTTTATATGATTTGGTATGTCTATTATTGATTTTATTGTAATAAAAGTTTAATTAATCTTGATCGTAATAAAATATATTTATTTTATAATATTATAATAATAGTGTTGCATAACTTCAAATTGAATAAAAAATTACGTTTACTCATATTTTTGCATAATTTTTTCATCCATAAAATTAAATTTTATCAAAAATAAACTTAGTTTATAAAATGAAGGTATATAATTTATATAATCTAGAGAGTATCCCCGCAAACCTAATAATAAATTAAAAATAATAAAATTTGTGAATAAAAAAAGTAAAGAAATTAACAAGACACTTCTGTTAAAACAAGAGTGTTTACATTTATTCATACATCTATTTTTTGAAAATTAAAACATAATTTTTAAAGGGATTAAACTTTTTTATTTTATTTTATTTTATTTTTATCTAGGTAAGGGAAATGTGTAATGCTATAGATAGGGTGCGGATATCGAAGGTATACCCTAGTAAACCTCTGTAAACCCTCGTTCCGCTTTGTATCGACCAAATACACACACAGCTTCACGCACAAGGCTTTTGGAGGCAGAGCAGAGACAGCGGGATAGAGAAAGAGAGAGATGGCAGAGCAGAACTTGGAGGTAGACCTAGGCAATCTTATGGCTTTCGATCCTCACCACCAGTTCGTCTCTCCACCTTCTTCCAGGTTTAGGGTTTTTCTTTTCCTTTCCATTTACAGAGTAATTCGTCAAATTGCTGAGAAAATCGTTCATACAAGCTTTATGTATGTACAATTTGCATACAATTTACGTCGTTTAATTTTGATGCATGTTTGTTTAACTGGGTCGGGTCGCCTGAAAATTTAGTGGCTTTGAAATTGTTAGAACCTGTATATAATAAGGGTTTTATTTGTGGTTTTCGTGTTTTTTCTTGGATTAATATATGGGTTATTTGTTGATGTTGTTATTTTTACTTTACTTCATAGCCAAACGAGTCATGGTAAAGGTTATATGCAAATAGGCACCCGGTTTTGTTAAAAGGACAGTAACTAGTAATTTGAACTTCTTTGAAATCTGATGTGGAAAAACATAGTTGGTACTCGGTATGTTTTATTAGTTGCTTTTTTTGTAGGCATGCAATGGTTAAAACGTTAGTTGTCCAGTAGGACAGCTGAAATAGTTGAGGTTTTTAGGGATGCAACTACCCAGCCCGCCTTCGTTGAAATAAAATATAAATAAATAAATAAAGCGATAGGATTATGGAAATTGCATTTTGCATTTTTTTTTCAGTGTATAGGAAATCAGACAATACTTGAATGAAAATGTGCTTGATCGATTGAAAATAAATGATACAAATTGGGTGATAGTTGAATAAAAGTGTGTTTCATCTTTTGAAAATAAACTATACTTGAATGAAAGCGTGTTTCTCCTTTTTTTACTATATTTCTTAATGAGAAAAGGGGATTCATAGTCATTATAACATTGTGATTTCTGTACAAAGTTAACTATGTTGCTAAGTGGATGACGAAGAATTCAGTTTGAGGCTATGGTCAACTGTCAAAAATGATTTTACTATTTATCCAGTTCTGTTCCGTCATGGCATGATGGGTCTATCCCAACTCTAAAGTTGATGAAAATTGGCATGATGATTTGTAATTCTAATTCTAGCGCAGTTCAGATCTTATTTTTTTGAAAAAACCTAAAGTCTGGAAGAACATGTTAGGTTTCCAGCTGCATTAGAGTGCTCTGGTAGTTTATACAAAACCATTTGCTGAAGAGTTCGTTTCATGGTTTTATTTTCTGGGTATACTCTATCTGTGTATTATAAGAATTGAAGTCGCGGTATTTATTTCACCCAAGATTAGGTCTCTATACAAGTTGTTCTGCCCGTGGCTTCAGGGGTATTCACGTTTGCATATTCCTGCTCTGAGCGAGATCTTTGGGGATAAGAAGCATCATATATATATATATCCATTCTAAGGTTAGCTTTAGATAAGCTTCTCTAAGGCCACTTAACAAAACTATGTAGTTTTGTTAACTAAGTAATTTATTTTTACTTTTTTTTCTTTCACTAGTATGTTATCGGTTATTACTTTTCACTTCCACAAATCCCACTCTGGAAGATTGAAAATTATCCACGAAAATGAAAAGCTTATTGCTTCAAATCGGGTGAGAACCACTATGATCTTGAACACTGATGGTTCTCTTGAATCCATCGAACATATTGAGTCTGAGCTTATTTCATTTTCGAAGCTATTGTATATATTCAATGTTCGAAAAAGCTAAAAGCGGTACGAGGCGTTTTTCTCCGTTCGAGGCGAGGCGTAAGCCTCGAGGCGGAGCGAGGCGGAAGCCTTGATTTTAAGACCTAAAAGTCCCCAAAAAATTATACAAAAATGCTAATATAATCATAAAATAATCCATCATTATAAATTTATAATAAAATACATAAAAGACATAAATAATCAACGTCACATTAATGTATCATTACAAAACATGAAAACAACATAATATCATCAACTACTTATATAGTGACTATATAAGTAGTGTATCATTCGTATCCAGCGGCCTGAAAAAAGGATCAAATCCTTGATCATCATCCCCACCATCATCATCATCCCTATCATCACTAAGAGGATCCTCCATGGAATCATCATCGTATCTAATAGCTCTGTCATCCTCCTCATTGTCAGTGCTAAGATCCTCAAACTCCGGTTCTTCATCTACCAATTGCAATCCCTTCCCTTTATCTATAAATAAACAAGTGAGTATATATTTAATCTAAATGAGTATGTTTTTTTAAAAAACACTTTAAAGACAAATGAGTAATGACACTAACCTTTTGTTTTAGTTTTTGACTGCAAAGTCTTTCTCTCTCTCTTTTGACTTCCTTGTTTACTACTTGTTCCTTGAGTCCCTTTCCCTTTAAGTGTACTCTCCCTCACGTTAGTCTCTTCTCCTCCAATTGTCTTTTCATTCCCATGAGTTCCTTCACCCTCCTCAATATCATCATTCCCATAAGTCACTCCCGATATATTTTCATCATTATCCCCCGCAACCCACTCATTATCAGATGGCACACTATCAACAACCAATGGATCCTCTTCTTCTGTTAGTGCCTTTTTTTTGATGTGCCGATCTTTCAATTTTTTATTATACATAACGTAAGCCAATGAGTTAAGCCTGGATGCGGACAGTCGATTCCTTCTCTTTGTATGTATCTATATTAATTACAAGTAATTGAGTATTAGTGAGATCCAATGATTGAGAATATAAATGATTTATATCTAATAAATACCTGACTGAAAGTACTCCAATTACGCTCACACGCCGAAGATGAGCAAGTTAAGCTCAAAATCTTTACTGCAAAGTTTCTTAATTCTGGAGCTTCATCTCCATATGCGATCCACCAATCAGCTGGATCAATATTAAAACATATATCAATCTTACCAAGACCACGTTTAATCAAAATGAAAGCATATACATGCATTAATCGCATTTGACTTACTGGGAGCACGTTTCTTACAAGTGTTTTTGGCACTTACAAGTGTTTTTGGCATTTGTGTAGCCAAATAAGCCTTGTCTCAATCGGAATGCATCCAATTGCAAATCAGCTTTCTCTCTTTCCTCGGAGTTAGGAATAAGCTTGTCCATACAAGCGTACAATCCCACCTTAACTTCCACATTGGCACAGAAATTGTCATCATAATGAAAATGAGGATTCAAAAAATATGCAGCAGCGTGCAAATGCCGATGCAACTGATTGTCCCACTTAGCATCTATTATGCTCCATATCTCTTTATAGGCCCCCTCCTCATTATCCAAATTTTTTGCAATCTCTTCTTTCGCGTTGTCCATGGCACCATATAAAAATCCCATTCCCGGCACCTTTTCTGAATCTGTCATCCTCAATACACTTACGAGAGGTTTTGTGGTCTTAATTGCATATCCCACACTACCCCAAAAATTCCTATCGCTCAGAATGATTTTTCTCGCCTCTCTACCTTCAGGTTTTTTTGCCCAACTACAATTTGCCCACTCCCTAGATGTAAACATAGCCTCCAAAGGCTGTCTCAAACTATGCATACTCTGCAAAGTTAAATAAGCAGTGGCAAATCTAGTGGCGGCTGGCCGAACAAGGTCTTTATTAGTGTTGGCCCTCATCAATGCCAATACCCATCCATGATTATATATGAAGTTGCTTACCTACAATTACATAATGGCATTCATCACAAATTAATAATAATTCAAGTATTCATTGAATAAAAAAAATTATAAACAAATAAAAATAAAAAAAGTAATTACCTTCTTGGCCTTGGTCAAAGCATTTTTATGTTGAGGCAACTCTCCAAGCTTCTCAAGCATCAAATCGATGCAATGCGCGGCACACGGTGTCCACCACATACGTGGCCTCTTCTCCATTAACATTCTCCCCGCCGCCTTATAATTAGATGCATTGTCAGTGACTACTTGAATAACAAGGTCTTCTCCCACTTCCTCAACAACCTCATCAAGTAGTTTAAACATCAAATTAGCATCTTTAACTGCATCAGATGCATCAACAGATTTTAAAAATACTGTGCCATGGGGGTTGTTTACAAGAAAATTTATTAGTTGTCTTCCCCATCTTTCCAACCATCCGACAAGATTGACACCCCCGTATGTGACCAAGTCTTCTTTACCTCCTCAACAAAGGCCTTTGTAGTCTTCTCTTCCTCCTTCAATACCCAAGAGCTAAGGTCGTATGGAGTGGGGGGTTTCAAACCACGACCATAGTTCCCAATTGAGCGGCACATATTTAAAAATGAATGACTGCCTGCAGCATTAAAGGGAATACCGTTTTCAAAGAAGAATCTACCAATATCAAGACAGACTGCATTACGAGCCTCCTTTGAAAATACGGTACGATTTGTTGTAGCATCATCATCAGCAGCATCAACATCTACAACAAATTTGTCCATGGGTCCCCGAACTCCCCTCGCGGAGGCACTACCCACACTTGAACCTCCCAAGGATGGATGCCCACTATAATAAGACCCACTTTGTATTTTTTCAGCTTCATTTCTTTGTCTTTCCTCTTTTGAGTCAACACTTTTCTTCATCAAAGACGCAAGCTCTTCCTTCACTTCACTTGGTACTTTTTTGCAAGCCTCAACGTTACTATGATTACCGACAAGATGATTTTTCAGCCTTGTAATCCCTCCTTTACAAATTTTTTTACAAAAATTGCATTCCACATATAAATGAGATTTATTAACTCCAGGAGCTTCAGTGCCATATTTCCAAGCTGGATCTTTCTTACCCATAATAACAATTCACTGTCTGTAATAAAAAAAAATGAACATATTTTTAAATGAAGTGAATTGTCCATACAAATACATTTGTATATCAACATGTATGTATGTATATATATATTTATATATTTATATATTATAATATATATTATTTATATATGTATAAATTTATACATATATAAATAATATATATTATAATATATACATATATAAATATATATAAACATACATTATACATATCCCAAGTTGGAAACAGGTACGGAAAAATAAATATACATACTGCATACAATCAAATATTTTTAATGTTCAGATCATTTAATTTGAATATTTTATAAAATCTGATAGTTTAAAAATATTTTTAATCAAATTTTTTTAAAATATTTAAAAATATTAATCTATTGATTTTATATACATACTGCATACAATCAAATATTTTTAATGTTCAGATCATTTGATTTGAATATTTTATAAAATCTGATAGTTTAAAAATATTTTTAATCAAATTTTTTTAAAATATTTAAAATATTAATCTATTGCTTTTATATACATACTGCATACAATCAAATATTTTTAATGTTCAGATCATTTAATTTGAATATTTTATAAAATCTGATAGTTTAAAAATATTTTTAATCAAATTTTTTTAAAATATTTAAAAATATTAATCTATTGATTTTATATACATACTGCATACAATCAAATATTTTTAATGTTCAGATCATTTAATTTGAATATTTTATAAAATCTGATAGTTTAAAAATATTTTTAATCAATTTTTTTTAAAATATTTTAAAATATTAATCTATTGATTTTATATACATTCAATCAAATATTTTTAATATTTAAGTTATTTTTATATATATAACTTGAGCAAACAGTTACGGAGAGAGAGATGATTAAAGATCTTTAACATGATATTCACTATTCAGGGGATTCCCAACATATGCATATATTAATAATATATATATATATAACCCAATTACCCAACAGGCCAGCAGAACCCAGAAAGAAGTTAACCCAAAAAAAAAAAATCGAACCAGTAAAGTGGAAGAAAAAATGAAATACCTGCCGGCTGCCGGTCGGAGTCTCTCGCCGTCGCAGTCGCCGCCTCTCGCAGTCGCCGTCGCAGCCTCTCGCAAGTCGATCGACTTGCCTTCTCACTTCGCAGCCTCGAGCCCTCGACTACTCAGTTCGATCTTCTTCTTTGCTGCGACTTGGACTAGGGCTCACTACTTCGTTCTGCTTTTTTACAGTAAGCTTCTTCTCACGACGTCGTTCTGCTTTTTTTTTAAACCCACTTTTAAATTGTGTCTGATGGAATCAAGGCTTACGCCTTGTTACGCCTTGAGGCGCATCGCCACAAGGCGCAAGCCTCAGCGAAATATAGCGCGCGACTCTTCTTTTCCCTCAAAGGCGTAGGCTTCGCCACAGTCCTGCTCCGCCTCGCTACGAGGCGCGCCTTGAGGCGTACGCCTCGATCGCTTTTTCGAACATTGTATATATTCTAACACTTCTTACAACTTTCAAAACTTCTTTATGTTAATGATCTTTGAACTGGGCAACTATGGATAATCATATTTTGCCTTTTTTGATTCTAGCGATAGCCAATGGATGAAACTAGCTAGGAAAATTAATTAACCATCTTGAAACAAGTTTTTCGATTTAAACTTGTCCATTGAAATTTTGGATGTCCTCTCTGCCACAGAATTTAATTCTGCCCCAAATTCATTAGGTTCCTTTCACCTTCCAAACAAATGGTAGTTCCATTGCTTTGATTTTTGACACCCAATTGCTGAATTTCAATATTGTGTGTTGGAATCTGAAAGGCAGTTGAAGGATTCTACGAATATAAATGATCTCATGCTTTTCACAAATGACGAGTTGACGACAATTCAAGATTAAAGGACAAAAAGAGAGAATATCTGCAAATATTGGGGGTGGGGGAAGGGTTGAGTTTTGTGCAGAGAGGAAAGGGTAAGTTGAGAGGCGGCAAATGATAAAAGGAAAGAGATTAGATGAGAAATATTTACTAGATGATCGGTGCATAGAGTGCAAAAGAACATGAGAAAATAAAGAACAAATAACTTAGTTAACAAAACTGCGTTGTTTTGTTAAGTGGTCTTAGAGAAGCTTATCTAAGACTAGCCTTAGAATGAATATTCCCTATATATATATATCTATAGATATGATGTCATAAGTTTTGGACCTTTGGTTTTCTAGAAAAAATTCATTACAGTTCAGTCTCTGAAATATACAATTAAATAAATTATTATATAGCTGTCTTTTTTAAATACTCAGGGAGGAGCTGGTGAAGGAGAGTATACAACAAGGCACCAAGCTAGTTCAAGCAATTGCAGATTGTCTTTTCAGCTTACCTTCTACCGAAGACCGAGATGGACCTATTGTCAAGTTGCCTCCGCCAACGACAAGATTGCCGAGAGAGAAGCCTGTATGTTCTTCTTTATTTGTTTCTGTAGTTATACTTTCTTGTGCATGCATGTTCATGCATGAGCATAGTTGGTTTATGAAATGATCAGTAATCTATACTAAGAAGGCCTCTTGATCTCCAATTTGGTTTGTCTAATTATACTGCCTTAATTACTGGTAGTCGCATAGTCCTTATAATTGATTAAAAAACTTGTATAAAATTTCATTAGGCCTATCAGTGTCATTCTATAAATTTGAAGGGTAGCTCCCATTGCATTTCTCTCCTCCCACTTTCTCATTTTTTTCTCTGCCTACCAATTGTGATCTTCTATTTTGTAGAACATTGAAGTGGGTAACTAGTTTCGAACTTGCTAACCATTCAGAACATGCACGCAAACAAATTGAGTACCTATCACTTTATATTGATTGTCAATAAGTTGATTGTAATAATGTCTATAGGTGGATATAGCACTTTCAAGCAGATAACTGCTAGGTCAGCATGTTATTGCAACTTCTTTGGCCACTCTACATGAATTTGAGTTCATAAAAAACAAGGTAATGCTAGGGGTCTCAAAATTTTGGTCCCAAATAGTGTCTCAAATGATGTGGCACCATTTCATTGGTTGGGTAAATCACTTGCGATTGACTATATCATAAAGTACATTTTATCTTATCTTATTCAACGCCACATCATTTGAGACCCTTAGCATTATCCTAAAAAATATATATATTAGTGATCACCAAGAATGGAAAGAGAGGCATTTTTGAAAAATTACAAATACCGCACACCATGCCCACACGGTGTACCAAAATTTGGAAGAGGACTTAGACTAGCAAGACATCTAAAATTATCTGGTCTACTTGTGTCGAGAATTGCAGGTTACTTCTTACAGTTCACGAGGTTAGTAGACTCTTACTAGTAAATTGACATTATTCATATGATGTAGCAAACTATTATTCATTTAGATTTTCATTTTCATCTTCATTTTTTTGATGCAATCTTAGTTTTTTAATATATATGTTGATATAAATTAATCGCATAACACAAACCTTGCTTATTTATTCAGCTTCCAAAGCCTAGACCTCCAACAAAATGGGAAGAGTTCGCAAAAAAGAAAGGTTAGTTAATGACGATCTCACCTGTTTGAAGCACAATTTCTTAGGGAATAGATTTTGTTTCCAAATACTTGTGGTGACCTACAATGTTTTTGAGACATCACACAGGCATCCAAAATCGTAAGAAAGACAAGCAAGTGTTTGATGATCAAACTGGCACTTGGAAGCGCCGTTATGGATATGATCGTGTAAATGATGATAAAGACGTTCCAATTATTGAAGCAAAGATGACTGATGGTATGAGTGTTGACTATTTCTAGTTTTTATTTGGCTAATTTATTTTTATAATTTATGTATCAAAGTTTAATATGTGGTAGAATTCAGATGATAAATGTCATGTAATACAAAAAGATAGAAAGATTACGGAGATGCTATTTTGTTCTTTATAGCAACCATATCATAGACATCACATTATCACATTATCCACCCTCCCCTTGTGGCAATTAGTTCCCCAAGCAGGCAGCTTGAAGTGAAGATAGAATACTTTTTTTTTTAATAAATGACTTGAGAGTCATGAAATAGTGAAAATGAAATAAGATTTCGATATGTTGAAGTAGATTTATATTTTTTTTTGCAGAGCCAGGACAGGACCCTTTTGCCAAGAGACGAGCAGAAAAGAAGCAGCGAGTAGAAAAGCAAGAAAAAAATAGGCTACATAATTTAAAAGAAGCTGCAAAAGTTGGTGCCCTACCAAGGTTTTGCCCTTCTCCTTTGTGCCAATTGTAAATTTTGAGTGCTTGAAATGGAAAGAGAATTTATAGGTTTTAATAATGTTGCATAAGCAACAATCTGGCTGTTCATTGCTAGAATACCATTCCACAGAACAATCTTGTGTACCTTGAAGCTGCCATCTTCCTGTGTTGGTTGCGTCAGTATACTCTACTTTGATGATTTCTTCTACTTTATAGCATATGGTGTTTCCTATGTGCACGGGAATACTGGTTATGAATTATCTGTTTGCCTTTCTGCTGGTAAAATATCTCCACAATTTTATGTAGTCTTTGTGAGGCTTCTATTCAAATCATGATTGGATTGTTTAAAGCCCTCAAGCCTTTTCAATTGGAAGCCTATGTGTGCTCATGCTCCAGACCAACTAGATCACTGGTATACTGATTTCCCAATATAATCTTGTGTCAAATACTGATGACTCCATATTTGATAGAGAGTCGCACTGTCTATAATTTGATAAATAAATATTAATGTTCTTCTAACTATTACTGTATGTATATATGTGTGTTATTAACCATTAGTCTTCAACATTTTTTCTTCATTATGTTGTCAGGATCGTAAAAGATAATTTGTTTCGTGCAATTAGTAAGTAGCATTGGTATCCATTATATGGGAGACTAATGACTCCTTGAAATTATAGTACTATATGTTTATTTTTTCTTTGGAGGTTCCATCCCTGGGACTTTTAACCAACTCTCCTTTGTGAGTGGGCAAGTACATACCTGCTTATGTGTGTGTTAAAGTAAATGTAATAATAAAATATTCTTGAGCATGTTGCATAAAAAGCAGTGTTTGATCTTGATTTGTAAATGCTAAATCTAAGTGAGTTCTCTTCTGCAGCCATGTTCAACTTGCTGCCACAGCATTACCTATAACAGGAACCCAAGCTGCACCTAGAAAAGTTAGCAAGGATGAATTACAGAATGTTGCTGGAATGGCAGCAACTGCAACCGCTAGTGGTGGTAAATTTGACAAGAAGTTGCTTGGAGAGAAGCCCCCTAAACATGAAAAGAAGTATCGAAAGGTCTGTTCACTTCCCGAATTCCTAGTCATTCCCATGATTATGCATCTACTGCTGTAAGTTTTAGTTATACTCTTTTAATTTGGATTCAGTTCTTACCGGTGGTGGAAGGATCAGGAATGGGCTCATTAGAGAGGCAACAAACTGATAAAATTCTGAACAAGTTAATGTCCAAGAATTCCCATGAAATACTCAATGTTGACAAGGTATTCACATCTCTTTTAACTGGTCTTCCAGAATCATAGTTGCATAAACTTGTGCACTCAATAGATCCTTTAATTGTTTAAATGTCTACTTTCTGGATATAGGCTGTTAACATGTACAATGTGAAGAAGGAAAAGAAACGAAGAAATCAACAAGGGAAGTCCTCATCCACCTCAAGCAAGTTGAAAACAAAGAAAAGCCCTTATAAGAAAATGTCAAAGAAGGGATCTTCATTTAAAGGGAAGTCGAAATGAAATTATCTTTTATGACTATGCTGTGACATGAAGCTTTTGTTAGGACGGGTATTAAAAGTTGTCAATCAGGACGAAGATAAACATAATTTATTGTAAGCTATGTTTTTGTTATTCATCTTTTTCGGCCCAAGGAAATTTTGTTGTCTATTTTATACTGAATCATATGATGTTGAGGAAGAAGAGGAAAGGCAAACCCAAATCTTTCGCTGGTTCAATCAATTTGACTTAAAAAGGATGGCCAGAGGATCTTTCATATATGGCAGCTTCGACACCATGTCATGGGGTTCTCAGTAGTTTTTTTTGGTTTACAAGCGTGCATCTATTATCCTGTCCTATGTATGTTTAATCAAATTCAGGACAACATTTACCTGACTTGCGTTGTTACATAGAGAGCACGATTGTAGTGGTGTTTTTCCGCCGAAGGTTTAATGTATTTGTTTTATGTACTGGACACCACCAACTAGAGCTGCAAACGAACCGAACCGTTCGCGAACCGGTTCGGTTCGGTTCGAGTTCGGTTCGGTTCGAGTTCGACTAGAGCACCAAATCGAGTCGAGTTCGCACATGTTGTTCGGTTCGATTGCTCGATCGAACATGTTCGCGAACCATGTGGTTCGGTTCGCATGTGTTCGCGAACAGTTCGAGTTCGGTTCGACTCGGTAAGTTCGAGTTCGAGTTCGGTTCGACTCGGTAAGTTCGAGTTCGGTTTCGGTTCGACTTGGTAAGTTCGAGTTCGGTTTCGGTTCGATTAGCTCGTGTTCGGTTCAATGCGTTTCGAGTTCGAGATTGGTTCGAGATGTTCGATTTCTTATGTTTAAATTTAAATTTGTTTCTAAAATTCTAAATATAAATAATTGGTTATTTCATGTTAATTCTAATGTTTGTCTAATTGTCTTATCAATAATGGTTTAATTTTGTAGTAATTTTCCTTTTTATTACTTAAAACATCTTTTTGTGTTTTTAATAATTGATTCTAAGTAATAAAGTAAACATTTTTATTAAATAATAATGTGTACCTCTTCATCTCTATTTTAATTAAAAATAATTTTTAATACTTTTATAAAAATTTAACAATAATTGTTGGATTATTATAATTTACATCTCTAATAATTTAATTAAAGTATAACCCATGCCATAAATCACATAAATAAAGTAATTAATCATGATACAATGACAATTTGATATTAATTAAAGAATGATTACAATACAATACAATTGCTTACATTTCTGATTTACATGACTTATAGAAATTGTCAAATCGAGAGAGAGAATAGAAAAGTCAAGTCATCAATATCTCGAAACATCACTAATATAGTAATAGTCATTGTACAATTACTTATAGTACCGTACTATTGTTTGCATGAAATATGAAATTAAAATGAGTTATTAATTTAAATTATAATAAGCAATTTTTTATATAAAAAAAATTAAAACAAAGTCTTTAAATAGTTTTGCGTCTTTTATCTTAGAATCGTAGTTAATTTATATAGTTTTAAACAATATAATTATGAAAAATTATAAACTTATAGTTATTTATAAAGTAATTCTCAAGATTTATTGTATTCTAAATAAAAATAGTTAGTTATCTTCATACTCCCTCGGTCCCTCAGTCTCTTATGTTTTTTGTTTTTTTTTTAAAATTAATGGACACACATGTTAAGAAAAACATTTAATATTATGTTTTTTAATTAAAAATAACTCTAAATATTAATATTATCTTTGGATTGGAATAAGAGAGTGTTACTTATTGGATAGAAAGTAGTGAGAGAAACAAAATTAATTTTAGTACTTGGGGTATTGAAAATTAAACAATTAATGCTTAATTGAAATTCTTAAATAACAAATATTAAGAAACAAAAACTCTTCTCTAAAATGACATTTAAAAAGGAATATGGGTGTATTAAATTCTAAATTTGTCTTATCAATAATTGTTAAATTTGTAGTAATTTTCTTTTTATTACTTAAAACATCTTTTTATTTTATTTTTTGATAATTGATTGTAAGTATACATTTTTATTAAATAATTAATAAATAATAATGTGTACTTCTTCACCTCTAATTTAATTAAAATAATTTTAATATTTTTATAATTTTTTTAACAATGATTGTTGAATTATTACAATTTACATCACTATATAATAATTTAATAAATTATAACTCATGTCATAAATCACATAAATAAAGTTAATAATTATATAGTTAATAATATTATATCAATTATTAACTATATAATTAAAAGTGCAAACTTGATTTCACAATTTTTTTATTTTTTTAGTGTTACAGACTTATGGTATATATATGAGAATGAGAGAGAGCGATTGACTAACTTTGATTTATGCAATTAAGTAATCATATTTAGTGAAAAAAATGGTGTTTAATAATCCAATTAATTAATTAAATAATATGTCACATCGTCGTTTGAATGAAATTAAAATGAGTTATTAATTTAAATTAAATAAATAATATAATTATGAAAATTATAAATTTGTTATAAAGTAATTCTCAAGATTTATTGTATTTAATTATTAATTTATTGCATTCCTTTTGAATTAAAAATATTTCCTATCGATTTTGAAAATTCATACTCAAAGATTTGAAAGACTTTTTGGATATTAATATTTGATTTTTGATATTTGCAAATTAAGAATTTATAAGTACTTGCTAACTTTTAAATTTTAACTTCTTTTAAGTAATCATTTTTTATTTTGGATAAATGTTGATTAAAATATTTGGCCTAATTTTTGCTTCAGTTCGTTGATTCAATCATTCAAAATTTCAAATATTCATGATGATGTTCGCGAACATAACATGGTCATGTTCGCGAACAAAGTGATGTTCGCGAACAAAATGACGTTCGCGAACAGAGTGATGTTCGCGAACATGGTCATGTTCGCGAACAGAATGATGTTCGTGAACATGACCCTGTTCGATTATGTTCGCGAACACAACCATGTTCGACTGTGTTCGCGAACATGACCATGTTCGACTATGTTCGCGAACTGTTCGCGAACATCTATCGATTCGAACTCGCACATGGGTGTTGGTTCGATTATGTTAATCGAACATGTTCGAGTTCGACTTATAGTGTTCGAGTTCGGTTCGAGTTCGACAAAGTTCGGTTCGGTTCGGATCGTTTGCAGCCCTCACCAACTCTATTCATGTAATTTCTGCTCTCAGTGATTAAACTCTCTCTCTCTCTCTCTCCAAGTTCTTTGGCTGTACACTAGGGGAGGAATACAAGGAACACATAAATACCAAGGAATAGGGTTCATGGAAAGTTAGGTTTTTAAGGACAAGATAAGAAAAAAGGGGCTGAGTTATACATGCTCGTCTGGGTTACTTACGGTAACTTGACAATCCTGTTTTATTCTATTTTCTGTGTGATCCACGTCAGTTTACTGTTAAAAAAAATTTAATGCACATGAGTATTCTTTGTACTATCAATAATACAAATAATAAAAAAAAACGTGAAAACTTTCTTTACGAAACAGAGAGTATAATTTTTGTAACTGATATCCACGTGGCTTCAAAATATACGATCAATATTAAAATTTTGAAAGTAAAAAAAATTATTAATTATAAAATTTATTATTTATAAAAATTAAATGAAACATATTAAATTTAACTTATAATTGAAAATAAAATTTAATTTATATTTTAAAATGAAGAAACTATTTTATTTTATGTATTATATTAAATTTAAACTAGTAAAGGGCAATTAAGAAGTCTATCTTTACCATCTTGTATGGGACTGGGAGTTGAAAATAGAAGAGAAAGAAAAGGAAAGTTAGAGAAAATAAATTTTGGTGGGTGTTTTGGAGTTTTGTTTATGATAAAAAAGAAAAGAAAGTTTAGGAAAATATAGCTCACTTTCTCCTAAAAAAATTTCTTCTCAAAATTGAGAAGATTGGGAGAGAAAAAAAAACTTGATTTAGTAATATTTTCATAATACCAACTTTCACATAAATTTTTTAACTAAACATAATTTATTTATTTCTATGCCTTAGGTAGGGTTATGTTTGTTTACAAAAACATGCTTGAAATTAGATTATTTGTCTTAATTTAACACTATTTCAAATTATTTAATCCTTTGAACAGAGACTATTAGTCTCATAAAACCATTTGATAACTTAAAACGGACGGACCATATTCATCGTCGGATTACATAGTCCATCATAAATAATTTTAAAAATGACAAAAAAATAATTCATAAGAATAATTTAAATAATTATTAGCCCTTCAAAATAATGTTAAATTAATACAAATAATTTAACCTCAAACTTATCTAAGGTACTAACATACCAATTTAATAAAAGTATACATTTTTTTTTGCCCCTTTTCCCTTCTCAACCTCGTTGATAAGACGCGAAAAAATAATTCAACTCACTGATAGAGTCGGTGTATCGAGTGCAGTCTTTGGAATTACAGTCATAAATGAGAATAATATAATTACTATATCGGAGCCGGACCGATTCGGAGGTAACGTTTAAATTACTATATCGGTGGGTTATTTGTGCAAATTATTTGGGAAAAGTTTGTGTCAACAAGCCCATCCAAAGGAGTTGCCGGGTAATATATATGGCGAACACCCAACGGAATTCGCATTCTATGTAAGCATTTGAATCTTGTGGAGAGAGAGAGATAAGTAACAGGGGATATATATATATATATATATATATATATTGAGAGAGAAATAGAGAAAGAGAGAGAGAGAATGAGAGCTGAAAAGATCTGGAACGCCATGGAAGTTGCAGGGGACGCTCGAGAGAACTGTAACTCGGAGATTCATTATTCTTCTCTTACCGTCGACCACACTCTCGCTCTTCCTCAAATGAAACCTCGCATCGTGTAAGTTCTCATTTCTCTCTAAAATTTTCTTCCCATCTATTTCGCTAACGAGTTTATTCGTTTCTGATGACCTTTTTATTACTCGGTCGGATTTAAGCTTCTGCAGCTTAGTTTTTTGAATGAATATACGTTGCTTAGGGTTAGGCTTATATCTCTGTCTGCGTTAGGAACGAAGTCTCTGACAATTTTGATCTTTTACTAATTTTGAAGAGACTGTAAATTGATATCAACAATGTAGGAACTCATTCTCTCTCTAAGCTTTGCTGTCCAATTAGCGTATTTGATTTTCGTAGTAATGAATATATGTTTTCGTTTTATTTAATCTTCTTATAGTGTAGTGTGAATAATTATTGAATTTGTTTAACCTTTGAGTTTAGCCACTGTTTATTTGCTTCCGCATGTTTTGGAATTGATTGTACCAAGTCCGGTTGATTTTAGATTTCTGTTTTCTAGTCTTCTCTGGTTCCTTGGGAGGATATATGAGAATCCGAGTTCAATATTGATATAGTATATATTCCTTCTTCTAAATTAGTATAATTGGCTCAGTATTCTCTCCTTTCATTTTAACAATTCTTATGGAATGGATTGACTTCAACAGAGAGCTGTGCAAGGATCTTTTCAAAAATTGGTCAAATCTAGATGGTTCACACTTTTCTATTGAGACAGTATCTGGTGGCATCACAAATCTTTGTGGGTATCCTGTTCGTTTTGTAGTAATTGATTGTTCATTTGCTGACCTTCTATCTCTATGCTGTTAAACTATATTTTTCCAGAGCAACATATGTACAAATTTGCGATAACCAGAATTCCAAAGAAAAATTTATACCTCATTTGATTTCTTGGCATTCTTATGTAACACTCTACTCTTTCAACTCTAATATATCAAAACTTAATTTTTATCCTTGCAGTACTGAAGGTATCTGTTAGAGAAGAAAATGGGAATACAATAAATATGACACTTAGATTGTATGGCCCAAATACTGAATATGTTATAAATCGTGAACGGGAGATGCAGGTGTGTTGCTAAGGCTTTCGTTGTTGGAATGCAGTTATATGTGTCCACTAATTTGGTATATTTTATATTGAATATAATCATATTTATTTTTCTTATTATCCTTTTTGATAAACTGATTGGTTTGCTGTATTATGTGTAGTATGACCAGATATTCTTATGGTTGAATGGTTGTGGTCTATAGATTTAAGGTGATCTTATGCACAATGATGTATAAATGTTTTAAATGAAAATTGATATTATGCATCATATCCTATTTTTGTTGTTCCTAGAAATTGATGATATGGTATCATGATCTCTTGGGGTTTGGTTGGGTGAATATATTTACTAATACTTATCAACAGACAGAGAAAAAAGAGAGTTAGATGTAATAAAGAAAGAAGTTTCACAAACTTGAGATGGTTTAAACAACTGAACCTTTGTCCAAGCGTTGGAGTTTCATGTGATGGTCATATGTTTTTTCTTCTCATGTCTATGTTGTATGGGCAGTCATCTACCATATTTAAGTAGCCAATTTATTGCCCATGAATTATCCAAATATCTTCTTCTTTATGTACTGTTATATGAGTTGGTCATTGTGCTCTGAATTTATTTACGTCCTGCGTACCAAAATGTAATGAGGTTTTGCTTGGAGCAACTTTATACAGAAGTTGTGTAAAACTGACAACACAATTGGTGTTTAGTAAATTTATGCTTTTAACTTCCAGTTAGGTTTTTAATTACTCCATTTTGAAGAATCCATATTTTGTTGTTCCATTCCTAAATCCACGAATTCTTATCTCCCCCCTCCCCTTTTTCTCTCCTCGTGCATGTAATATTGATATTGCAATTGATCATTCTATTACACAGTTAGAGTTTTGTGAATCTTTTGATTGTTGCACTTGAGTTGAAAATTGTGGAAATAAGATAAGTTGGGCTTCCTCAAGATGAGGACGTGGGCCTGAAATTGCTCGTAGTTGTATGTTGATTGCCCATAATTCATTTTAATCTAAGAAAAGCTTTAGTACTTTTTGATAATAACTTGACGTTTCGCACTAATATTGTGACCTTTGGGTAGTTGAACCTCAAAAGATTTGGCTCCAGTATACTGTTTGTCATATCTTGACATATTTATATATAAGAAAAATATATATTAAGTAGATATTTACAATTTTAAGGTTATTCCTTCATAGCCTTTTTTGGGCATGATCGAAATTGTTAATTGTAATTGGAAACCTTATACCATGTTTAGGCCATTCAATACCTCTCGGCTGCAGGATTTGGTGCCAAGTTGCTTGGAGTTTTTGGAAATGGCATGGTGCAATCATTTATAAATGCTCGGACTTTATGTCCATTAGGTAAGAATTATCTTGATCATATTGTGAGTGAGACTGGATGAATTTTTTAAACTAGTAAGTTTCTTTTTGGACTGTTTGCTTCTACCTTTGAAAATCAGTGATAATTATGGCACTTCTTCAAATATGCTTGTTAACTGTTTGATGTTAATGAGGAACCTTGAATTTGCGAGTATATTTTTGCAATTAGATGGATGCGAATTCGTGTTAGTTTCGTCACTGATGATTTTATTTACTACAGATGCTTAATACGGAGTAGATGAGATTATTCCCTAGTTTGAAAATCCTTACTTTTCTGCTAAGCATTAGTGTTTTTTGAGTTTTATGTGGCAGGAGCCATAGGAATGGTCTATTGTTTTCCTTGTTGAAGGAGTTTTACTAAAAAGTAAACAAGGACATGCTGGTTAGTTTAAAATACATAAATTCAGTGAGGACATGTTCTACAATTCAAAATACATAAATGCAGTAATAACACAAACATGATTCACTTTCATAAGCATGTCTATATTTTTTGCTACAGTGAACATGCTTGAAGTTGTTGCATTCTAATGTGAAGCATTATTTTTCCTTTGAGATCATATATGAATACCAAAATACGTGGAGACCTCATTCTGTTTTCTGGCATGATCGTCGCTCTTTTTCCTTGACAGACATGAGAAAGCCAAAGCTAGCTGCCGAAATTGCGAAGCAACTTCATAAATTCCATCAGGTGGAAGTTCCAGGTTCTAAAGAACCTCAACTGTGGAATGATATCCTCAAGTTTTTCAAACAAGGTCCCCCATTTCACTTTTTCTTGCATAGGATATCTTTTAGTTTGCCTCCTGGATCTAGCTGCCCGATAACTATAATTTTGAATAAATAACTATTATGTTCATATGTTGTGAATGTTCCTCATATCTGAGATGCTTCTTATTGCTGCTTGCAGCATCTAATCTTAAATTTGATGATATTGAGAAGAAGAAAAAGTATGAGTCAATTAAATTTGAAGAAGTTCAGACTGAACTTGTTGAGCTGAAGGTAATCTCTCTCTCGTAAATTGATTGTACGTGGTGCAATAGTTCTGTGAGTATTTTGTTCTACTTTCAGGATCTGAATGGTTTACCTTATATTCATATCAGTTTGATTGTCTGATGCCTATATATACCTGTTTAAAGGATGCTTATTCTTTTTCTTAGGTGATGTATAATCATGGTAGTAAGTTTTGTTGGTGAAGGACTAAGCCTACTATTATACAAAATTAAATATTGTTTGTTCTCTTTGACTTGCTGAAGAGATATCAAGTAGGGGTTGGTTAGCCGAACAGGATTTTGGCATAATTTAATAATTTTCATAATATAATAATGGCCATAATGTGATAGGTCATTCCGATTCATCATTTCGGTCCTAGTTGGGATATGTCGAATATTTATAATGTTATATGACTTGTAATATATGACTTGTAATGCAATGATTAATAATTATTTGATTCACTAAATATATGACTTGTAATGCAATGATTAATGCAAATTCTAAGTGAAAAGGTCACATCATTAGTCATCATTAATGTTTTGTCATTTATGGCCTATTGCATTACAGATGTCAATTAGCTAATACTTCATTGAAGGTTGTAATAAAAGTGACTAAGTGAGACAAATTGACGTAATGGGATTATGTCCATAATGGTCTAATACACCGTAATGGATTAACCAAACACGAAACGCATCACATTAACATAGTGAGCTATTGCATTACGGAGTTATTATATTGATAAGACCTGAACCAAACACTATGTTTGTGCTATAGTAGAAGCAATTTCACGGTGAACCTGCACAATCAAGATTACTTTAACAGAATTGGAGTTGAAAATGTTCAATCATATGCCAGTGTTAGCTATGAATCACGAGATTCATTTCTGGCTCTAAATGGATTGAATTTACTGAGATTACATATATATGGATTTAGCTCTAGATAAATTGCAAAATAGGTATCTAGACCAGATTGGCAAAGAGAGTGTTGCATAATATGTGGCCAAATTTAAGTGACTGTTTAGCGTTATGTTCTTTCAGCTTTTGGTGACCTTTGTCTTTTTATATTTGTGTGCATGTATGTTTGTCTTTCTTTGTGCGTTAAATACCGTAAGATGAAAATTTCTTATGAAATTTTATCTAGGATACATTTGATGTCTGCTCAACTCCTACCCTTCAAGCTAACATGGGAAAATTCCGGAAAATTAAATCTGCTTTTGCAGAATGAATGCATTTTTTTTGGTCATATATTAAAAGTTTCTTTTGGTTTTCGGATTATCTTATTCTGATTCTATGATGGCTGCTTGTAAAGTTTAAAGATCTTAGTTTTATTTGTGATCTGGGACAGGAATTGACAGGTAGTCTTAATGCTCCCGTGGTGTTTGCTCACAATGACCTGCTTTCTGGGAATTTGATGCTCAATGATGATGAAGGTATGTGTGAGCCCCAACTCTCTGTTCGATCTAATATTGTGCTTTTTGAAGAGCCTCACTCTGTTCCTTGTTCCCATTATGTTCTGTTAATCTCTCGTGGCACCATCTTCTCCTTGTTTTGCAAGATAACTTTAAATATGGGATGTACTTCTTCCATTATGTTAATTCTTTAGCATACATACGAGATTCACCTTGCTTATGAACAATATGTTATATCTTCTGATGCCTTGCACTGAGTTGCTGTATGTGTTAACTCACTTTGGGATTGAATGTGGAGGACGGGCCTAACAGAAAATGTAAAAAGTGATTTCTGATTACTAAAATTCTATATTTGAAGTATAGTCTTGGTTTCCCTGCACTTGGTAGCTGTATGTGGTGGTTCACTTTGACTTTAAATGTGGATTACGAATCTGATGGAAGATTTTAAAAGTAAATCTTGATTAGTAAAATGTCAATTTGAAGTATAGTGAGGAGTGGCAAAAGTGATATTGACAAACTCCCCAGATACTTCATCAAAACCAGTTTGCCTTGAAGATTGTGGGTCTAGTTATCTTATCCATTTCTTGGAGTTTCCAATAATATATTGTCTTAGAGGTCACTAATATGAATTCTTCAATTTAATGAGGTCTCTAATGAGGAGTTAGATGACGACTTGAGAAGATAACAATTGTTACATTTTCCCATACCGCAAATAACTTTTTGTATGATATTTTATCTTAACTTAGTGAAAATGAGAAGGTAGCTTTGCCAAGTTCCGTGTGAACATAAATTTTTTATCACCTGATCATCAAATTTCTACCCCTACTAACCCCTATTTTTGTTGGTGGGTGTCCAGAGAAACTTTACTTCATTGATTTTGAGTATGGATCATATAATTACAGAGGCTTTGACATTGGGAATCACTTCAATGAGTATGCCGGATATGATTGTGACTACAGCTTGTAGGCTATCTTTACTCTACAAATCTTTCTATAATGGTGACACATTCTGGATTACAATAATTTTTTTGCATTCTGTTCATGTAGGTTCCCAAACAAGGACGAGCAGTATCATTTCTTCAGGCACTATTTAGAACCTGACAGATCGCAAGAGGTACCAGAGGATATCACACTTGTTGAACTTACTGATTTATATGTTTCGTTGGTTATGCACAACTCCACTTAACAAGCTTTAATCCAATAATTTAATTTAGTCAAGAGTCTGGCGTTACAAACAGCCATCCAGAGACGAAGCTATAAGTTTTATCACGTATGTTTACATTATGCCAAAAAGTGCAACAATTTTTCCACTTTTTGTGCAACTCACAAGTTTATTGTACATATACACATTTTTTTTTAAAATAAAAAGTACTCCTATGGTGCTTTTCTTGAAATTTTACATACAAGTGATCTTATATTTTTGGAACGGAGGAAGTACTTGACAATACATTAGACTACATTGTACTTTTATTTTCTACCATTTGATTTCCTAGTATTATTTTTGATACATAATGCATATTGGCAATCTAGTCTCCAGCATTGGCTATGACATAGGTCATGAAAAGATGGTAACACAATCGAGTTTCTACATTTTGACACTCCCTCCTCCACAAAAAGAGTCCCATTACAAAAAATTCCTAATCAATTTGCATATTCTAAATCAAACTTGATGTGAATTTATTTGATTTTGACTATTGCAATAGTTTTTTTTTTTGCTAAGTTGACTATTACAGTAGTTAATATTGTAAACTACTTAAAATGTAATTTTATGTATAAAATTGTAATTCAAAAATTAAAATAAATTTGCATCACAATTTGAATTTTAGGATTTCGCAAATTAACTAAATCAAAGTCAAATGGAGCTCTTTTTGTGGAAAGGAGTGAGTATTATATTTCTTTTGAATTATCTTTCAATCACCACAATAGTTATATCTGTGTTTTTTTTTTCTTCTAAAATCACCATGCATTGCGCGAGCACAAGTTGTCTTTTCTTAATAAGTCCATATGGATAGGCGTTTTAAGGGAATATATCTACAAAATTTGAGAATGGAAAAAGACATAAATTGATTCATAGCTGTAGAAAATTTAACTTGGCGTGTGCAAGTTGCACGATATTCTGCACCCACACTGATATTACCTTTGACTGCAGCTTCCTTTATATGTTTGTACAGCTGTTCCACAGCCTAGAATGATATTTCTATGGACAGGTATCTGACAAAGATCTGGAAGTCCTATATGTTGAGACAAACAGTTACGTGCTAGCTTCACACTTATACTGGGCATTATGGGCGTTGATCCAGGTATCTTAATTCTTCAAGCTTTGCTCAAAGAAGGCAAGACATGTCTTTTGTTATTTTAATGGTTTGTTTTTCACCTCTATCAGGCGAAAATGTCCCCAATTGATTTTGATTATCTTGCTTATTTCTTCCTGCGGTATGACGAGTACAAAAGGCAGAAGGAGAAGTGCTTACCACTGGTGCAGTCTTACCTCTCTGGTTCTGGAACTGGGTAAAGGTTTATACCTGTACTCGTTATTAGCACATCACACCCTGTTTGTTTGTTTGTAAAGGGAGCTGTAGGAGCCCCTAAAGATTGATACTGTTGTATAAAAATCTTTCGTATCCCTGTAGAAGCAAGCTGGATGGAATTACTAGGCTGTAATTCTGAAACTTGTATTTGATTAATAATTTGGGTGTTTTTTTGGTTGCATTACCTTTCTCTTCTAACCATTATTGTGAATTGACATTTTCATTTTTCTTTTCTTACTCGCCCCTTATTTCCTGATGTCAGTTGTGTGTTCTTCTCAGAGTCGGCAGTCTTCTTTTGGAAGTAGATACTCAATACGCTAGCTTGTGCGGTTGTGACAATCATTTATTGTTACCATCTATTTATAGGCTGAAACACCCACCTATGTTTGGCAATCCAATTCCATGTCTTGGAAATGGAATTGAGGGCCAAATTTTAGCTAAATTTCACTTCTATAGAATTGGAAATGTGCTTTCAATTCCAAAGCCTGGAATTTATTAACCAAACACAGCTAACAATGGAAGATTTCAATTCACTTGTTATTTCCCATCTTGATAATTACAATGACATCAACTTGAATTTTGAACACGGGAGAAACTGCAGAACTTAAGAGCAACATGATAAGCTACTAGGGCTGCCTCATGTTTACCCACTTGAATTATGGATAACAACTTCACAGACAGAAATAATAATGAATGAGAAATTGATGCACTTCAGTTATAGACCATGTAAAAGTTGTGTATATTTTGTAAAACTGAAAGTCCAGCAGAAAGCAAAACTTCTAACTTCTGACGGTACATATGGTCATGAGCCTTAAAATACACCTATTAACAGGTTGTCTGCATTAAATTCTATAATTTGGTAAGATCACCATCATTCTTTACGTGCACACACAACCCAATGACTCGGGAGGAAATAAGGGACGTGAAGTCCCCACTAATTTACAACAATGCTCATGCTTGAAGAACCTGGCAGTGAACGATGTGACTTTTATGGCTGCTCCGACCAGCAAGGCTTGACCAGAGATTTGTGACCAAAGTTTTAAACTGGCCTTTCCCAGCTATAGTTTCCCATAAATGTTCAGCAGTAGCTCCTCTTGTATCAGCAGATTTTGAAACGTTAACCATCGAAATACTCATATTATTCCGGATAATGCAAAGTTTTCCATTGAGGGGAACAAGTGCTGCTGCTTCTAAAGCCTTAGAATTCCCTAAATGCATCTTACTGTCAATATGCTTGCCCCAGGAGCCTTCTACTTCATCATAAACCCTAAGTTTGCACCCGTCTTTGCACTCCAAAGCATAGAGCTGCCCATTTAAGGAAGTGCTTGGATTTCTCCAGCCGGCAACCATTCCATTGTAAACAGGGTCCCAACTATCAGTTGCAGGTTGGTAGACCTCACTCAAAATCTGTCTGTGAGATCCAAGCCCCTTCAAGAACCACTTGCCCTCATAAACAACCCCAATGAAGGGCACCATCGCTGTGCTCATATCCGAAATGAATGACCATCTATTCTTGTTGGGATCATATACTTCAGCGGACCGCAGGGACCTTTGCACCCCCTCATTCTCCCCACCTGCTACATATAAACAGTTGTTTATAACGCAAGAGCCAAAGACATGACGCCGCCTGAGCATATCTGGAGCACGGTGCCATTTGTTAGTCCGTGCACTGTAAAAGATGACTCGTCTCATGGATCCCTTGACAGGGTCCTTGCCACCAAACAAATAGAGGTGGCAGCCACTGAGAACAGCACATCCAAACCCAAGGGTTTCAGAATATTCTTTGGGCACAGGAGGGAGAGGCTGCCAAAGCTGGTACGTAGGGTCAAAGGCATGCCATGCAAGTTTTCCATCTCTCTCTCTTTTCATGATGTAAATCCATTCCTCTGCAATTCCCAGGCTCTTTCGGAGAGAGTAAAAGAAATTACCACACAAAAGACGGTACCATCTTTTGCAGACTAAACGAAGCTTACGGTGTTCAATCCGTGGGACACGGATCAAGCAAGCAATGGCAAGATCATCAGGAAGACCGGGCAACAGAGGGGATTGGTTGCGACTTCTATCGCCACGTCCTGGCTTCTGTCTAGCAGGATGAATTGATGGTTTAATATTAGGCTGAAGACATAGCTTTGATCCTGGAACAAATTTCTTTGCACCAGCAACAGTTTTGAGACCTGCGTCTACTCTACAGAGACAAGCTGTTGTATCAACCTAAATACATAGCACATGAATAAGTAAAATTCTGTTTAGTTTTAGTCACAACTTTCTTACAAGACCATAACTAAAATACGTTATTCTAGTGGCAGCAAGGTGACCTTGAATCATACATCATACTTCCATACACCTATTGTGAAAATATTCTTATAAAGAAAATAAAGTAGTGCATCATTTAGTGCAAAGGAAAATTCTACTTCACATGATATTCAAACAACTTACGGTCGTAATAAAAAAATTTATGCTGCGTTACATCTAAAGTAATTTAGCTCCAATTATCTAGCCAGTAGTTCTATTTTCTGATTGCAAATTCAACATCACCTCCCTTACTCCCGCTCCCCCACCCAAAAAATAAAAAATAAAATACGCACTCAAGAGAGAAGATTTTCCCATGTGATAGCATAACTTGATAAATAAGGCAAGGATTATCATGCTACCTCAATGAAGGACCACTTTGAGTGTAAAGGAGTAGACTTCACTTTTCATAAATGGGGCAGCTAACTTGAGTAAAAAAAAATTGTTTTTAAATTTTCAATTGTGAATATGCTTCATGTTGCATATTTACACTTCGATACTTAGTTAAATATTACATACCGAAGAACTTAAGACCTATTTTGTGCCTCATCTTAAAACAGGAAAAAAACAAAACAAAAAAACTGAGATATCAAGAATCATTCTGAATAAAGTTCCAACCTCAAGAATGAGAGTAGAAGATGTTTAACCTCAGCCATTGAAACTATTTATATGTCAAATGATCACAATACGCTTAACCACATAAATGAGACTTCCAATCATTTTTGCCCATTCCTAAATAATTATGTCACCTTGCGCAAATTCATAACCATAACAGAAAAGAAAATGAGGACATCAATAATTGACAATATTGTTATAGGAATAATCTAGCCAAAAAGTTAGGTTCAAGAAAGGAGAAGTTTGGACAAACTTAATGGTTGAAGCTCTACTATGCTACATCACAACAACACAGTTAACCATAAACCTGACACTTTCATTCTTTCCATACTAGTAAATCTGATATTGAAACCTTGTACAAATTAGAAACCCAAAATGAAAAGGAGGATGCTAACATGAGTCCTGAAACATTTGAGAGCAATATAAGAAGATTCTGGACAAAACTTAAGATTAGCAGACGTAGCTCGTAACCGATTTTATTACTAAAAACAACGTATTCATGAAACATCCAAAAATTACCAGGGGTGGCTGAATCATTCTATCCGTACGTGATGCCATCTAAGTATTTGTCAACTCCAATTTCATCAGAATCACTACAGCTTCAATACCCACCTTCAAAACTATTTCGTAGCTCTCATTCTTAAAATCCTACAAAGCATATATATATAATATATATATATATATATATATAAAATTAGAAATGCAAGTGTTAGTACAAAATTACTCCCACATTCAAACATCACAATCAAAATCAAAATCCAAAGTCAAATGTTAACTAATTCAGGCAGAATCTTGCATTAATTTTTAAATTAGTAATGTCTAACTTCTTGCCTTGGAAACATCCATACAACAGCAATAAAAGGTAGCATCTTCATCTCACAAAACCAACGTCAAGTGATCTAAAAATCACATCCACGTAGCTCATCAGTAACCCAGAAACACATCATCCATCACTTAAATCAAAAAAAAAAAGCCCAGGAATCGGAAACTAATTCTATTGCCAAGCACCAAAATCAACACTAATTAATCAAAACACAACCCAGGGACGCTAACACTCTTAAAACTATCAAAACAATCTATAGAATCAAAACCCAAGTAGAAAAAAAAAACCTCAGAAAAACAGCTGTTGACTTTTTTATAGTGAGAAGAAAAATAACCCCACCCCAAACCTTGTTCTGTTGGAAGAATTTTAGAACCTCAAATGCGACACAGCAAGAAATGGGCAAAGAAAAGCACTAAATCACCATTAAACCTTCGGTGGAATAAAGGGCCCATAAAAAATTTAAAAATAAAACCCAACGGAGCAACCTACCGAGCACGAGAATTTTTAAGATAAGACCAGAGAGAGAGAGAGAGAGAGGCAAAAGCTATCCTAAACCATTAATAGCAGGAAGGAGTGAAAGAGGGTTTGAATATTTGATTCTAGAAAACAAACTCAAGGAATGTAAGTCAGCGATTGATTGAAGGTTGGTGTATCAATGCAATAGTCTTTGTAGAAAGAGAGAAAATGAAAATGAAAAAGAAAAAGAAAAGGACAGTCGGTCAATTTGAATGTTTGATACATCGAGTCGGTCTTCTTTCTTGCTATTAGTAAAATAAAAGAGTACAGACAGAGATTCACAAACGTAAACAACGGATTCCCCATCTCCTCAATCCCTCCACCAAATGCCTTGCAACTTACCACCATTTTTCTTACTTTTAGTCTTGGTATGCATATTAAAAAATAAAATAAAATCTTATAAAATAATAATTAATTAAATGTAATTTGATAATGATTCGAGTTAATAATTATAATCAATCATAATTATTATACACAACATTTTATATTTATTTAATTATTTTTTAGCCCACTATTTTTTTTATCTCTTTTCTAAATAAACGTAAAAAGTTAAAATTTCAATATTCAAGATAAAAGTAAAGTTTTAAAAAAGAAGAAGATAACATTAAAGTTGAGACATTAACTAAATTATTAAAATTACAGAATGCTATATTGGCTATTGTCATTAGCAACCAGGGCAGGGCTAAAGAAACAGATCCAAATGATATAAACCTGCAAGAATGAGAACTAGTAACAAACACCTATCGCTAAAGAGATGCAGTAAGTAACACACTTAAATGACCAAAAGTAATAAGATTTGTAACAACCATGTAAGATAGGCCATCATCTGTTAACAATCAAATGAAAACCAAGTTTTGACAAATTAACTACTCTCTCTTATAGGCCTTTTTCTTTTCTTTAATCATATGTGGGCTAACTGATTTATTATATATTTACATATACTATTTCTCTTGGGTACACACTGTGTATGTGCGATTAATATATTGCAATTTAATTTTTTAATGTAATTTCTGTCAATTAATTTTTAAGGAGATAATATAAGAATGAGAGAAAATTATAGGAGATGGAATATAAAAAGAAGAGTTAAATGCACTTTGCAACCTCTAAGTTTACACCGTTTTGCACATTGCATTTTATATTTTAAAACGTGAAACTTTACATCCCGCATCTTTAGCGAACCGATACATAACACATTTCGACCCAAAATCCGCCGCTAAAAAATATCTTTAAGCATTGTTATGTAACAAACAACATTTGTATTATTCATGAATGTATATTGGCTTGCTATTGTCTTTTACTTCACTTTCACGTAAAAGGCGATGCCTACACGACAACACAAAAGATAGGAGGTGTCTATTCACATATCAAGATAGAAATAAGCTTCATGTACGCAAGATAATGCGTTTGCCCAACTCCTAACATACTACAGAGTACACGATCATGACGTATAAATTCGTTGCTTTGGTTTTCTACTGGTCATCTTTTGACTCCTAAATTGACATATAAATTCGTTGCTCCTGGCCATCTTTTGACTCATTCTGGCATATAATATCAACGTTTTCACACCAACTGTAACAACTATCGCGAAATCAATTACCACGTAATCGCATTACATATAAATATTTTCCTTAGCATGCACAACTTGGGGATTTCTTGCCCAATCCCAATCCCAATCCCAAATGGATAATAAACTTGCAA
Organism: Aralia elata; assembly: GCA_034770075.1. Taxonomy (NCBI): domain Eukaryota; kingdom Viridiplantae; phylum Streptophyta; class Magnoliopsida; order Apiales; family Araliaceae; genus Aralia; species Aralia elata. The sequence continues at coordinate 105,088,445 of CM068385.1, forward strand.
AGCACGAGCTCAAAGATTTTTATCCTGCATGTAAGGATCTAAATGTAAGGTGGAAGACAAAAGGCAAATCTCTGAGAGTTCAAACATGCTCCATGACCTACAAGGATTCAAGCACCTAACAGTTTTCTGCTTCCATAAGTTACAATAATTGTAATGTGTACATATAATTATATACACATATTTTTCAATTTTATTGACCTGAAAAAAGTCTACTGAATCCTAATAACTAGGTCCGCTACAGTTTAAAGTTACTACTCCCTGAATTGACAAGGCATAAGGTCCTTCATAAACCACTATCCAGAACACGCCACCCTAACTCTACTCTTAACCACTTTCTAGGTTGGAAAAAAGTTTTGGAATATCTGATAGTAGTTCACAATAAAGATAAGTGACAAATAGTAACACTTCAACACCAAACAAATCAAGATGACATGAAAAATTCATTTCAACAGGTTTAGAGGAAATCACCTCTTCTTTCCCCCATGCTGAAGATAAACCAACTTCAAAGCAAGAGGAAGAGATCATATCAACAGAAGTCTCATTATACAAAATCATCCAAAAAGATTGGCATGCCATATGAATGAATCATATGTATATCACTTGCACAGAATCATTACAAATCTGATTCATTTCATCTGTCTAATGGAATACCTTGATGCAAAGCTTATGGCTCTTGCATTGATTAGTGTGAAAGGGAAAAAAATGGACTAACTGATTAAAATCTATCAGCATTTTGTAGTTAGGACTAATGATGCATCAATTACCAGAGAACAATCTAAAATTCTGTATCAATGCCATCAACCATCTCTATCTGGTATACAAATGCTTCAACCAAGTCAGCATGGACAAAAAAAATCCACTTAAAACCACTAAATTTTAATCTATACGTAGCATATCAGCTTGTGGCTTGAATGTTCCAAGCAACAGATAAGGCAATATAACCATGCAAGCCATGAACAGCGTGAACTGCAGAAAATAAAGAATGATTAAGTATATATTTGAAAAGATTACTTCACTTGTTATGAGTTGATATAAATGTAAAGCACATAGATGTACCACAAGAGGCAGGGTCAAGAAACTCCAAATTGGCCACAAAGCAAAGCAAAACCTGCATTATTAGAAGGTTCAGAAGAAATGAAGATTAGTTTCACAGATGCCACCAAACAAATTTAGAAGGAATAAAAGACAGGTGTGTGATAGCTCTTCTTACAAGCAAAAGGATATCAGCCCAAGTACTGTAATAAAAGGCAGGGCAGCTGTACTTGATATTTCCCACTTCTCACTGGACTTTCTAACACCCCATATTAACAAGCTCGTATACAAGAAGAAGATAATATTCAAACTGACACCCAACATCCCAAGGTACAATGGCATTCTGCATGAAGAATGAAGATAATGAAATGCAATATAATAAGCAGAAAGATGCTCCCCAATTTGTAGATAAACACATGCACCATATTAATAAATACAATATATACTTCCAATTACTTAATAGCACAGAGCCACGGACAAATGAAGGTATCACACAATTAAACTAAAAGCATGAAGAGATGAGGAGCAGGAGGCACTGTGCAGTAAACTCCAAAATAAGAATTATAAAAATAAATTTAAAAAAAATAAAATAAAAAGAGATGCAAGTATTTGGAAAAGCTCACAGAATTCCACAATATGATTCAAATTGACTGGGAGCCTAACCAACAGCCATTATTACCACCTCACCCTCTCAGCTTTCTTGCCAGCTATGTCAGTTGTATACATGTACACAGTTCTATCATGCTTTTCTCACCATAATCTTTCCTCTTCCCACAAATCAAGTCTCTTTCACACAAATAAATGTAAAACTAGGAACTGTACCCTTAAGTTCATAAGCAGAAAAAACAAGAGAATAACGAAGATGACCAATAAGTTCTTCTTCCAACCCTGTACAGGTGTCATTTCCACAATTGGAAGTTGGAGGTATATACCATGTTGACGTTGATGGCATACATTAACTTCCAAAGTGGTGGGTTGATATGCTCCGATGGAGGAACATGTTAGTGGGAAAAGTTTACAACTAACTTCAGGGGGGGGGGGGGTACTTCACGTGGAGGAGTATATGGAGTTTGGGGGATCCTCGGAAAGTCTCATTTTTATCTGGAAAGCAGCGTGTTAGCTACGATTGTTACACTAAATAAATTTTGTGAAAGGGGGAAACTAATTGCAATTGGTCTTGTACGTACAAGAAAATGAGAATTGGTGGGCCATTTGCTTCTTCCTTGTGAGGTGGCTCAGGACCTTTAGCAGCTGGTGTTCTCTCATTTTGGAGTCTGTGGGTGATGCTGAGATCAGTAGGTCAACTTTTTTGTGGGCTTGGAAAGGTACACAGAGTTGTTGGATACAACGTCAAAAATGGATAGCTCCTCAATGCTTAGTGGACATTGTGAAGGGGAGGGTGCTTTGAGGGAAATGAGGGATCTGTTGTGCTTATGAGATTTTTGAAGAAATGATGTCTGTCTTCATTCATTGTCTTCCCAGGATTTTTTTTTTTTTTTTTTTAACAAGAAGTTGCTTTAGGAGATTAGTGTAGATCTTTCTATGGCTAGATGATTAGCCAGATTAGGGGATAGTTTGCATGGGCCACATAGGGTTGTTTCATTATGCAAGGTTTTCGTATATGTTGCATGTACATGACCGCTATCCCCTTTTTGGCGACCTTTTACTTCTTTAGTCTTTATATATTGTGTATATGTAACCACTTCATGAATAACAACACATCAAGAGGTATGGAACTCGAAAGTATAACTAACAATGATATCATGTGAAATTAGGAATGATTATACTAAACCTAGTTCATCAAAGTAGATTAGCAAGATTCATCAAAAGTCCATAAACATACATCAGAACTCTTAAGACATCGCAACAGAAACATAGGTTATTAATGAACAAATATGTAGCAAACCTGAAGAGAAGAACAAAAAAGTTGTATGCAAAACTATATTTTGAAAACCACATGACTATGAATGCATTTACACTGAGTCAGTCTTTCATCAAACCTCTCTATTGTAAACCATTAAAAACAATTTCAACCATTCATTAGAATTTTAAAGATCACTAAGATGGTTTGAAAATGAACCGTCTTTAACATCCGCAAATCTAAGATAGTCACTGATATGTCCCCAAGTCAAAGTGGCCCTATAAAGAACTGTAAACTAAATCGATTCTCATCATCCTCATAGTTGCTAAAGTTATTTTAAAATAGACTTCAAAAATATCTAAATCAAGTAACCATGTCATTTTTAACCACTCTTAAACTAAATAATTCTCCCTGAATTTTATAAATGCGATAAATATAAACTATAAAAACTACACAGAGAACAATAAGCAGGTGAAAGTTTAAATTGGGGAAATCCTTTACCTTCTAATCCTATCATCATGCAGCAGAAGGTAAACGAAATTGGAGCGCCGATCACCGTAGTAGACGATAAAAACCGCAGAAGCAAGCCAAAGTAAATTCTCCACAATCTCAACCCATGTCCGCGTTCTTGGAAATGAAGGCGATTGAGCAGTTGGTCTTGAACAAGCATCGTCCTCAAGATCATCACCACTCGAGGCATATCCTTGGCTGTGTCTCTGCCTCATGTATCCACCAGCTGTAGGTGTTCCACCAGACATTTCCGCAAAATGTGAAAACACAAAGAATCAACAAAATTTCCCAACCAATGCAATGGTTTCAATTCTCCCAACACGAAATTATCAACCAAAGAATTGCAGTTCTCAATCAATCCTAATTTTGTTCTATATCAGCAACAACCTAATTAATTAACAGCGATGAGACAGTATCAGTATCAAAGAACCACCTCAATTGAATGAGAAACTGCAAATCACTCAATTGTAAGCAGAAATTTAATACTCATCATCTTAAACCTAAAACTCAAATACCCATCAAACCAAGGAGATCATATCTGAATCAATCAACCATTCCAATCTCCAAAATCCAATGAAAATCAAATTTCTAACGAAACCCACATCGAATTTCGAATTTCCCACAAAATCCATATCATGCATATCAAAATGGGCAGGGTCTCACCAAACCCATGTGGCGACCCGCAACACAAGCTCTCTACGGCTCAAAAGCCTTTAATTCTTGAAACCCACGTACGGATTCGAATTATCCACAAAACACAAGATGCAAACTCTTGTTTTTTCTCAGATTATTACAATAACTAAGAACCACTTAAATGCAAAGAGGAAGCAAATGAAAAACGAGGGATGTAATAAACAAAGGAAGGGTTTTTGAGTTTTTAGCGGGGTATGCGGGATTGAAGGCGACAAGGAGGATCTGTGTAAGAGTGAATGACGGGGTTTCAAAGTATACAGATTTACGGTTGCGTAATGCGAGATTCGTTTCTTGTACCCCTTGCAAGAATGTTCTGAATCCCTTGATTCCAACCTTATTTACTTTTCTTTTTATTACACTTTTAAAAAAAAAAATTCAAGACAAGACATCTATTGCTATTGTTTATGATGATTATGATGATGATATAAAAAAAATTTATAAATTAAAAAAAAAAAAAAAGAAGAAAATGAGTTATTAAATGACGTGTTGAATTATAATTAGTGAATAATTTATTATATATGAATAGATTTAAATAATCACAATCAATTTTATTATTTTATATCTATCTTTATAATTATTCTTTTATCACTAAAATAGTATTGATATTATTGTGGTGCAGGTATAAGATGAAGCCATTATTTTAGATTTTCGACTTAAAATTTTATGTTTTTTTTTAAAAAATAAAAAAAATTCTTGATGCTTCAACCATATATATATATGACTTCACACTAATATAAAAGGTATACATATATGACTCTACACTAATATAAAATGTTACTCTCAAAGAAGGGGTGAGGGGTTAAAAGTGCACCCAAAATATATTCTCTCTAACGAATCAAAGTTCAATTTTATTGGGAGTAAATAAAATATTACGCAAATTCAAATGTTATTTGTATCTAAAATTAGAAATATCATTTTAATTTCTTAAAAGTTAAAAGTGAAGTAAATTTCAAAATGGATATGAATCATGCAAGTTATGGAAGCAACAAATCTAATATTATTAGTACTTTTTAATTATTTTACAATAATTATAGTTGTTTTACTTAATTAAGTAAATTTGTATCAATTTTGAACTTTAATATGCATAAATTAATTTTAAAAAATTAAATTGTATCTCTCATTTTGAAACGTAAAGAGTAGTATCATGCAACTAATTTACACTGCGATAAAAATTGATATTATTTTATTATTCTTGTAATATCTTTTGGTTGCTAAACTATGATTAATTAGTAACTAAATAAGTGGTCAAATAACTTTCGCTGGACTTTTATTAATACACTTTAGAATATATATATAAGGAGTTGATAAAAGCACTACTATATTTTTATTTTATTTATGTTAACCATCATCACATGTTAGCCAAAGAAGTCCTGAGAAAGGAAAGGAAATGAGAACTCTGGGAAGTGGGAAGTCATTTTCCACTCTATACCAAACATGTGTATCAGCTCACATATGACCCAACTACATCACAACACCTTAGGTCAGACGTTCTTTCAACATCATGTTTCTTAATATACTGAATTGACTTGTTTTGTCCTGAAACAATTATGTCTAGAGAAGAAACCATGAAAGTGACTTGCTTTGATGACTAGTTTTCAAGAGGAATCTTTTGTTTCTACCAAAACTTCCATAAAAACTTGGTATGAAACGTGTGGCTATTTAACATTGGTGAAAATATCAGTTCGGACCTGGTTAATTTCACTACCAATGTGAATAATACAAAATAAAATGAAAAAGACCTGGTTAATTTTCTTGGGATAAGGTATCTCTGGTTAGCATCTTTCATAAAAGCTAATATACCAGTGTGGCAATAAATCACTGATTCATGTAAAGCCAATAACTTTAAAAATTAATTTAATTCAACAGTCATTAACTTATCCTAACTATCATTTATCAGTTCAGTTTTTATGTAAAACAGTACATTGGATGACTACTAGTGACTTGCTATCAGGCAATCTGCTGTTACTAGTATCAGGAGTAGTTGACACCATTTGAAGAACGGAAAAATATCATGAAGGCAGAGTATGAACTTTAGTGTAGGCAATACGATCTGCTAACAAAACGGAATCAGGCAGTTTCTTCCATGTGAACTTTTTATCAATGTCTCCCACCACCACTGCACAGGCTAATCAAGTCCAGCACCATTGAATACAACACTTCCAAAGATAAATGATCCAAGAACTTTCTAGTATCAGTATCACAAATGTCTCCCTGAAGTTTGCTTTCCTCTGTGAATCCATCATCCATCACCAACCACCAGGAGATGCCTCCCATGATATCTTCAGGGTCAACATGTGCCACAAGGCCAAGTGTTTCACCCTGCTCAAGCTCGAAGGACAAGCATAGAAAGTCCAGGTTCGCTTTAATTCCCACTGTCAGAGCTTCTTCGTGAAGCCACCGAATAACTTGGCTTGCAACCTATGGATGATGATACAAATTACACACAAATATAACGCATGTACCATCCTTTCAAGTGTATATAGCATAAACATCATCAAAGCAATCCACATATATTAGATATAGAACATACCATCTTTCTGTTTACCTTTTTTTTCCCTATAACATGCAAAATACTTGTTTTCTTAGTGTCCGAATAACTAAAGCAGAATCATTTTCCCTTTATTACAGCAACTTAAAAAAAAACGTTTCATCTTTATAAATGAGAAGCAAGTGATAGTTCCTACCATCTCACAACCAAACAAAAATCTTGAAAGCAATTGTTTTCAACGCTTTCAAAGTTCCCACGAATTTCCGAGCATTAAAGAGGATATTAAAAGTCGGTATGTATCACAAACATGAATGCATAATCAAATTGTTTAGTGGACTTTGATAATTAGCAACTACTCGAAAAGCTTTACCTAGGAAAGGTTATATAACTTTTTAAAGTATTGTATATCCTCCACACACCATGTATTAGAATTCTAGTCCATGTTAACCACTAACTGCTAAATGTTTAAATATTTAATGAATTAGAATTCCAGTCCCACATTAACCGAATTCCAGTCCCACATTAACCACCAACTTCTAAAAGTCTAGAAAGGTTGTAACCGAAGATTTACTATCCTTTTAAAGGTGTTATGGACTTACGGCAATTAACCTAGAATTTATGAGATTTAGGACCCAAAAACGTATGGGATCTTGTTGAACAAGGAGTGCATTGCCGAAATCTAACTTTGTCGTCAAGTTTGTGGTAACTTTCCATGCAGGCACTAAAGTTATAAGAGAGTATGAGCTCTAACCAATGAATGGAGATAGTGACCTTTTTTTGGTAAACAAAGAAGATGATTCCAAAGGAAAGACTCTGTTGATGTAGATCATACCCCTATAGCTTGCTAGTAGTAAACTAAATTAGACAGCAACAAAGGGACCATTCCAATGTAAATGGCTATCACATGGGCCAAAAATGACGAAATAGTTCAGTTAGAGCAAAGTCTTATAAAACTAGCAGATGAAACAGGGAACTTGATCTTCTCAATAGGTTAGTATACACCCTCAAAGGCCCTTCTATTTCTTACTGTTCAAATCCGCACACCCCCCCCCCCCCCCACAAAAAAAAAAAAAGGTTACATAATAGAATCAGATTTCTTTAACTCTAAAGTCTAATCTTCCTTCACTAAGCCCACAACAGGAAAGGGAAAAAAAACCTCCCAATGACCATGGCATGAGTCCATGACCAAACTGTACAACCAAAATAAAACCCATATCCCAACACTCAAATTTTTGCTTGGATCAGCAAACTGAATTTAGATTTTTACACTAAAATATAGATTGGTATTGATTGGAAGACAGTATAGGGACCTTAATTGGAGAGTAAGCCAAGAAAATAAATCAAACTTGAGCTGGACCATTTTCTAGTAAATTATGATCCATCTGTCTCATGATCTTGTTATAGCAACAGTGAAGTCTAGGAGCAAATGTTCCATAATTGTATCATCAAAATCACATGGAGCACCAATTAATATAAGTTTCCTCTCTCTCAGGTTGTCCCCCAGTAAGACAGTGTCTTGGCTGTCTCCAAGTAGAAATAAAAAAGTAACTTTCTTAGGTGCATTGGTCTGTAATTCAGTAGATAAGCACACCTAGAGGGGGGGTGAATAGGTGAAATAGATACTTAATGACATTCAGTGATAAATTTTCAAATTGACTTTCTGCAGGAAATTCAGACAGTGCTACTCTGTCTGAATTAGTGTCTGAATTAGTATATGTTCTTCGTGAAGGGATGAACAGACAGTTATACACTGTCTGAATTGGTGTCTGAGTTAGAACAAAACTAGACCCAGCAACAGGATATTATGCAGATTTCTTCTAAACAAAATTTAAGCTTCAAGGATCAGTAACACAAATAAGCAAACCATAAACACAACGATTTTTACGTGGTTCGGCCCTTAAACTCTAATCTAGAGGCCTACTCCACGTCCAATACCAATTGGTATTGGAGACTTTCTTTATTAAACTTTAATTCAATACAGTACAAGATAACTTCCCTGTTCTTATAGCTTTCCTCTGTGATGGACACTCCTGTCCCAATGCACTACTGCACTCCTTCTCACTACTGAGACCCTTGCTCCACAGCAACCTTGAAAGCAATTTAAGAACAAAACCTATCTACACCTAGATAGAACAAGCCTCACACGGCTTACACTTTTAAGTTACTATTTTGATTACAAGATATCACTCTTCCAGTATAAAATATGAGAATAATACAATTGATTTCTGGAAGATAACTTAGATAGTTAATGAACTTCTGTATCTCACTGATTAGAGCTCTTCTAAGTCCGCTCTGAATAGCCAAGAGGAGAATGATTTTATAGAGCAGCTTTCAACGGCTATAAATGAATCTGATCCCATGAAATCCTCAAAGAATAAAGCACGGATCAGCAGAGAAATATTATTCTCCTAGCTTTAGAAATCAGGTATGGGAGAATTTAATTTCTAAGGAACCATGACATAGAAGGCTGTCATCAAATACCTTTAATAAATGATTTTAATACAAATGTCAAGTCCACTTACTAGAGAATAACATCCACTTACTGGAAAGCATCGTCCACTTACTAGAAACCACCCAACTTCCTTGAATTGGCACAAACCAACTGAATCCAGCAGTATAAAGATAATACCTCAAACAGCTGGGATAATACATTATATTATAGGAGTGCACATATTCTATTTACATCCATCAGATAGTTATGGGTGACCACATATTATATTACCATGCATCAGATGATTATGGGAGAGCACATATTATATATTCACCTGCATTAGACCATTATGGGAGTGCACATATTATATTCACATGCATTAGTATAATCCTTAGAATCATGCAGGCATCAGAATAGAATAGAACATATTTTGGAACCATGCGCACTGTGTAAGATAATATTACATTACTCATTTTGTTATCATTCAAAACATCGAATATTCAAATACTAACATTCTCCCCCTTTTTGATGATGACAAAATGAGTGAGCTTTTAATTAATACTCTCCCCCTAACTATATGGCTCCCCCTAAATTTATGCATATTATTTAGACAAAATAAACATATATGAGGATGAATAAGCAGTACATGTGAATCTTCATTCAGGACAATTTTCAAAATATTAGTGACAAAACCACATTGAAGTGTCAATCAGCCAAAATAAAGTTTTCATCAACAGTTAACAATTTATAAACCCTTCAACTAGACCAAAAATATTATCTTCAAAAGAAAACTGAAATAGTATCCCAAAAACTGCAATCAATAAACTGACAGCGCTCCAATTACTCTCCCCCTTTGGCATCATCAAAAACTGAAACTACGTCTCTTTGTGAGTCTCATATAAGGCGTCTTCAACCTTCTTATCAAGAGCCTTCAATTGGGTGTCCAAGGAATCAACTTTCCCTGTCACAGTGGTCACCCTAGCAGACAAATTAGATACTGAGGTAGACAAGGAGTTGACTGAAGCAAGAATGGACTCAAGTGTGTTTGTCATAGTGTGAACGAGCTGAGAAAGATCAGAGTTGTGGGAGTTTGGAGGAATGGAAATTGAAGTAGGAGAAGGAGGATTACACCCTGTTGGTTCAGATGCAGGAATGGCAGAATCATCCACATCCCAAGATAGTATACTGTCAGCACTCACTTTTAATTTAGAGCGTTTAAGATTAATTTCATCAAGCACCTCAGTGATTTGAAAAACTTCTTCATTTTCAAAAGAAATGTCAAAGTGAGCAAACACTTTGGTTAACAATCCCCCATATGGAAAACATTTGGATTTTGTTTTTATGCAAACTTTCCATATGATTAATCATTAAAAGAGCACAGTTGAATTTTGTTTCAGACATTATGAGTGCAGAGAGAACTAAATCTTGGTAAGTCATGTTTGACCTGCCACCAGTTCTAGGGGACCAAGTTAGAGCGAATGAGCTTATGCAACACACTGTTGACAGGTGAAGTCTCAAAAACAGTAGGCAGGGAACTTAATTCAGCTGTGGGACAATCTTTGACAATACGAAGTTGGTCAAGAACGGATAAATTGGCAAAGTCCAATGGACCACTAAGAGTAAACGGAGAGGGACCGGAACAGGGAATGTTTTAAAATCTGTCCCAACAAAGCAGAGTCCATAGAAATTGGTGTATCTTGCACAAAAGATTGAATTTTATCCCCCGATACAGACATGTTACCATAAAATTGTTTGATTAACATAGGGTATGCAGATTTAGGGGGGAACAACATCACAGTTAACTCAAGATGCTCAAATAACCCAGTAACCCCAATATTGTTAAATAATACAGGATCAACAGATTTCCCAAACACAATAGATTTGTTCATCATGGTCTTTTGAAAGCGAGAAGCAAATTTGGGAGAGCGAAATGAAATAGATTTAGAAATTGGGGGAGGAGAATCAGGGAGACTCACTGTGACAGGGGTTTTACCCATTGATGGATTCCCACGACGCTTCATTGTTTTGGAGGAGGAACTCAGATCGGTGGGCAAGCTTTTGGGAGTTTTTATCGTGCCGACGGGTTTTGCAAAGCCTCCACTGTCGCTGGTGGTGGAGTCGGCGATGATTGCTCTACCGGCGCTGCCTGTTGTCGCTGAAATGGCTGCCGGCCGGTGTTAACGGGGATCCCGCTTCGAGTTTTTGCCATTACGAGGAAGCCCTAGCGTTGCTGGGAAGAAGATGGCGAGGGAAGAGGGAAAATGGGTTGGGATTGGTGTAGCAGCGAAGAGAGAGAGAAAGACGGATATGGGGGGATAGGAAGGGTTTTAGATTGGGGAAGGAAAACCCTTTAAGTGTTAATTCCCGCGAAAACACAGTGAAACAAAACCCAAAAATACCCTTGTGCTTTAGAACGGATAAAAAATATGCCCTCATAATATAAATATTAGTAGCATCAAATAGGCTGGGTAATAATGAGTATATATATATATATATATATATTTTTTTTTTTTTTTTTTTTTTTTTTTTTTTTTTTTTTTTTTTTTTTATAAAAATATTATAAAATTTTAGTAACAAATAGACATACCTAGTTCCCTTCTTAGGGTGCAAAAACGCTCTTCACTTAGAGGTTTTGTAAAAATGTCAGCCAATTGATGTTCAGTAGGGACAAATACTAATTGTATTAATCCTTTAGCAACATTGTCTCTTAGAAAGTGATGTCTCACTTCAATATGCTTAGTACGAGAATGAAGCACAGGATTTTTTGAGATATCTATGGCACTAGTATTGTCACAAAAAATAGGCACATTTTCACAAATCGCATTTAAAATCATGTAAAGTTTGTATCATCCACAAAATTTGTGAACAACAACTACCTGCAGCCAAATATTCACCTTCTGTAGTGGACAAGGCAACGGATGTTTGTTTCTTGCTGTGCCAAGCCACAAGGCTTTGTCCTAAAAATTCACAAGCACCACTTGTGCTTTTTCTATCGACTTGGCACCCTGCATAATCTGCATCTGAGTATCCAATGAGTTCAAAACTTGGAGATATAGGATAAAATAAGCCAAGATTTATAGTCCCAGATAAATATTTAAAAATACGTTTAACAGCTTTAAGATGAGATTCTTTTGGTTGAGCTTGAAATCTAGCACATAAGCATACACTATACATAATATCAGGTCTTGATGCTGTCAAATAAAGTAAGCTTCCAATCATACCTCGATACATGGTTACCTCAACATCTTTACCTGTAGCATCAGTAGTTAACTTGACAGTTGTGCTCATTGGTGTTGCCTTTGGTTTGGCATTTTCAAAACCAAATCTCTTTAATAACTCCTTCACATACTTGGATTGGTGAATGTGAATCCCTTCATTGGATTGTTTGATTTGAAGCCCCAAGAAGTAGTTTAGCTCGCCCATAAGGCTCATATCAAACTCATTGTGCATGCATTGGGAAAACCACTCACACAAGGTATTAGTAGTAGCTCCAAAAATTATATCATCCACATAAATCTGAACAATTAATAAATCTTTATTGTTGGTTTTAATAAAAAGAGTAGAGTCAATTTTTCCGCGATTAAAACCATTGTCTAATAAAAACTTGCTTAATCTTTCATACCAGGCTCTTGGAGCTTGTTTTAATCCATACAAAGCCTTTTTCAATTTGAACACATAGTGTGGATATTTTTCATGTTCAAAACCGGGTGGTTGCTTAACAAAAACTTCTTCGTTTAAATAACCATTTAAAAAGGCACTTTTCACATCCATTTGAAATAATTTAAATTGTTTATAGCATGCATAGGCCAATAAAATTCGTATTGCCTCTAATCTAGCAACAGGAGCAAAAGTTTCTTCATAATCTATACCTTCCTGTTGGTTATAGCCTTGAGCCACCAATCTAGCTTTATTTCTTGTGACTATGCCATTTTCATCAAGTTTATTTTTGAAAATCCATTTTGTACCAATGATAGATGCATTCCTAGGAGGTTTAACTAGATCCCATACCTGACACCTTTCGAATTGATTTAGTTCTTCCTGCATGGCAATAGACCAATTCTCATCTTCGATTGCTTCCTTAGCATTCTTAGGTTCTATTTGAGAAAGAAATGCTGAGAATGCACAGTAATTCTTTGCTTTCCTTCTTGTGTGCATCCATGTGTTGGGATCTCCTATGATCAAATCAGGAGGATGATTTCTCACAGTTCTAGATGATCTAGGAAGTCTGATCGAGGTCATTTGCTCTTCAGGTTCAGGCTCCAGTATCTCAAGTTCTGCATTTGACTGGTCATCTGATTTTTCTTCTGATTCAGACGATTGCGACTGTCTGGGTTTAGGTGTCTGCATGACAGAGTTTTGTACAGATTCAGACGGTGCCGACTGTCTGGGCTTAGGTGTCTGCATGACAGAGTTTTGTACAGATTCAGACGGTGCTGAATGTCTGATATCTCTTGAATGTTTTCCTGATTCACTTGAATTTTCTTCTAATTCAGACGGCAAAGGTTGTCTGGATTGAGCCGTTTGAATTTCATGGTTCACATTTTCTTCTCCTGCAAAATCCTCTTCCTTTGACAGATCATGGTTAGATTCATCGAATATTACATGTACAGACTCTTCAACCTTTGACTTGTCAAGATTGTAAACCCTATATGCCTTGCTATGTACTGAATAACCAAGAAAAATAGCTTCGGATGACTTTGCATCAAATTTTCCAAGATTACCATTAGTATTTAAAACAAAACACTTAGCACCAAACACTTTAAAATAATTAATATTAGGGATCCTTTTGTTAAGTAACTCATATGGTGTTTTCAATAAAATGGGTCTAATCGATACTCTATTTAAAACATAACATGCAGTACTTACAGCCTCTGCCCAAAATTTTTTAGGCAGCTTACTTTCTTGGAGTAAAGTTCTTGCAGTTTCTTGGAGAGTTCGATTCTTGCGTTCCACTACACCATTTTGTTGAGGTGTTCTTGGTGCAGAAAACTCATGTGTAATGCCTTTCTCACTGCAATATGGTATAAAGTCTTTTCCAAATTCTCCACCATGGTCACTCCTTATACCAATTAGCTTGAGGTTGTGTTTTGTTTCAACATTCTTAATAAGCTTTTCAAATTCTGCAAAAGCTTGGTCTTTAGTTTTCAGAAATAAAACCCATGTAAACCTTGAAAAATCATCGACAATAACAAAAGCATAATGATTATTTCCTAGGCTAGCATATCTCTCAGGACCAAATAAATCAAGATGCAATAATTGAAGCGGTAAAGAAGATGATACCTGATTTTTGCTTGAAAAAGAGTTTCTTGCTTGTTTACCTAATTGACAAGCATTGCATATACTTGTCTTTTCATATTTCAGCTTTGGTAGGCCTTTAACAAGGTTCTTAGCGGCTAACTTGTTAATCAGTTCCATATGCACATGCCCTAATCTTCTATGCCATAGTATAGTTTGATCTTGAACTGCAGCTAAACAGATATCTTGATTTTGATTCTCAAAATTAATTGTATAAATGTTTCCTTCCCTGTTGGCTATTAGAGGCACATTTTGAGAAGCATGAATAATTGCACATTTATCTTTATCAAAGATTACTTTATGACCACTATCCATAAGCTGACTTACACTAATGAGATTATATTTCAAGCCTTCAACATGATGAACATTGTCAATAGAGATTTTACCATTACCAACTTTACCTTTACCGATGATTTGGCATGTGGTATCATCTCCAAAAGTAACTGACCCACCTTTCTTTGTATCAAGTGAAATAAATTTTGTTTTATCACCTGTCATGTGTCTAGAGCACCCACTGTCTAGTACCCATTTATGTGATGGTACTTTAGCTTTTAAACATACCTGCAAAACAATATAGTAGCTTATTGTCTTGGTACCCAAAACTGTTTGGGTCCGAATTTGTTAGTATCAATCAATTCTCCTTTCTTTACCCAAACTTGTTTCATTTTTGTTTTGCAATTAGTGTCAAAGTGTCCTTTAAGCCCACACTTATTGCAAGTAATAAAAGGAGAGCAGTAGAGAGGTTTATTCCTTGGTTTGTTATTGATAACTCTAATTTTATTCATAGTGCTCTTGATATTCTTAACAGGATTAAAACCAATTCCTTGTTTATCAATACTAGACCTTTGAGCACCCAACATGATATTCAAATTTTCCTCTCCTTGTACGAATTTTGCCAAATCTCTTTTTAATGAAACTATTTCTTCCTCATAACCACTTGGTATTTTTACCACACTTCCATCATTAAAAGCGTCTATACATGCATCTCTCATTTTCAAATTCTCTTTTAGGACTTCATTTTCTTTTTTAAGACAATTGTTTTCCTCATTCATTTTATTAGCACGATTATACAAAATCTTATTGTAATTATCCAAATAACTTATTCTAGCATTCAACTTAGAAGTTTCACTTGCCGTGCAATCCTTAACAATTTCTTGCTTTTCTTCAATAAGGGTTTCAACTTCTTTCATTAAATCGTTTATCCAACTTTTCAAGTGAGTATTTTTCTCTTTTATGCGAATGTTTTCATTTTTTAAAACAAGATAATCTGAAACAGTAATTTCACCAAGTTCGGGCCTTACCTCGGATGTTTCTTCATTGCTTAATCCAGTGAAGCAAAGTTGAGCGAATTCATCATCTTGATCTTCATGATTTGATTCTTCATCGCTCCATGTCATTAGAGCTTTTCCTTTTGGATTGTTTGTTTTGTTCTTCTTTTTTAAACGAAAGCAATTTCTCTTGAAGTGACCCGGCCTTCCACATTCGAAACAGTTTTCCTCTTGTGGTTTTTGCTTGAAGTCTTTCCTGTTGTTGAAGAATTTTCCTGGAAATTTTGATTGATTCTTCTTCCGGATCAGCTCCCTCAATTTTCTGGTCATCAAGGCTATTTCTTCATCTGAATCTTCGTCGTCACTCTCCATGCAACTTTCAGCTTGCAATGCCAGAGTCTTCTTCTTAGGTGCCTCATCTTCTTCATCATACAATTTCAGTTGGTTTTCAAACTCTTCAAGTTCTCCGAACAGTGTGAGAGTTTCCATTGTACTGATTGAAGTTGAGTCTTGAAGTGTAGTAACCTTTGGAGCAAATCGCTTGGGCATGACTCTAAGAATTTTTCGGTTGATCTCCTTTTGATCGATCTTTCGTCCGAGCATACTTAGAGAGTTCATTAATGTGAGGAACCTTCCCTGGGCCTCTTTGATTGATTCATTTTTCTCCAATTTGAACAGTTCATATTCATGCATTAACATGCTCAGCTTCACCTCCTTTACTTTAGTAGAGCCTTCGTGACTCATGATGATTGTGTCCCATATTTCTTTAGCAGTTGAACAGGCTGAAACCTTATCTATTTCTGACTGAATCATGCCACTCAGCAGCGTATTCATGGCCTTGGAGTCATAAGATACCATATAGGACTCGTTTGCATCCATTTCCATAAGTGTCTTGGGTCGGCCATCATCGTGTCTTGGAATGACAGGGCCATTCTCAACGACCCACCATTCCCATGGATCTCGTTTCATGTAGATCATCATTCTGAACTTCCAGAAGTTGAAATTCTCACTTCCGAGTAGTAAGGGTGGCCTGCTTGTGGACTGACCTTCTTGATGGCTCAGGTGTGCCATAGGATCTTTCTCTACGATCTGCAAAGATCAATGTTAGTAGAGCCAAGCTCTGATACCAAATGTAATTCAGTAGATAAGCACACCTAGAGGGGGGGTGAATAGGTGAAATAGATACTTAATGACATTCAGTGATAAATTTTCAAATTGACTTTCTGCAGGAAATTCAGACAGTGCTACTCTGTCTGAATTAGTGTCTGAATTAGTATATGTTCTTCGTGAAGGGATGAACAGACAGTTATACACTGTCTGAATCGGTGTCTGAGTTAGAACAAAACTAGACCCAACAACAGGATATTATGCAGATTTCTTCTAAACAAAATTTAAGCTTCAAGGATCAGTAACACAAATAAGCAAACCATAAACACAACGATTTTTACGTGGTTCGGCCCTTAAACTCTAATCTAGAGGCCTACTCCACGTCCAATACCAATTGGTATTGGAGACTTTCTTTATTAAACTTTAATTCAATACAGTACAAGATAACTTCCCTGTTCTTATAGCTTTCCTCTGTGATGGACACTCCTGTCCCAATGCACTACTGCACTCCTTCTCACTACTGAGACCCTTGCTCCACAGCAACCTTGAAAGCAATTTAAGAACAAAACCTATCTACACCTAGATAGAACAAGCCTCACACGGCTTACACTTTTAAGTTACTATTTTGATTACAAGATATCACTCTTCCAGTAGAAAATATGAGAACAATACAATTGATTTCTGGAAGATAACTTAGATAGTTAATGAACTTCTGTATCTCACTGATTAGAGCTCTTCTAAGTCCGCTCTGAATAGCCAAGAGGAGAATGATTTTATAGAGCAGCTTTCAACGGCTATAAATGAATCTGATCCCATGAAATCCTCAAAGAATAAAGCACGGATCAGCAGAGAAATATTATTCTCCTAGCTTTAGAAATCAGGTATGGGAGAATTTAATTTCTAAGGAACCATGACATAGAAGGCTGTCATCAAATACCTTTAATAAATGATTTTAATACAAATGTCAAGTCCACTTACTAGAGAATATCATCCACTTACTGGAAAGCATCGTCCACTTACTAGAAACCACCCAACTTCCTTGAATTGGTACAAACCAACTAAATCCAGCAGTATAAAGATAATACCTCAAACAGCTGGGATAATACATTATATTATAGGAGTGCATCCATCAGATAGTTATGGGTGACCACATATTATATTACCATGCATCAGATGATTATGGGAGAGCACATATTATATATTCACCTGCATTAGACCATTATGGGAGTGCACATATTATATTCACATGCATTAGTATAATCCTTAGAATCATGCAGGCATCAGAATAGAATAGAACATATTTTGGAACCATGCGCACTGTGTAAGATAATATTACATACTCATTTTGTTATCATTCAAAACATCGAATATTCAAATACTAACATGGTCCTCCTTGGGAAACCAAACTGCACTGCTTCAGTTGTAAAGCTTCAATCACATCCACCTCCCAGTCATGTAAATTCCTTGTGAAAAAAATAGATTTCACAACCCCATCCCTCCGAAAATATAATTAGAGAATCCAAATTTGCCATTCACCCTGGCCATGCTTACAAAGTCTCTACATTTGCATCTACACACCTAACATCAGGGTTGGCATATTCTTCACCTCAAATCAGATCCTCAACCGCCGAAGTACTTTTCCTAGACTGATCATAAGATCATAAGAGATCAAGCTCCCCAGTGCACAAAAAGAAATGGTATAACGAAATAAAGAAAACAATAAAAACTATCTAGCTAATAAAACTGTAACTTTGTTGCCGTAGATACAGCAAGGTCAGATAATGGTTCATTAGGTAATTGCTTTGGCCTGGTCATGCCAGCCACCGTTACTGCATCATTAGCCTCCACCTATTCATAAAAAAATTAAAAAGAATGTCATATAGAAATCAAATCCTCAGTTATCTTTCACAGATTCGTTTTAGTATCCATCAAATTCCAAAGGTTGAATCAGATATTCGAGAGCAAAAAAGAAACTAAAACAACAAAATATACCCCTTAAACCCCAAGGAAACATCCCAAACTTATTTCAAAAGTTTTCAACTGAAATGGAAGATTAACATTTCCTCAAAAAATTTCTAGTAACAACTATATGGATATGGAATTCGAACCTACAATCAATATTACATTGAACGTATGGACTCGCTGCTTCACACATTGTTAGCGAGAAGCCGAGAACAATTTTAACAGTTCAGCAAATTCAACACTATCAATGGCAGTGGGCCTTGCGACTGTGTGAGTATGTGTGTGTGCATACACTTATAATTTCTCAAATTCTGTTGATATAAGTAGTAATAATGAAACTGAAAATTAAAATTTCTTCAAATACATGCAGGAATAGCTCAGTAGTAGCTAAAGAATGAAAATAAACCCTAACGAATAACAACATTAAAAATAAAATTCAATCCTAAAAAATTTCACCTCTTAGCCATTGTTACTTATAAAGCCATAGCAAATTCGCATCCAAGAAAATACATGAACGATATATATAGAGATAGAAAGAGAGACGGACAGTGTTGATGAGATCGATAATGACAGAGAGCTCCTGATGAGCTAATTGCAAGTTATCCACCAAGCTTTGCCACGGCCATGGCTTTGTTGCCGCGTCCTTGGGAGTAGAAGTAGAAGCACTAGCAGCTTGTTTATGCTTCTTGTTGAGATCTTCTCTCTTCACCGCCCACGCAAAATTTATTCGCCGAATTAAGTTCACCCGCTTCTCCTCGTAACCTACATCACTGAAAACACACACACACACATATCAATTCTTCAAAGACGTAACATAATTGATGAAATTGAAATTTAAAGATAAAATGCATACGAAGGGAATTTTTCGGCTCCGTTTTCTTCTCTAATTGTTTAATTGGGAGCTTATTGATGGATATTTTCATGTTTCCGTTCATTTTACCGATAATTCTTAACGGAATTTGGTACGACTTGTATAGAGCCCTGGGGAAAGAGGGGCTGTCGGACTGGTCAGTTTACTGGTTGCATTTTTCACCGATTTACCCCAATAGTTTTATGAATTTACATTTTACACGGAGGAAGTCGCGGAATTGTGCTAATACTAGCATGTATATACTGGTAAAATAGGGAATAGTTTCTTCTCAAGAATTACCGTAGATTTAGATCGAAGTTTAAAATTTTCATAAAAATCTAAGGGACAAATTTAATGGGCCGTTTTATTTGTTATTTCGTCTTTCAGACTCGGAAGGAATTGCTTGAGACGATACCGAACCCAGCCCATCATCATCATTATTCAAGAATAAATTAAAAGAAACTGATATATATTGTGAATGTTTAAGTTAATTTTTTAATTGCTAATTATATAAATAATTATTAATGATAATTTATTTGAAGAGATGTATGTTAGGTAGGGTCTTCTTTCAATATTATTAAATCTCATATATTAATATATATTTGCAATTGTAATTCGGTACAAACTTGTTGCAATACATAACATGACTTAAAATTAAATTGAGTTTTGTTACGTATAACGTCAAATTTATGTCGATATTAAATGTCAAACGTATATGAAATAAGAAGAAGGAATTAAGAAGTGACCCACATATTATTATTATATTTTATCGCTTAGAGTTACACTTAGTCGCAATTTAACATTGTCATGTGATTTGTGAATATACATATACATACATATATATATATATATATATATTATTTTCCAGTTAAATTTAAGTTTGTTACTTTTAGTCCTCTTGTATTTTCTTCGTTTATGTCCTAAATTTTACTCTCTTAATTAAAACCCCTTAGTAACACAATCCTTTAGCTCATAACTTAACATTGGAAAGAAAAAAGTACATTTAATTTTGAAATATATATATATAGAGAGAGAGAGAGAGAGAGGCACGCGGGAATCTTTTCATATATAAAAAAATCATAATTAGAATCCAAAATATTAAAAGAGAAAAAGAAAACAAGCGGAGGTGGTGAGGGGATACTTATGAACATACCAACAACAAAAAGTCTTAACGGATTAGTTTATGGGACGTCCATATTTTTAATCAGCCAAAATATAATAAACAAAATAAAGTTGGAAAGGCATGCAAAAGTTTATGTTATTCTTTCACAAGCTTATGAGACTTTAATTTGTTAGCCAAGTTGTGATTACAGACAGAGCAGCCGGGCAGGTGGTGCTTTAGGTTTACAATTATAATATGATAAGCAAGAGTACATATTTATTATAAAATTGTTAGCATGTATAACTGCCCAATAAATATCATTAATTATTAATATTGAATAAGACAACCTAATCTATTTTATGAAATTAAATAATGATATATAAAATCGCCTGTAATCAAAAGTCAAGTCTCATTGGCGAGTATTCTTAAGCCATAGTTAAAATTGCTCAACTAAGTTAATTAAAAGATGTTTAGCTTCATGCTGATCATTTTACCGTCCATAAGCCTAATGTACGTAGTTGTAACATGCAAAAAATCTAGATTATTATTGGAGTATTATTGAACAAACCCCTTTAGCCTATTATTACTGCTAAATACTAATGCAGCTCTTCTTTCTCACTTACCAAAAAACCTGTCTCCGATATGTGGGATTAATTTTAATGAAGATCTATTATCAGTATGCTGATGGTAGATCTGTTCACACTTGAATGTGAGATGATTAATTACTAGTGACATGTTATTCGAGTTCTCGTATTGCAGAATTTCATCAAATCTGTAATATTTACTGATATTTTTATGTATGTATTTCATGAATATTTATGGTGTTTATTGATTTCTGGTTACTATTTGTTAACTGTTTAAAAGGATTACGTTTGTGTTCTTACTTCTTTCAATACTTGTAATGTAATCTTTTCATGAGTTGTAACGGATTTACAGATTCAATGTATTTTAGTATTTTTGTATTATTTTTATTAAAAATAAAAAAACTAATGCAGGGATATCCTGGAACCAAAATATTGCATGTGTTGATGTTCTAGTAGAGCTCAATTATTGAATGAGACTTTCTTTCCTTCAGATGCTGTATATACCTACCCACCAAAACACATAGTACTATAATCCATTAGGCTAACTACTAAAAGAAAATTAAAATTTAGGGAAATAAATACTACCAACTCCACTGTGCGTTCATCCCTATAGGACAACATCGACATTACGAAAAATCACATAATTTTGGTAAATGTCCACAATAAAATAGTGAAGTGACAGAAGTAGGATATATAACTAATGAAATTGATAGGGAAAAAAATAAAAAATGTCTTTAATGCGATGCCAACTAATGGTTGTGATTAATTACCACAATCATGTATCTGACGAAACAATTAATAATAATCCCTTAAAGTCTCTTAATAAGTTAGCTGGTGAAAGAATTTCGATGTCGATTGTTATTGATGAAGCTTGATTTGAATTTTAATTCAGAAGTAATTGTAAAATTACTCAAAAAATAATTAGACCGTAAAATTGTATTATGTAAGAATTTTCTTAGAGATAGTAAAATTGTCAGTCGCCAACCGTGGACTAGGCCAAACGTTTTGGGTGAATCACGTAAATTTTATGTCTTATATGATTGTTTCTTTTCGATTTTCTCTTTACAATCATTTTTTACTGTGTTGTAATTCTCTAATAACTACTTGAAAACTAAAAACTACTTAGGGCCCGTTCGGGAATGACTTATTTTAAAATGACTTATAAGTTAAAATATAAGTTAAATTATAAGTTGTTTTAAGTTGTGACTTATAAGTAAAAGTGTTCGGCAGATAATGACTTATAAGTCATAAATTAAGTTAAAACAAGTTATGAAAGTGTTCGGCTGATAATGACTTATAAGTCAATTTTAAATGTAAAATTGCTAAAAAGGGCATTATAAACAGCTTATTCTTAGTAAACAGCTTATTATTTAAACAGTTTATTAGTAAACAACTTATTTAAACAGCTTATTGTTAAACAACTTATTTAAAGAGCTTATTGGTAAACAACTTATTATTTAAACAACTAAATATTGGTAAACAACTTATTAATAGTAAATATATTATTTAAATAGCTTATTATTTAAACAGCTTATTAGCAAACAACTTATTTAAATAACTTATTAGTAAACAACTTATTAATAGTAAATATATTATTTAAATAGCTTACTGGTAAATAGCTTATTATTTAAACAGCTTATTGGTAAACAACCTATTATTTAAACAACTTATTATTTAAACAGTTTATTGGTAAACAACTTATTGGTAAATAATTTATTATTTAAACAGTTTATTATTGTTAAACAACTTATTATTTAAACAACTTATTGATAAACACTTTATTTAAACAACTTATTATTTAAACAGCTTATTGGTAAATAACTTATTATTTAAACAACTAAATATTGGTAAACAACTTATTAATAGTAAATATATTATTTAAATAGCTTATTAGCAAACAACTTACTTAAACATCTTATTAGTAAACAACTTATTAATAATAAATATATTATTTAAATAGCTTATTATTTAAACAGCTTATTGGTAAACAACTTATTATTTAAACAGTTTATTGGTAAACAACTTATTGGTAAATAATTTATTATTTAAACAGTTTATTATTGTTAAACAACTTATTATTTAAACAGCTTATTGATAAACACTTTATTTAAACAACTTATAATATTAAATGTATCAACCGTATATAAAAATATTGTGAAATATAAAGAATTGGACTCGTATATTATTTATCAATAAAAATATATAAAATATTTAATTATATATTTTACTTTTTTTATTAT
The DNA here is from genome assembly GCA_034770075.1 of Aralia elata. Lineage (NCBI taxonomy): Eukaryota > Viridiplantae > Streptophyta > Magnoliopsida > Apiales > Araliaceae > Aralia > Aralia elata. The sequence continues at coordinate 105,111,868 of CM068385.1, forward strand.
ATTTTGTGTGCATAATTTTTTTGGTATAATTAATGTTTTTAACATTATTCTTCTTTAATTTTTTTTGTTTCAACAATAAAAATATCATTAAATTAATTTACGTGTCAATTAAAATTAAATCCCTTCTCAGCCATCTAAAGAGAATGTTATGCCTGCTAACTTTCGAAATCTAGCAATTATTTTGATTTTTCAAAATAAATTTGTGACTGTTTTTATATTCAAAGCGATACAAATTTATTTAAATTTAACTAATATAATAACAAATATTATAAATTAATTATTCAAAAAGTACTACTACTATTTTTTTCACTAAATGAGTTATTTGTTAATCTTTTTTATGAAATTGAACATTAATGGGAAAATGCAATCAACTATCTTAAACGCCTTTATTTGGACTAAATTGTTGCAAAAATTGTTCCATGCGCGAGTAAAGTTATTTATTTTTTCCCTTTTTTTTTTCTAAAATATAGAAGCAATTTTTCATTCATAGGGACATTGTATATTTACATATCCAAAATCTAAGTAACATAAATTTTCACTTTTAATAAATGCATTAACATATTTGTTCTTGAATTTTCATTTGGAAGTAATATTATGTTCGTTGGAAGTATTTTTGAGACGTTGATGTTCTTATCGTAATTTGTATGTTATTATTAAGTTAAAAAAAATATTATTATTTTTTTTAACCATCTATAATATTATAATTCATTAATTATAGGTATACATTTCAATTCTAGGAACTAAGAGGGAAAAGAGACATGATGAGATGTAGAAGGGATAGAGATGTAATTTACCAAGACAATAGAGGGGTAATTTAGTCATTACATTTGGTCAAAATAGCTTATTTAGAATGACTTATAAGTCATTTTTTTTAAGTCTCAAATTGTTACTTATTTTTTTTGACTTATAAGTCAAAAAATAAGTAACAATTTAAGTCATAGCCAAATACTAAAATAACAAAAAGCTCCTTATAAGTTGGTTTGACCAACTTATAAGGAGCTGCCGAACAGCTCCTTAGTAATATCGTTGGGCGTTGACAACTAACGACCTTAATATATCTGTCTAAAAAGATTATACCTTAAAATTTTTAAATGGACACTCAATTTGATCCCATGACGTATATTTTAAACAATGCCAAACGTACCCATAATCTCTCTTTATTTATCTCTCATATGAAACTGACCAAATTTGTAATAGCCATCATTAGGTCTTCTTTATTATAGTTCATTTTCATATTACGTATCAACTAGTATTATATTATGTCGGTTACTGTTTCATCATAAATATATTCATACGAATAGATTGAAACTATATATACATGCAATTCAAATATGTAATAAAATATTCTGGCCCTCCCTCCTCTTTATAGGTCAAGTTTGGTTCCTCGATCGTGTACAGTACTTGCATGCAAATTTGTGTCTTATAATTTAGTTGTCCACCAGCTGCTACACATGGATAAATTTCAACATATGACTTTTCTATTTGTTTCCTCCAAATGGGAATATGCTTGCTTAAAATATATGCATACGTATATTTATATATGTATATGTATATGTATGTGCGTGTAATACTGTGAAAACATGTCAGAATCTGCCAAAAAAGTAACTAGTAGATCGAAATGAACAAAAAGAAGCAAACAAAATTAATGAGCTCTTATACAGTACGGAAGGGTTCATTATACATAAAAGGTGAACAAAATAATGCCAATATGTAGCCAATTAATAAAGTCATGAAAAAGTGTGGACCAAGGTTATATATCAACCATATCATCAAACCTAATCGGTGAGACCATAACATAATTAATTTGGCTATGATATTGGGAAAACGTAGCAGCCACATAAAGTATGGCAATTTCCAAGAGTTTTTTAAAAAAAATTATACAACTGAGGTCTTATCAATACATCACTAATGAAGATGATAGTTGATCTACTAATTTAACTAATAAATTTTATGAAATTGGAAAATTTTAAAATTGCTTGAGTATGATATGGGTAATAGGTTTCTTATGGAATTTTAATCAAATTATCACCATGGAAATTTCAATTTTTAATTAATTTAATTAGGTCTAGTAATTGAATATTCACTTGTGGAAGCAACTAAAATTCTAGGTCTTCAATAAACGATTGTGTCAAGGTTAGCAGAGAAATGACATGTTCAAAATAAGGTACTACTTTTTAGGCTCTAATTAATAGGTAAAATATGAATCTCCGCGTTTAATTTGTATATTAAAAAAAATGTTCTAATTTTTAAAATTAATATGTGAAACTCGATATCATTATGAGAAAATCTATTTTAACCAACAAAAAAAAATAAAAAAAATATCTATGGCTGCAAATGAAAATGATGGGTTTTTTTTTTTTTTTTGTCCGGTGATGAAAATGATGTTTCCCGGCCATGTCTTAGCCATATTTCAGGTAATTTCATAGGGAAACACCATGAAAAAAGGTGGTGGGAGGAGTTGAGGATGTGACTAAGAAATTAGGTTAGGCCCAAATTTATATAAATATTTGAAATTTCAGAAAACAAGTTCTGGATCCTTAGCCTTGATCAACTCTCTTTATCTGTTGTGGCGTGAAACTATACATAATATATCCATTAGTTTTTGGCCTCGAGTACTTCATTAATTGTTCGTAATATATCTTAATTAATTATATGCACTGTTTTGAGATAGTCAAGAACAAACATTTTGGTGCATGCATGATCAGACATACAATTTAGGCGCTTATATATTTCTTAGAAATTAAAATACCTTGTAACCCTTAATTACTTATAATGAGTACGGGCATTAATCATAAAAATGACTTAATTGTTTTTGTTTCTCTCATACAATCGCTTGATCTGTATAAGATATATGATCGCAAAATAAGGGAAACCAATTAGGAATCTCGTGCTGATTTTTCAAATGCATAGGACTAAAATTTAAACACATCAAAAAGATTAAATGTGGACAAGTAGTCTGTAATTCAACAAATCCATGACATATATACCATATATTAAATACTCAAGCTGCTAAATTATTGTGTGTTTAATAATATAAATGTATGCACCCATATCTTCTGCTAGACAGTCTGAGTCCTTTGGAGTTGAAAATTAGAAGTATAAAAATGCAGACTCGGTTTTAAAATATAGGTAAAGTTCTGAATTTTTAAAGTCAATTTAAAATATTCACAAATTTAAAACTAAAATGAATTGGTTACATTTAGATAATATAATTATAAAATTTATAAATTATTTAAAAAAATACTACTAATTATAAGGTTTATTATCTTTTAAAAATAAATCACAATAAATTTAAATTTAAAATTATCTCAATTTAATTTTAATAAATCGAAATTGATCTTATATTTGAGGACCCTGTTTCTTTCAATCATTAGTGTCATAATGACATGGGATATTATAATCATTAATTAAGTGGTACAAGTGGTGTCTACGTGTAATATACATCAACAAATTATGAAACCTAAACCAAAAAATAAACACACGCAATCGAGAATTTAAAACTATTGCTTATTTTCTCTTGCACCACTAATTCTTCTATATATATATATATACACTGTCAAAATATATCATGAACAAACTCTCTCTTTCTTCTCTCTTTCTCGGTCTATCTTTCTATCTCTTAGAAATTTAGAAATTAAGTTTTTATTAGTATTAGTTAATTAGAATCATTCGATTAACATTTCTTTTATTATATAGACTTGAATTCTTAAAGCTTTTTGTACGTACGTACGTAGCTGAAGAATTTAGAAGATGAAAGAAGCTGAGAAGGGAAATCCTCTACAGTTGAAGTCTTTGAACCATATCTCTGTAGTTTGTAGATCAGTTAATGAATCTCTTGATTTCTATCAGAATGTTCTAGGCTTCTTCCCTATCAGAAGGCCCGGTTCATTCAATTTTGACGGAGCTTGGTACGTACAACAATTAATTTATCCCTAATTAAATCTCTTTTAATTAATTAAACACGCCAAGAAATATTTATTTATTTATTTTGTTCCATTTTAATTAGCTAGCTCATTCCGGAGTACATGCTGCACTTGTATATATATATTAATTAACATGCAAGCAGGTTATTCAACTATAATATTGGGATTCATCTTTTGCAATCTGAAGACCCTGAAAGCATGCCCAAGGCTAGGCGGATAAATCCCAAGGATAATCACATTTCCTTCCAAGTATATATATTTCTCTCTCTCTCTCTCTCTCTCTCTCTCTCTCACACACACACACACATTTGTAATTTGGTGTTACTTCTCTTGAATAAAATGGTAACATTTTTTTGGGTCGAGAAATCTATACCATTATAGTTTAGTGCTGGGGCTTAAGAAAACCTTGGCGATGGGTGGAACTAGCAAGAATTAACTTGAAAAAAATTTATGTCAGTTTATTAGTTTGGTTAAAGAATAGATTCGAACATATGACTAAACAAAATAGAGGGAGAGACTATCATTTTTGGTTTATATAATAACATAACAACTTGATATGCTAACATATATATATATATATATGTATATATATATATATGTATATATAGAATAAAATGTGAATTGACGAAATTGCATGTCCTTGGTAAATATACAGTGTGATAGCATGGCAGCCGTGGAAGAGAAGCTGAAAGATATGGAGATAGAGTACGTAAAAAGTAGGGTTGAGGAGGGCGGAATTCAGGTAGATCAACTATTTTTTCATGATCCGGACGGTTTGATGATTGAAATTTGCAACTGTGACAACCTACCGGTGGTACCCCTAGCAGGCGAAGGCGTCCGAATGTGCTCAAGTTTCAGTTGTAGTGTGCAACAGAAGCAGCTCTATGAACAAATATCGGCAATTCATATAGAGGAATAATAATTAAGACCATTGAATTCTTGAAAAATTCTTCTCCACCATCTCTTTTCACTTTGTTGCATGTTGTTTGTAGTGTGATGATGTCAAATTTGGCGTTGGAAATTGATATATTAAAGAAAGAGGGTAAATTGGTAAATCTTCCAATTTGAGATTATATATTTCCTTGTAATATTTTCTTTTGATTTGATTGTTCGTTCATGATAGTGATTATTTAATTAATGGCAATATGTTTTTCTATACCTGCTTGACTGCTCCTATTCCTAATCTTCGAGTTTTGTATATTTAATATTTTAATTATTAGCATATTATAATATACTCCACTACTATTAGTACTAATTAATGGCCGGCTATGCGCGTAACTTACAAATTTAGATAATTGACGCTTCATTCATATAGGAATCCAAGTCCTAGGTAATTAATGCCTCCAAAATTTCCTTATATTGGAATCTTTCAGGTTTTCTACCATTTATTAGTATTAGGTGGAGACTTATTAAATCCCACTGAGCAAGTAGGAATTGTATAAAATATTATATCTATTTCATAAAAAGAGTTGTATTATAAAATTTTAAAATCAATTTATTAAATTATAAATTTCAAAATTATCGTAAACCGTCTAAAAAAATATTAGTAATTATAAAATTTAATATTTTCAAAAACTTACATAATTCACATTAATTTTAAATGTTAAAATCACACAATAACTACGTACTAAAGGTCGAAATATGAGTGTTTTTATAAAAAAAAATTGAGCAACATTTTATAGATTACGATTCTTAAATTACTTTTTGTGTATACATAATTGGACCCATTTTTTCAACCTATACTCATCCTCGTGGTAATATTTTCTTTTTGTTTGTAGACCGTGGACAAAGACTCATCCTCGTACCATAATTTTTTATCTTCTTCTTTTTACACCCACGGACAATGACCCCATCCTCATACTAGTAAAAATAAGTTTCAAGTACAATTATCTTCCCTTAACAGAATAATGTAATACTGTTAAAATAACACTTATTCTTTCTATTTCGAAATATAAAGTTAATGTTGATTTTTATTTAAAAAGTTAGTTTAAAACATTTATAAATTTAAAATTGATATGAATTTACTTAACTTTCATTAAATATAAATACTAACCGTAGTTACAAATCTAACAAATGAATCATATCAATTTTAATTTTTATAAAAAAAAAAATTTAAAAAATTAGTATTAGTCTTATATTTTAAAATGGACAAGTTTACTGTAAAAGCTTATATTCGGACCGAACGGGCCAACTTGAGATTGCTTATCCAAACATGACCTGGATTTTTTATTTGCAGAGCCTAGAAATTTAAAGAACCGGCCCATATTGAAACCTGATCCATATATAAGAAAATAAAGACTCCGGGTGGAAAGAGAATTTACTGAAGCAGCTACAAAAAGCCTCTTGACTTTATAATAAGATAAGATGCACGTAGCCATAAGCTAACTCAATCTTTTTCTCTCATGCAGAATTGCAGATTAAAGTCTATTGTTGCTGCACTTTTAGCCCACATAATTCCTAGAAAAAGGGGATTGGACTACATTGAAGTCGTCAAAATCCCCCCGAAAGGGTATGCAATATTCTTGACAAAGAAGGAAGAAATAAAGATATAAGGCTACATTTATTTATAAAAATAATCAGCGGGATGCGAGTATTTTGTATTATTTTTATTTCAAAATTAGAGATATATTTTAATTTTTTTAAAGTCAATTCGTAAAATTCTAAAACTCAAAATTGATATAATTTCGTTCAAGTTTTGAAAACAATAAGATGATAATTAGTAGTACTTTATAGTTATTTTACAATTGTTATATTTATTTGTATTAAAACTAAATAACTTCATATCAATTTTGAATTTTAGGATTTCGCAAATTGACTCAAAAAAATCAAAATGTATTTCTAATTTTAGAACGGAGAGAGTACTACTTTATTATCCCTTTGAACTATTTTATACTAGTTTATCATCACTCTTTAGACTAATTTATCCCATAATTAGTCCGTTACCTAATTTATGAAATATTTTTGATCATCACTAAGGTTATTTGATACTTCTAATGAGGGATTATATAATATCACATTTTCACTTGGAATTATATTTCATCATCAAATGACTTTACAAATAGTAAAACATAGTGTATAAAATCAAAATAACAGACTAATTATGAAATAAAATAATTCAAAATATTATAAATTAAATTAATATAAATAGTCATATCTAACCTATCATTTTTACAAACAAACGTCCAAAACAAGCATGCTAACCCCACACCTTATCCCTCTCTCTCACATTTATGTGGAGAGATAGATATCTGAAGATAAGTAGACCATCTGATAGCCTCAGGTTACTTAAAACAATTTTTCAGCCATGGCTATGGATATGGAAGTGGACAAATATCTTCATATTATTTTAGGTCCATATACTACTGGATCATTCTTGCACTTATTATAACCTCACCTATCAACTAATTTTGTGTGACAGGCAAAAAGAACTATAAATATAGTTTAATAAAATTGTCGCTTTATGGGCCCATTATATTGCAAATAATTATCCCATATGATCTTATGATGTGGCCCATGAATAATATCAACTGGTCACTTAGAGGACATTGTCCCAAGCTAAAGACAATTCTAGGATTCAAATTTTCTTTTCCTATATTTTCTTTTGGGTTAAGAAACTCAAAGTAAACAAATTAGACAGCCATAGCTTCAAAGGTTGGGAAGAACATTATGCTTTAAACATACCATAAACATTCATGAGTATAATTATTGTTTTAGTAAACTAATTTCAATATACTTCATCTGTCTCACAAAAACAATACTATTTGTAAATATATATATAAAAAAAAATCCCGACAAAAGAATTCTTTTTTATTGGTAACAGTATTATAAAACGATACAATATTCTCAAATTTATTGTCATAATTTTATTATCATGTCACTATTGTTAAATTATAATTTTATTATTTTTAGCTATAAACATGAAACAAAATATACATCTTTAATATTTATAATTTTTGCCAATAAGATTTGTTTTTGTGAAATTGTGGGAATTGTAGTTTATACCATTCTAGTTTATTAACTATGAAGATTATTTCACATGTTGTACACAAGCTTCAATGGTGGTCCTTGCGTCAAAACTCAAAAGTAAGTCTAAAAAGTCCAAATTCATTCAACGAGAAAGCATTGCAAATATTGCATGTGAAACCTAGAAGCTAAAAGGCAATAGTTTATAAATGAGTATTGTCAGGATTGTCAAAAAATTTGGTATTAAATGAATTTTAAATGATGTAAAAATGAAGATTTTAATAATAATTTATGACATAATTAATCATAATCAATCATAATTGATAGATCATATACTCTTATTTAATACTCATTCTGTTCTAAAATTAAAGATACAATTTGACTTTTGAGATCAAATAACGACACATTAAACTTTAAATTAATGTGAATTTATTTAGTTTTAATTGATACAATAATTATAATTGTATGGTATGTAACAAAAGCTATTAATAATTACAAAATTTATTTTATTCTAAATTTTTATGAGTCATATTTTAATATGTCATCGTTTGACTTTAAATGTCAAATTATATCTCTAATTTTAAAACAGAGAGAGTATCATTTGAAATTCTTTTTGAGACCAACTATTTAAGACCCCTAATATTTCCCTTATAAATATACTTTCACTATCTGAAAACTTACTAAGTTGCGACAACATTTGACTTTGTTTTTTGTCACGCATATTAAAGTTGCTTAAACACCTGTGACACTACTTTTTTTAGTAATTTTTGGTTCAATATTAAAATTTAAAACTAGAACTTGTTATATGTAAAAAATTGTGTTAAGTGTGTTATAGTGAAACGTTAACAAGCGTAAAGAGAAACCAATATGAAAAGGGGCTTTACTTTGGGCTATATGTGTGTGTGTGTGTAATATATATCTATATATTGAAGAATTATAAGCAACGTAAGTAAACAGTGAATTACAAATAAATAAATAAATTGGCAGTACTGTCCTAATGAGTTTTGATGTTGTAGGGCACATACTGGCTCAAAGATGGAGGCTCGATCTTTTGGTTAGCGTAGTATAGTGCTTAATATATTCAATTCAATTCAATATTATTGTACATCCTATTTTCCAATTCTTCCCTCATGCCTTAGTCAAGCCTCGAGACAAGCCTACAAAGGAGCTAGAACCTCGCCAATATAATTCTTCAGGAGTCCTTGTGAGGGTCCCTATACTTTTACAATTTTTTGTATAATATTTTTAAATATTGAATTTTAAGAGACTAAGTTATATTATTGAATATCACATGCATGCACGTAATTACAAATAATTATATGCCTATTGCTGGAAAATTTCCTTTAGATAAGTTTCCAAAGATGAAAATGTCACTATTTAGAATATTTTTTTTTTTCTACATCATGTATTATTAGTTGAGGATGAAAAAATTTATTTTCAAATCGTGACTGCTCTGTTCTAGCTATATGAAGATGAAGATGGACGGCTAAAGATAATTGATCCATATATATATATAGTCTTTGCTAACCGTTAAATAGATGTATTAATAGAGAGAGTCTGGGCTAGGTCTGGTGCAAAAGAATGAGAATTAAAGACGGACAAGTTGAAAGTATACCATCAAAATAAAGGAAGGACAGTGGGGAGAGTGGGGGGGCCATGTTATGCTGGCTGTCTATTAATTGTACAAAATCCCATTGGAGAGACAAATATGCCACAGATCAATCAACAAACACCACAACTAATTAATCGATCACAATATAAATACATATAATTAATAACTAAGGAGTAAGGAGCATTAATTCCATACATATATGTACACATAGTTGAATATATAATGATGATGAGTATATAATAGAGAATACATATATTCCCAAAATACATCAAATCTGTTCCCAACATTATATTATCCATAATCACAGCCCATTACACATGGTTTGCTTCCCTAATTTATCTTTACCCTCCCTCTAATCAGCCATAAATCTATCTATCTCCACTTATTTAATGCTTCCTTCACATGTACCAGTACTACTACATCATTAAAACATCCATCGATATATCCCTCTACCAAACAAGTAGTCATTTAAGTAAATGGCTACAAAAAAAGAGAAACCAAAGAAGCAGGGTGTCATGCATGTCTACAGGTTGGACACCGGCGCCGGAGGCATGATCCCGGAGTCTCCGGCAGTCACCAAAAAGATGGTGTCCTCGGGGAGTACTTGGGGAATGCTAAGGAGGTCGAAAACGTATCGCGAAAATGAGCATCATTTTAAATTAGGGGAAAATGCTGTTGTTAGTGAGGGAAGAAAATCAGTGTCAATTGTGGAGGCGAGGAAATCATCGACGGTGTCAATTAAAGAAGGAAGGAAATCGGTGTCATCAAAAGGAGAAGCCATAAATGTGGGAACGGTGGCTGCTTTTCTGAAAGTGAAGGTTTTGGTGACGGACATGCCGGGGTTCATGCAGGTCCATGCATTCCGTTGTGCAAGGCAAACTTATGATAGTTTGGACAAGTTTAGCTCCAAGCACTTGGCCTGTGACATCAAGAAGGTACCTTTTTTCTTTTTCTTTTTTTATTTTAATAATTTCTTTTAGTTTTTTATACCAATAGATTTCTTCAATTTTACTCTTGAATTTTCTTGATTGATTTCTTTCTTATGGAACTTACAGCCTTTTATTATTTGGGTTATTCGCGCATATATATATATATATATATATATGATTTGATAATAATTTATTTATTTTCATTTGTTATTTTGCGAGAGCTTTGCCCATTAGACACGAACTTTACTACCTTTATTAAGATGGGGGGATAGTATGAGAGGTATGAAACATAGAATGGGAAAAACAAGAAGAAGAAGACATGAATAATAATATATTTGGAATTATCTTAATTTATCTCTCTTGTTTTTTTAATATACGATCGAGTCATGGGGGATTCTAGATCCTCCCCTTAACCCCGCTAGCTTCTTATGTGGCACATGGACATGTTGGGTAGCCCATGCAAGGAGAGATTTGACCTGCAACTTCTGTCTGTATTAGTGGTCTATGGTCCAATTAAAATCTTTTGCAAATTGAATTACTTCTTTGATTCGTTGTACCAAAGTTGCTTAATTATTTTGAACAACCCATGTGTACAATTACAAACCAAAACTTAATTATTGTTCTCATCTAATCATGTTTTTGGGTCATTCACAAGATTCTAATCATGTCTGAATAATTCAAGTAGTTTTTACTTTTAGATAAATAAGTTCTTCAATATATATATATATATACACACACACACGCACTTTTCCACACTATCAGACTATCTATTATGGACCAATCAAATGTCTTTGTATTTCGTGCATAACAATTGTTTAAAATATAACATAATACAATTATGTATGGATAAAGTACAACTCGTAGAAACAACTAGTTGATTATTTTTTGTTTCAAAATTACTAAGCTCCCATAGATCCCTTTTTAATTTGGCAATGTGTATAATTTTTATACCACTTGTTTAGAATATTTTCTTATTATATCATTTGATCTCAAGTAAATCAATTGTATTTTTTTTGGTAAATTTATATTCTATATACAAATATATGTATATATATATATATATATAAATGGTTGTATTTGTTTTATCTCACACATCTCTCGTGTATTGTGAATTGGAGCAGGAGTTTGATAAAGTGTATGGACCGGCCTGGCATTGCATCGTGGGCTCAAGTTTCGGCTCATTCGTGACCCACTCCACGGGTTGTTTCCTTTATTTTACCATGGAGAAATTATACATTCTGATCTTCAAAACAAAAGTGCAAAAAGCTCTGGATTGACCTACAATTGTTCAATTAATATTTTGTTACATATATATATATATATAGTTGTTTTTCAGTTGAATACTTTGTGCCAATGTTGTTTTAGTTCTCTTTTTGACTTCTCAATTACAATTTCTTTATTGTTAAAATCAATATTTATGTGTTTTTAAATTTTTAATTATAAATGACAAAGAATGCTGTAAAAAATCTTAATTTTCATCGTCTATACGGTGCAATTGACATTTATTATCCTTTCTCTAATGCAAAGAAAGGAAACTGAAATATGAAAAAATAATAATATTTAAATGTCAATTTAGGCTACATTTGTGCTATAGGTGTAGATTAGTTGTTGACCTAAAAAATTAAAAAATAAAAATTAATAGAGAGATTCTAAACATTTAAGACTATATGCAAAGTATGATGCGATATAATGTAGTTGAAAATGTGGACATGATCTTATTTTTGCTTGAAAACTTCTTTTATTGAAGGAATATCCTTGCATCTCGAAATATCAAACATAATGTTTTTAATCTTTAATCTTACGCCTATGGCTGTAAATTGAACCAAACAGTTCAGACTCGACTTAAAAAAATATGAGTGAGATTTGGATTCATTAATAATATAATTCAAATCTAAACACAAAAAATAATTCGAATAAAAATACGAGTAGAATCTGAGTAAAATTATACTCGACTCGTTTAAGATTCAAATTACTCGAATTTTTAATTGTGATTCGATACATACTCGGTTGATATATATTCAAGTAGATACTCGATACATACTCTTATAATATGTACAAAGTTTAATAAAATTAGGATAATTAGTTATTATTTTTTATTTTGTTTCTAATTTTTATTGTGATTTTATATTTATAAAATATAATTATAAATTTATTTTCTCATTTCTAAGTAAACTAATAAGTTGAATTTATAATTATATGGATTATAAAGATAGTCACTACGTGGAGACTCGAATTTGAGCTTGAATTCGAAGCTCGCGAGTAATTTGAATATAATTCGAATAATGAATATTCGAGCCGAGTCGAATCTAAGTAGAGTACGTTTTTTCAAATACAATTCGAATCTGAGTCGAATTCGAGTATGAATTTAATTTTTCTAACCGAATCCAAATAGTTTTCTGATCGATTCAATTCGACTCGTTTACACCCCTGATTACACCTACAAATTAATGCAGCTAGTTTTACATTTATTGTCTATGACATAATTTTTGCGTTTGTGAATTTGGCTTCAGTCAAAAATCATGCTCAAAGTTATATTTGAATAAAAAGTTTAAAAAATTAAAACATGTAATTATAAAGTTGGAGGCTAGGAGAATAATCTGGGGTGCTTCCGATCCCCACGACGTGATGGGTGAATACAAAAATATTCCATCTATTTTAAATTATAAGACCCATAATAATTTTTTAAAATTAATTAAAAATACAATAAATTAAAAATTAATATAAATTTATTTAATTTTAATCAATATAATAATTAACATTTTAAATCATCTAAAAAATATTACAAATTATAAGATAAATTATTTACTTGTTAATGAATTTAATTATATATTATTTTAAGTTTTAAAAAGATCTTAAATTGACTTTTAGAAGTTAATAATGATATTATAATTTTAAACAAAAAGAATATATAATATTTTCTATTATCTGTAGCAATAGTTTTTTTTCTCAATCAGTCCGAAAAGTTTTATAACTAAAATTGACGTGAATTCAGTTAATTTTTTGCAAATAACAACTTTTTAGATATTCTGATACATTGATGACTGTATTGACTCAAACATAATTAAAATTAAAATTTCGATTGTGATTTTTTTGTGGAAACGGAGGGAGTGAATAGTATATTAATTAAACAATGGAAACTTACTTTTTTTTGGTGGTGGGCCCAAATTTGGTTTGCACTTGGCTTGCATAATTTTGCAAATATAATTTGTCCAAAAACAATTATATGTAAACCAGACTCCAAATTGAGAAACAGGTTAAATTAGAGAAACAGATTTTTCTTGCCTGCCTGCCTGCTTTGTTATAATAATGTTTTCTTTTAAGAAAAAGAAGAAGAAAGGATAGTTGCATATGGGCTGCGGAAGAGAGTGAGAGATCAAACATAAAACACTTTTTTTTTTCTATTTTTTTGTTGGTTTGAATGGTAAATATATATTCTCGGTTTAATTTATGCATCAACTGAAATTAAAATTTGTCCTCGGTTGATTTCAAGAGCACATCTTCACACACATCCTCACACTGGCATGGTGCATTCAAAAAATTCTCCTAAATACTAGTCTCAAGGTTCGAACTCAGGACGTTAAGAAATAGAGCAACACTTCTTGATTACCAAACCAACTTTTTAGAGTTCAAATAAATAAATATGTGTGCGCACACATGCACGTTGCTTCAGTGAGAAAGAAATTAAGGCCAACTAGGGGTGCGGTGCCCCGCCCCCTACTGGTGGTCCTTTTATGTTTTGCTAAATGCCATGTTTGCTTTCACGTGTTTTGTCCAAAAAATGAAGGGCGGTTGGATCTTGTTTTTGTCCATTTCTTTTTTTTTCACTTTAAATAAATAAAAAGAATATATATATATATAGAGAGAGTCCGGATCTTAAGCATACCCTCTTAAATGGCATATCAAGTATACCCCCTTTAGCGACGGACCGGGCGACGGTTTGGTCCGTCGCCATAGGTCCGGTCCGTCGCCAAAGCCTTTTGCGACGGGTCCGTCGCTAAAAGTTGTCCGTCGCTACGGACCAAACCGTCGCCCGGTCCATCGCTAAAGGGGGTATGCTTAAGATCCATTCTGTATATATATATATACATCGAATCTTAAACTCACCCCTTATCCGACTCACTCAAACTTACCCCCTTTAATGACGGACCCGGCGACGGTTCGGTCATACAACCGTCGTCTATTCTTTTAGCGACGCTATATGTTGCCCGTCGCTAAAAGTATAGGCCATAGTTGTATGACCGAACCGTCATCGGGTCTGTCGCTAAAGGGGGAGTGAGCTTGAGTGAGTCGAATAAGGGGTGAATTTAAGATCCGAACTCTTATATATGTGTGTGTGTTTGTGTGTGTTAAGGAGGTGGTCAAGTCCTTTTATCTTCTTCATTTTTACGGAACATTGAATTTGAGAGTGCCGACTATCATATTCAAATAATGGTGAAGTCGGCCTTCCAACAACCAATTTGTCACCTCAAAAAAAATAAATTTGCTTTCTAATCTTTTTTCATATACTAAATAATTTGATTTCCTCACAAGTTCATTTCTATGTCAAAGAGTTTTGTTTGACTTAGATCTAAGTTAAATTAATATTTTAATTGTCTGTAAAATAATACTCCTAATATTTTATTTAATAAATTATTTTTAAGTAGTATATGATATTAATTATTACATTAATTAATATTAAATAAATTTATATAAATTTTTAAATTATAAATTAATTTTTAAATTTAATAAAATTCTTTCTGTGAAATAAAAATAATATGACTTGGTTCATGTGGCAGGTCAAATGTTCAATTGAGGTAAAATGTCATTATACAGTTTTGATTTGACATAGTTAAAAATCAAAATATTTCGTAAACATTTCAATTATTTTGGTCATATTTCGGATTGTTTTGACTTTTGACCATTTTTTATAAGTTTCACCTTTTGACATGCATCAACAACTAATTGTCATCAAAGCTATGCTTATACGAACTAAAATGATACTACTAATGTTAAGGTTGTAAGTACTATTAGCTCTGTTCTCCAAATAAAAAGTTATAAATCTAAAAGTAATAATTTGCCTCTAATTTTGAAATGGAATTAAAAAAAATTACGTGTCTCTAATTATAGAATTAAGAGAATACTCGTTTACTTATTAATAACTGTATTATAGTTAGTGATTTATACTCTCTTCATTTCTTTTTAATTGATGTTTTATGTAAAAACATAAAAATTAAAAAAATTAATTAATATTTTGTCTGATTAATCAAAATAAATATTAAATTTAATTATTACCCTTTTAAAACTCATTGAAAATATAAAAATAAATAAATTAATATGAGAATTTAAATCATTAATATTTATTTAAAATTTTAAAAAAAAAAGCAGATAAAAAGAACATGCATGGGTACATATACGTATACATACACATTAGTATCATTATTCAAAACAGTGCACAGAAAATGATGGGCCGCCGGCTGGGGACACATCATCCTCTTGTTAGTGTTAGGCGATGAAAGTAATGGCAAATTATTGCAACTAAAAGACAAAATTTTAGCTCGGCAACATTTAATTATTATATACACATTTACTTAATGCAGTACTAAATTAAACAATTTCTAAGATAAAGCTAATGGTATACTGGTAGGTGGTGCACTTAATATTATTATACTACTTATTGAATAGGAGTAATAATTGTACAATTAGTATTTAGTTAATTATTTACTCATTTATTTATTTATAACTTTAATATTAAGTGGAGGTAATGTACAGCCAAAAGAAGAAGTCAAAATTGAGATGAGAACAGGCAGGCAGCCTATCTTCTTTGAACACTTCTCCAACCTGTAACTGTTGTGAGACATATCAGCTAATAGCTTGGGACCCACCACTATATTAGGAGGGAGAGAGAGGGAGAGAGGGAGAGAGGGAGGGGAGAGAGCTGAATTGTACATCACAACTTAAATCTGTTTCAAACCCAGAATTCATTTCAATGAAGAAAAATTAATATTCACAACAGTAATACATCAAATCAAACTACCCAAATCAAATCACAAAAACATTTCTATGTGCCAAAGAAAGAAACAGAACCCCATGAAAATAATTTATGAAAAATTAAAAAAAAAAAAAGAAGAAGAAAAAGGGGAAAAGATGAATACATATAGAATTTGGTTTGGGCCAAGAACTCTAAAATCTATCTCAATACTTATAATTCTCTTCGTTTTGAGATAAATTCTGACAGTTTGACAAGTAACAAAACCATATGGAAACTAAATTTCGAGGTACATCATGCAATCTAAAGAAGAACAATCACACATGCATTTTAATGTCCAACCCAAATTTGAACATCGTACTTATATAACACTGATCATGATTTTGATTTTGTTTTTGTTTTGTTTTATATTAAAAAATAACATGACTAGGACTTACGATGGCCGGGTTTCCTTTTATGGGTCTTTTTCTCCGGCTTTGCTTTCCCAAAACATATGCCACAGCCGGCGGAGACTTTAGGAGACGGCGGATCAATGGTGGGAGTAATTTCAACCGTCCGATAAGCTTGTTGTCTTTGATCTTTGGATTCATCATGATCTTTGGTGGGTTTATGATTATCAGCTGCATCTTCACCTTCTTTGGTCTGTATGGGCTTCAATTCCCCAGATAAATACTTATCATCCCATACCAAACCTGATGAGCCTGATCTTCTAAATGATACTTCAGACCTTGGCAATGCAGCCATAGCTCTCTCTCTCTCTCTTTCTCTCTGTTATTCAAAGAGATATTTGATGGGTCCTAATTATTTGGGTTTAAGACTTTTTGGGTATAAATATATGATGAGAGAGGAAAGGACAATTGTAGAATAAAGAAGGTAAGGTCAGTAGATGGCATATCTGCTCGGACGAGGCTGAATTACAATGTTGTCCCTTTTATATTTAATGAGATTTGAATTTCAAACCCTGAATTCTAAATTATTCTATTTTGGTTGAAATATTCAAGTGTGGTGTGTTTACCTCTTTTCCAAAAGATAAAGTCAGAGAAATGGATATTAAACTCCAATTGCCAATACACTCTTCAACTACTCATAACTTGTTCATACTTCTGAGTTCTGGTTACGCCTGTTAATGGGTGAAATTAAAGTAAATTATATTTTGATCTAATATAAATTATTAAGTGTGATAATAAATTAATGATCTGATTTATTATGCAGTGGATCATTAATTTATGCCATGATCCACTTGATCCGTAGATACAGATGATGATTCAAATCGATTCATTTAAAACTTTATATATATTTATATATCAAATTATATTAATCTATAAAATATTATTATTCATAAAATTATATTAAGTTATGAAAGAATTTCACATCATCTCTCTAAAAAAATTTATATTCATTCTCTAATTTTTCAGTGAAACATACTTTGATATAATATTTTTTAAAATTTGTAAGTAAATTTTTAATCATTAATTCTTTAACTTCATAATTTTAATTTTTTGATTCAGGTTATAGTAGTAGTAGTAGAATTTTATTAGTGGCTCGCTCGGATGATTTGTGGTTTTGTTCTGTTTATTTTGAGTTGTTAGCTTTTTGTTTATACTACCTAAACAATTTTGTACTATTAACTTTGGTATGATAATATAAAATTTCATTTCTGTTACAAAAAAAAGAAAGAAGAAAAAAAGTTGTAGTAGTTTCGCATTTATCTTTTCGAATCATGTTAAGCTTAATTGTCATGAGATTATTTGGGCATACTTTGGAACAACAACTTTTTTATTTGAAATCAAAAAATATTCAAGAACTCAAATATCTGTTCACAAATTGTTTTTATTAAAACGAAACTGCACAATGATCATGGCAAGAATCTGACAACATATCCTCTTGTAGTTTAGGATAACAACAAAAGCGAAGTCTTATTTTTTTGGATCCATGGGTCAAATCAGATCAAATCTATGATTTTGCTCATTTAACATATTAATCCAATGAATCAAAATATCGCATATCACTGGATTAAAGGAGCTGAAGATTTGATTCAATAACTTAGATTGGAGCAAATCAAATCAGGGTCAATATTTAGTTTATTGACAAGTCTACTTCTTATATTGATTGCACTCGTTTTTATTTTATTTTCCAATAATTTTGTAATTTTTTCTTCATTTACATAATATATATATAGTTTTTTTTGTGTGCAAGAAAAGCTAATATATATATATATATATATATATATATATATAGTTGCTTATATGAAATTCAGATGACTCTATATATCCGTTGTACTGTCACTATTGGCGTTTAGATTATTAGGCTTTGAGTATAGCAAAAAAGGAAAAGTTATGTAAGTATTCATGACATTATTGTTACCTTTATCTAATTATTATTGATTGTGTTCTATATTTAGAGTTGGTCACCGGTCAACTAAATTTAAGGTGCTAATAGCAGCAGCAGCAGTAGTAGTACGAATTACAGAATTAGTCATCAAATATCCAGCACCTTCCTGACTGGTCCAGTCAATATGGTTGGCTACTTTTTCCATAAACAACCGACTTCCATCACTAACACATTGATTTAAAGAAATTGCACAATCATATAATAATAACAATTCAATTATACTTGGTCAAGTCCGCAAGAGAATCCATTTGCTGAATTACGGAATTGAATTGCAACGTAGGGAAGTTGTTGTTAATATGCTTAGTAGTGCAATTAAATTCACAGAAACCAATTCCATCAATGTTAAATGCTCCAAAAAAAAAAAAATGCTACTCTGAATGACAGCAAGACCAACTGCTGTTAGTGATCCGGGCGGGCTAGGGCACTACTACGGTCATATATATATTCAGGACAAAGTTTTAATTATTTCAAAATTTTCAGATTACAAAGTACTCCCTCCGTCCCAAATTAATTGCTTTTCTAGGACTTTTTAAAGTCAAATTAACTATTTTAAAAATTAATAATTAAACATATATAAATATATTTCTAAAATTATAAAAATTGAAATTAGTAATAAATTGTATATATTTTCTTTTGGTTATAATATCTTTACCTATATGTTAGCAAAAATAGTAAAAAAATTAGTTTTAAAAATAGTCAATTTGACTTTAAAAAGTCTTAGAAATGCAATTAATTTGGGACGGAGGGAATATTTTGCTTTTGCCCAAAGATTAACAAGGGCAAATGCCCACCCATATGCACAATCTGGATTCAGACGGTATTCCATTTGTTCAAGAACATGAAAATCTTTTGCGGCGATCATCAATAGACGCGGTACAAACTACAATCCAGCAAACCCCATTCTAAGTTGTTTTATCATTCTCATGCTCATTCTAACTTTAGGTATTTTTAATCGCAACTTTCAAAAATTTATTTGTCCCGAAATGCTAACTGTCTTCATCTATCAACCATATCCTCTGTATATCCAAGTTCTTTGAGTATGTCCGTTAGCTGCAAAAAGTACCAAAATAAAATATATTGTAAGGGAATATTTTTGAGTTACCAGTTGTACAGAAATGGCTTACTACGTTCTAACATACCTCGCCTTGTGAGCGGTCTTTTCCCTTATCACCAGATATATAGATATATATATATATATATATATATATATATAGTACATTTCTTAAGCTCACCCTAAGCTCACCCCCTTAGCGACGGACCCGGCGTCATACAACCGTCGTCTATACTTTTAGCGATGCTATATATTGTCCGTCGTTAAAAGTATAGTTGACGGTTGTATGACCAAACCGTCGCTGACTCAGGAGGTGAGCTTGGGGTGAGCCGGATAAGGGTGAACTATATATATATGTTTCATCATTCCAGGAGGACCACATAACTGGCCAAGTAATAAACAGTGACTTGATTATTGAGCTAAAATAAAATAAAAAATTACAAAAGACCTCAGCTTCAAAGTATAATGCTAAACTTTTGAGTTGGCCTTGTTTCAAGTGCCCTAAACTTTACCCTTTTGTGCCTTGGGAACTTTACAATAAGAAACATCCATCCAAATTCCAATGACAACCATTTGAATAAATAATAAATGAGTCTTCCAGGTAGTAAACAATATCAGCAGCATTCTTCACATGTAATTGACATAAAACTTGGCATAATGTCTTGAAAGAGAAGTTATGAAACTGAATTTTTATTCCTTCTTTTTTTCCTTTTCTGTTATGTAACTAGGAAAGAGAGGACTCTACAAGTGGAAACACGAGTAAGGAGTAATGCAGGGTAGATAATTGAGACAATCGGACCATGTACTGGCCCTAGTCTGAGTTAGTGACTGATTCGGCCTTGTAATGTAGCTCAAAATATGCGAAGGACCCAGATTAAATTTATTGCCATAAATTGATCACACAGTTGAAAATTTGACAATTGAAGCATAATGTAAGAGTGATATACTTACCAGTATAAGAGAATCTTCACTGGGACCAGGTAAGCCTTTCAAAGCCATATCTTTCTATATGTATCCTGTACCTCCCCTCCACTTCTTTGATGGATTATCCAGAGTATAAAATATCTGCAAGTTTTCATTTAAAAAGAGGAAATTCAGTTAGAGAGAAAACAAATATCAGAACACTGAACAACAGTCCTTCCATTCTAAAACAACTTGTACCTTCAAATTTGGGTGGCTATCCTCAAGCACGTCAAGTTTCTTCTTAAGCAGTATGTCATGTCAGCCGGGGATACATTAGCATAGACCAGTGATATCTGAAAGGATAAACAGTAGTCATCAATGCGAGTACAACTATATAATCAGTTGACAGAATGGATTAAATATTGTAGCCGGACACGTGTAAGGCTACATTGACTAGTACTTAAACATATTCATTTACTCATGGTCATCAAAGTAGTCAAGCTGATAAATTTATAACACAGTTTTACTAGAGCAGTTTCAAGACATGGGATAAAAACAATATCGGGAACCAGGGCAACCTTGGTGTTGTCATCAGGATTCCTTAAAATAGCCTCAATTATTTGAAGCATTGGAGTGATGCCTGAGCCGCCTGCAATCTGAAAGAACAGAATATGTTTACATTTAAGATTGAAACGCGAATCAGTAATTATACTCTTGATCAATCGATCTACGTACAACTGATAATACAAAAGCTAATACTCGACATTATTTTTTGTCCAAATATATGCATTTCGAAATAACATTAAAGAACAGAGCATGCAAGATATAGTTTATTTTTATCATCTTATTTCTTTTCTTCTCATGCGGTGCCACCCCATTTCCAAAAAAAAAAAATTGGTTATTGGAAGGTAAGTACATGTTGATCGATCCCCTGCTCTTACCATGCCAATATGTTTTTTCATATTAGGAGTATATCTGAGCTCTTCAATGGGCCTGCAAGGTATATACTGGAGTCATGAGTGCTAAGAATACGGAGCAGAAGATATTATATGCAGTAAATAATTGCCTCAATTTGCTGATGTAAATAATTGTATTGCATTTCTATTTTACTTTGTTTCCAATAAGTACTCTTCTAAATATTTTACCCTTTTACTTCTACTACGTCGCCTGGTTTTAAGCTTGCAAAATGCTGGCTCATTTTCCTATCTGGATAAACCTGCCGAATTTGTGCATAATCATAGAGAATTACTACTGTTCGGAAGGGAAAAATGGATAGACATTCCATGCCAGAGCAAACTGACACAATGATGATAACAACTAGGTGGCAATGCACTACCTTAATCAACAAATCGAAGTGTCCCTTTGAATCAGGATCTGATATAGGGGTATAACCGAATACAAAAGCCACAGAAAAAGCTTAAAAATAAGGAAAATATAAAGTTACCTATTCACAAAACTAATAGCAGGTAATGCTGCAACAAGGAAGGTGACTTCAAAATAAAACATCCAGTTCCTCGTGCTCCTACACCAACGAGATATCTCCGGCATTCATCGGAACATCATCTACTTGAGAAGGAATGCAAATACCATACTAGTATCAATCTGTCACTCCATAGTCCCATTGATCAACCCCAAAACATCATGATTGGTAAAAAAAACAATAATCTAATTTATTTATTCTAATTACCGGCTTAATATTGAACCTAGAGGTCACACCATAAAAAGGAGAAATATAATTTTAGAAGTGATAGGACATTTATCTCAAACTCTAAAATCATTTATCCAGCTTTGCTTCAGAAAAAGATGAAGAGGAAGACATAGGAAACATTTCTATGTATACAAAGAAATTTCTGATTGTTGACTTCTCATCTGCAAGCTTATTATTCTTTTCATTGGTTCTAATGAACATTTTGGACCATATTTAAAGAAAAGCATACACCATCCTTCCCCTATGGATTTTATGTAATTTGTAATTTAAGTTCAGAGTCACCTAATAACACCCTGATTCATTAACCAAAAAAGATTTGTAAACAGGAAAAGGCAACATTTTTACACAGATCACGTATTGTATGTATAAAGAGATTTCCTCACTATATATATATTCGCAAAGATCTGTCTAAGGTTTTAACAATAAAAATGTGAGAAAAATACAAATGTGTGGAACATATCCAATGCTTATCGTCTCTAGGCTTCACAGTGATCTTATTCTAGAGTATCCCATTATGTGACTTTTGATACAGTTATTATATAAATGATGATTACTAGAGCCTGTCAGAATATGGACCTACAAAGAGAATTAAGGTAAGTAATAAGTAGAAGATAAGTATTTGAAACAATAAACTTCAATCTTGAAAATGCATGGGATTTGAGATATAGCATATATTAATATAAGAAGGAAAAAAAAGAACTACACATCTTTAAAGATAATGATTTAAGTAAACATCAACAAAAAAAAAAAAATATTAGAATTAGAAAGAGTCACGGGCGAATCACATATTTTGTTTTTCCTTCAGCATCTTCTGTTAATGGATATCCACAATCAGCATCATGATGTTGAACATAGTGCCTTGGAAACCCCTAGATTCTAAAAACTGTGAAATTCCTATTAAAAAACGTAGAAGCAATAATATCAAGTTATTGTAAAATGTACTCCTTGTAATGAGGCATGATGCGACATCAAACGAAAACCTGTCATTTGGAGGAACGAGAAATGCTTGCATTAAAAAGTACTACATATAAATTTATACCACCATAACTAGCAATGTTTATTCCAAAGTTTGTAGCAGAATAGTGATGGCGTGAACTAATGAACTAGTACAAATCCTTGGTCCCACAGGCATAAAGTGCGAGAAATTATCAAAAATAGACACATAAAATAGGTGCCCCACATAGTAATATAACTTTCTATTTTTGGGTTGGAGGATTGGGATAGGATATCATATAGCTAGTATGAGATGCAAGTATCACACATGCAGCTACTAATCCTTGATGAATGAATCTATCAAACAAACCGTGCATGCCTCCCAATTATCAATTTGTACCTCTTCTGAGCACAATTACCATATATAATCTGACTAAATAGTCTTCTACATTTCCATTTGGGAGACATATATAAATTCACCTTTGCGTTCCAAACAAGAGTAAAGTTGAGGGAAAAGTAGACCTCCCAGAGAAACAAGGTTGTTATTTCATTGTAATAATTGAATATGATATGCCTCACCCTCACTGGAACCAATATCATTCAAGGCTCTTTATGATTTTTTGATGAATAATAAGAAAGAGAAGATGAGGACCTGAATGAATAGTTGAGTATTGTGGCTGACCTTTGCCTTCTCTTGCAGCTTAAATTCAATCCACTTTATCAGGAGATTGAGTGCTGAAAAAACAAAACATCAATTTCACCTGAGAATGCATGAAACTGAATGTCTAAAGTACGCACTTACAAACGAAATAAATTGTAACACAAATTACAAGTGGCATGCTTGTTTGGATTTGAGATTTTATTTTTATTTGGGAAAAGGGGAGGGAGGGGTAGGAAGATGACAGATCTAGATAATCAATTGAGATTACTTTAGCCAATTTCCCAAGATAATAAATTGCCTGCTATATCTTATAATCTAACTAAATTTCAGGATACAGATAAGGCATAAATATAAATTGTTACCCTCAACTATTGACCATTTTCTATTTTGGTGATCGACCTTTCAATTTTTACAATCAAACGATCAAACTTATAATTTTTTCCACTTCCTAAACCCTAAACCCTACCCCCCTCTCTATATAGCAACGTGCTAACTTGCAATTCAGCGGTCTCTATCTCAACTGAAACCAACTGCTGCTAGCTTTTCACTGGAGAGCACTACAACTTACAAGGCCAGTTAATTACCAAGAATAAAGGTATAAAAATGTTACGTTTAGATTGGAGTAATGAAATTGGTGAAAGAATTGAATAGAATAGATAAGAGAATAAAATAGTGAGTGGAATGATTCATTCCGATTAGAATGACACTCTTCCAAGGAATAAAATTCACAAATTTGATAGAAATAAGAATAGTTGTAGAACACTCGAACACAATTTTTTATATTCTATAAGAATAAGTCATTACATTCTTGTCTTGATTCTTAAAATCCACGTGGCATAATATTGGAACTTAGGGAGTATCTTCTTGATGTTGGTGTGCCATATTATAATAGATAGATTTAGGGACAGAATTTTTTTGTAGTATAGACTATAGAGTAGCAATCTCTTTTTGCTAGACAATATTATTGATAAAAACTGGACTTCTCTCGGTGGAGGGACCCAAGTTAAGAATTTCCAACTTATCATGATACATATCCCACTAAACATCAATCTCTAGAAGAAAATTCAATTACAAGCACTTAATGTTCAAAGTTCAAACTCACTGTGTTTAGTGATCATTGAGAGGCTTTAGCTCCGTGGTAGATGCAGAGTCTCTTTAAAACTTGAGTCTAACGTAGAATTTTGAATATTTCACTGTATATATCTTTTCTTTGGAATCTGGATTAGACAAGCCTGAGATGTTGATTCACAAGTTGCCAATACTATGATGTTCTGATCAGGAAAATAAACATTTTGTACTACCTAGTACCTGCGTGTCCCAATTTTATTGACTCCCGTCCTTAATCAAATAGCCAGTGTGTCCAATTTCTATCTACTCCGGTCACTAATCGAGCTGTCCAAGAAAGAAAGTTACATTTTATCAATAATTTTGTACCACCCACTAGGCCACTAATTATATAGAGGACAAAAATTTTAATATGACATTTGTCTATCACTTATTGATCAAATTTTATCAATAATTACAAGTAAAATTCCAACTTTAAAGAATGAAGACAGTAAGAATAACTGGGTGCACAAGTTGAAGCTTTAACAAATGATTTGTTTACCATACACAATTATTGAAGCTAAAGAAAAAATACAAATTTACATACACTTGATACCCATAGACTTTTCCATGCATATAGCCAGCTAAAATTAACAATAGGCTAATTTTTTGGACTATACAACTCATCATAGGCCTAATAATATTAATAATATCTTTCAGATAGTTGCTTTCTGGCTACCTACCAAGAACCTCTACCATGTGCCATCTTTGTCTTGTTCCTCCTACAAGGATGAAAGTTTCAGGCAATTGTGATAAATAAATGCCTGTCTTACATCATTATATATCTTTCTGTTTTTATTACTCGGGTACTCAACGGTAGGCAATAAACGAAACAAAAGGTGATAGGGGTACCAACAATAAATAATGTTGTAGATTCCCCAGAAGATTTCATGATTGGACATTTAATTGTTACGTGTATAATAATTTTATTTTGTTTCTGGTTCTGTTGAATTCTTGTTTGTGAGTATTTGAAATTCTCGACAAAAGTGACCCCCAATTATTTGGCTTATTGATATCTTTCCAAAATATATAGTATTTTTAGGTTCAGTTAAGCGCAATAATTTTTCAGGTGTGATCAGCTCTCTAAAATTTCGAAATAGGGAGAACTGATCCACTTTGAGGGGTCATGATATTAGAGCACAAAATATGAGTTCCCATGAAAAATAAAAGAAGTGGGTTTAGGGTTTTAGTTACCACAGAAGAAATAGTGAGAAATTTCATTGTTCTTCCAAAAAGTTGAGCTATTGCCCGACAGAATTTGCAGATTATATATAGGAGGAGGAGGAGGAGTTTATAGTACTATATAAACTATATATATATATGCAGAATCACTGGCTTCAGAACTCATCAAGGATGTTTGATGGAGTCATGAAAATCTCCTTCAATACACTAATCTGCCCCCAAGTCCATGTAGGAAATTTAAACAAGAAAAGAACCAATTATAGGACAAGATCAAATCCATCTCT
The DNA here is from genome assembly GCA_034770075.1 of Aralia elata. NCBI lineage: Eukaryota > Viridiplantae > Streptophyta > Magnoliopsida > Apiales > Araliaceae > Aralia > Aralia elata. The sequence continues at coordinate 105,138,477 of CM068385.1, forward strand.
AGCTATACAAGTTTCATCTATAGCATTACAAATTGAAGAGAGTGGAGAATTACCCGAATCGAAGCAGATTTCAGGTTCATTTGCAGCTGCAAAAAGATGCCAAATCCCTTTTGGTATCATAGGAGGAGTCTCTGTTCTGTCGACTCTAATTTTCTTGGAAAAGCTTGTTTGGTGGAGTTCAAGAAGTGCAGGGGAATCTGTTCCTTTCATTGTCTGCAGCGATCCGGCAATAAGCAAACTGTTTGCAGTTCAAGGTCCTCTCAATGGAAAAGATGGAAATACTCACTTGGATCATTACTCGATCATCGAGAATTTGAGGCAGAAAAGAGCATTTCTTGAGCAGTCAGGCGTGCGTTTTATTGTTATGCCATGCCATATTTCTCATGTCTGGCACGAAGAGATATCACAGGGATGTTCTGTTCCTTTCCTTAATGTAGGAGATTGTGTTGCAAGGGAACTTGAGGAAGCAGAGTTTAAACCACTTGAAGCTGGGAGCAATGTCCGAATCGGGGTTCTAGCTAAAGATTTAACTTCAATGGCAGCCTTCTATAAAAACAAACTACAGAGTCAGGTAGGTAGTCTTATTGTGTCATGAAAAAGTTCAAATCTTTCAGTAGGTTTCCGATTAATTACTCTCTGCATTTCATTAATTCACAACATGATTTTCCTATTAGGAAAAAAAAAGAAAAAAAAGGAAAGAGGATATTATATAATGCATTAGATAGAAAGTTCCATATTTCTTTTTATTATTATGGTTGGACAGGGATTTGAGGTTGTGTTACCAGACAAGCCAACAATGGAGCATGCAGTGATTCCAGCAGTTGCAGCATTGAAAAACAAGGACATGGAAGGAGCACGAAATCTTTTAAGAATTGCAATTCAAGTCCTTCTAGTGAGGGCAGTGAACACTGTCATCCTTGCTGGTGATGAATTCCGAGGAGTTTTGCCACTGGATGATCCTCTTCTTAAGAGATGTTTCGACCCCATGGATGCTTTGGCTAGGTCAACTATAACTTGGGGACGAACTTCTGATCACAATGTATATCACAATACTTTTTAGGGTGGGTACAACATAATTTACCCAATGCATAATAACTAGCGGTAGCAGTATGTATAATATGTCAATGTGTTGAAAGAAAATGAATCCCCTTGTTTAATATTGTCATAATAAACTCTGCAGTTTAATGAGCAAAAACTTCAAAGTTGGGTACATGAAATGATAATCTGGTTTGTATAGAATCGGCTAAAACTCTTTCAAAGTCCCTGCCAGGGCCAGCCCTGAGTTTTTAAGGGCTTAAAGTGATAAAAAAAAAAAATAGGCCTTTTGCGAATTGCTATTAAGATTTGGGCCTATTTCATTGGGTAAATTTTTTGTGGGCCTTTAAATTTAAACTGATGTGGGCTGAGCTCTTTTGTTTGGGTATATATATACATAACACAAATACCTCTTGGGGACCCTAAAAATTTGTCAATTTTAGTGGGCCTAAAGCCCGAGCACCCTGAGCTTTTAGTCCCTGCTGCTCTTGCAAAGGTACCATCTATAAAGAACATGCTTCAGTTACTTGTTTATGCCTAGTTGACAAGTTTAGTCTCTAAACTCTTATGCTACGTTTGGATCGGAGCAATAAAAAATGGAATGACTCATTCTTATGGAATGAAAAAATTGTGTTTGGTTGCGATTAGAATGAAAAAAATTGTGTTTGGTTCCTTGAGAGAGGAGAGCATATGGAATAACTCATTCCAATTAGAATGGAATGAATCATTCCACTCTTCATTTCATTACTTCAATCCAAACGTAGCATTAGACCTTTAAAACTCACCCAGTGGCAAAAGTCAGGTATGCAAACCAACTCAACCACTTCACAGGATAGATTTTTTATTTATTACTAGTACATATTTACCTGGCTTTGGCCACTGCAGAGACATGGTAGTTTAGGTTTATGGTGACATGGTGGAGAGGAGGTGATGGGAATGTGGTCTGGCTAGGGTTAGGGAATGGGAGAGTATGGTGTACAAGAAGGAGAAGAGAAAGAAGAGGAAGAGCATGGCTCTGTACTTTTTCCTATTGGTTATTTCACAAAGCAGGAAAGAGGAGGAAATTATTGGTGAGTCTAGTCTGATGCCTTAATTTTGGGTCAGTCTAGCCTTAATTTTAATTAATTTACAAATCATGATGCTTTATTTGTAATAGTTTACAAATCAAACACTTCCATCAGTTAGTTACAACTATTTCATCAAGTACATATAAGTTTGTTTAACCGACTTATAAGTTACTTGGTATTCATTGCGAGTAGTAGTTCCAAAACAAGAAGGTAGAGTGGAACTTTCCAAATTTAGCCCAACTCTCAGTTTAACCCTGAAAAATCTAAATCCATGTCCGATTTGATGGCCAAAAATTGGAAGCTTGAAAAAAAAAAACATTAATGATTCTGACATAATAAGATTTGATTTTTGAACATAAAAGTATATCTTTAATAGTGATTCAAGAAATGTTCTAGGGATTCTAAGAAGAGACACAAAAGATGCACCCTCCCATCAAATAAAAAGGAAAATGAGCTGTAGAACAACAAAGGGTACATGATATTAATTAAAAAATAAAAATCTTTTGGTGGGTTTTCAGAAAAAGAAGAGTAGTAGTAGGAATCTGGAAGAAGTATTTGACGTGCCAAAAAAATGGAGAATCAAGAAGTAATTGGAGAAAGGAAACATGAAAAATGGAAAAAAGAATGGAGAACAAACTCTGAAGCCTGAGTTTTTGAACACTACCAAGTAAGTATATACCTCCGGTTTTTCCTAATTAAGAATCTCCCAGGGTAAAACATTATAACAAGATCCAAAGCCAAATCACACAGAGAGACAAAATCATTCCCTTTTTAGTCTTAAAAAAATAAATAACTAAAGGTAAACTCTAAATTCAGTACTGCAGAAAATCCACCAAACATCAACCAATAATTGCCCTAATAAAGAAACAAATGAGAGGACAGAAAATATCCCAATGTTCCATCCTATTCAGGGATACCTTTCAAAAGAAAATGAAAAACCAATTTTTGATCCAAGAGCTTTCTACAGAAACTTAAAGGGTCCAATTCCTGAAGAAACTCGTAACTCAAGAGCCATACTCAGCCATCCATTGTGTTTGGCAATTTCTCTGGTGCAATATGATCATCAAGCCAGTCACCATAAATTCCAGTAATCTTTCTATTCACTTTCCACTTTGTTAAGAACTTCTCCTCTTCTTGTGTAGGAGTAACAATAACCATGCCAGTAGGAGCTGCATCATTTACAATAACCGGGAGAGCCACTGCCGGAATGGAACAAACGTTCACCATTACATTGGCCTCGATGCGATTACCAGACTCTGATGAAAGAAGAAGAACAAAGTCAGGCAATTAAATTTTCAAGGGAAGGTAAATCCATGAAAGGTGTAAGCAAAGAAAAAAGGTTCTCACATGCTTCTGATACAGTACATAAGTTAAATATATAATCCATGTACTGACAATATTTAATTGAGGATTTTAAAAGAAATGCCTATGAGACTAGAAATGCTTCTTAAAAAGAAAATTCGACAACATAACTGGGAAAGAGCATAATCCAAACATCATGATGTTTCCAATTTTCCATGACAAAGAAAGAATTTACTAGTACAAACAACAGAAGCGTAGACTAGAATTCACTCGATTCAGGAATAGAACAGTTCTAAGTTAACATGATAAATACACAAGACTTCATTTTATTTTATTTTTGAAAATTTGAGCAGAACTACAGCAAAATCAGAACTTAGTACAGTATATGGGAACCGTGTGGGTGCATCAATTGACTACAGACTGATTAAAACATGACAAAAGATTTAGTTTGCATATGCGATATACCTCATGATGCCATTTGATGTGCACGATCAAACACTACAGATTAGCTGTGACCGTTAAGCACATAACAAATAAAACAGCCGATAGAAAGTAAAAACCAGCAAAACGGTACCTTCTACATTACCCTGAAGATATACTTCAAAACTATGCAGACTTTGTATGTTTGTTGGGGAATATTAGGTATATATCTCATAAAATGTACGGATAGTATTTACCGGTAAAAGAAAAAAAGCGTAGGGATATAATATTTATGTTATCAAAGTTTGCTATAATAATCAAATTTATGGGTATCATATACTGAATGAAATAATACATATGAGAAGCACCAAATCCCTCTTTATTGAAATAACATGGCACAAAAATTGGGCGTAGTTATGTTCGCAAAGATAATAAAGAATTATCCACAGTCATGATCTACTGATAGTATTTTACTTGGGCAATGACATTGACTGCATAAGATTTGGTTATGTCATGGAGATGAGATGGAAGCAACATTCAACGAACATGTGAATTTTGAGACGTTACACCCTCGAAATGGGAAAGCAATATAATCCAATGCCCAATGAGACTGACCTCCTTATATATGTTAGTAGGGTTCCAGTTTAAAGGATTGATTATAGAATTATCAAATATTGCTTTCCACCGCTCGAAACAGTCATTGAAAAAGGGTTTCTCAATGATGACTGTACAAAAGCATATTCACTGCTAACTAAACGTCATAAAAAGAAATATCCATGTTCTGTAAACCAAGAAAAACTAATACCACTATCACAATTCTAATTTCTAATACACTTCAAGACATGTCATAGTTTCATACGTGCAGATTTAGAACTAGAAGGTTTCAATGCATAAATGCTTCCAAGATATGACCACAATAGCATAGCAGTTTATGAATAGGACAGCGACAGACAAACCAAAAAACGATAAGTAGTTTTACTAATAGCCCAGTTTTATTCTATCAATAAGTGCATGATCCAATTACATACATATTAAAACAAGAAAACAAAGTGAAACAAACACGACAAAGCGAGTAAATTAAGCTAATACGCCACAAGCATACCTGATTGCACATGTGCAAAGTGACATCTCTCACCAAAGGGGCACTGACCCGTGATCTCCCACATTCTGCACATGTTGAGTTTGGTTTTCTTAGTTTCACGTCTGTGCTCCATCATAGGTCCCATGGTTCCAATGTGTATTGCAGAGCATTCCCTGGCTAAAGGATTAGCCATACCAGTCTTAACTTTTGATGGACTTTCATGTAGATAACGGCACTTTTCCCCATATTTGCACCACTTTCCTTTATTAAATGTCCAACAGACTTTCCCACTATTAGTCATTCGTTGATCATCATTCTGATTTCCCACTCCTTTATCCTTTTCACAGATAAGTTCTCGCCAATTGGGTGGGGGTTCCCGTATATCTTCATCACCATGTGCATAGTTACAATTCTCCGCAATTAAACAATTACCTTTCTCGAACTTTACGCACTTGCGGGTCTTGTAAAATATATTTGGTTGGCTCATCCTTGGATTGATGGAGGGGAAAGGTGAAGAATTTGATGGGTGGTTATCAAAATTACAAGGTCTCATAATGAGAGGGGCATGCACATACTGTGACTGTGAGTCAGAATGTTTGTTGTCCACTGGACCTTGAGGCATGAAGCTACCAACATTGCTGACAGGGAAGCTCAGGGGAATAATAGAAGAAGGTGGTGATGGTGGTGGTGGAGGAGGAGGAGGAGAAGGATAACTCATGCAGTTCTCTGATAGGGATTGAGGCTCACTCCTACTTTCGATGAGCCAAAAAATATATATCAAGATTATAATTTGACAAAAGAAATTATATCGAAAACATAAAAAATAACCTGTTATATGACTTTTTGAGTTTTGAGAATCTGGAAACACGAACATGCAGCTGATTAAAAAAACTTGAAAGAATGATCAAGCATACACAAAGAGGTATCTAGGCTGACAACATATACATATAATGGCTATAAAATGAAGAAGCAAAATTCCAGCATGATCAGTCAAGAAGATTTACATGATTCATTATCAAGATTACATTTAGGCAAATACAGCAATTTCAGGAAAGTAATTATAAATCATGTACTGGCATTTAAGAAGCTTAATAAATGAATAAGCTGATGATTAAGCAAGAATCAAAAAATAACCAAGAGCACACAAATTGGTATCTAGGCTGATAACAAACATCATACGCCATGGTTGTGAGAATCAAGAAACCAGAATTCCAACAAGATTAGTCAAGGACTCAAGGAAAAAATTGATGCCTTATTTTTATTTTTATGATAAGTAATATAGTTGATTCTTTATCCAGATTACATTCAGGCAAAAATAGTTATATCAAGAAACTTTTAGATAACCTTGAAATGGAATCTAAGAGAATGAAAAAAATGAACCTGCAGATGATTAGAATTGAAGAATAATCAACAGGAACACAAATAGCTGATGAGAAATATATGCATACAAATGGCTCCAAAAATTAAGATAATCAAATATTCCTCTGTGATCAGTCATGGAAACCCAGATAATTATTTGGATTAAACAAAATAAACATTTACACATGGGCAAAGCAGAATCAACAAACCTGAATATAATGCTGATCAAAGTAATCCTAGAGCACAATAAAGAACCTCCAAGTTCAGAAATCTACATATGTTCTAACAAAAACTTTGTAATATTCCTTGGTTTCTTTCATATATGAGTTTATATGCAAGTATATCTGGGACAATGATGCCAAGCTGCCCAAAAAAACCCTTAATTGAGAAGGACTGAAACCAAAGGCAGGTCCACCAACAGCAGTGTGAAACCCTAAAACCTTGAAAGGGCTAAACCCATAACAAATATAAGATCTCTTACTACGGGGATTATAATGGGATTTTCCTCCTAACCAAGGATTCTTGTAATTTATATCTCCCGGGCCTTATTTTTGTTCTTTTGCATTTAAGCTACTAGTATTTTTATTTTTTATAATTTGGACTTAAAATTTTAATTTTAAAGATAAAAGAAGACAGACTGTAAACAAGTAGCGCGTCTGGTGTAACCTTCACAAACAGACAATTTCCCTAAAAGTTTACACGAAGTATATCTAAATTTATGACCATTCTTTTCCCTGTGATCTGATTTCTTAAAAGGATTAAATAATAATAATCTGATTATACCGACCCGGCCAAAATAATAATAATAATCTGATTATGCTTACTACCTTCTCCATTTACCAAATTGAACAAAATAAGTATATTTCTAAAATATCAATTTTAGAGTTAATCCTTTTCCTTGTAATTTGATTTCCTAATAGTATTATGAAAATAAAATCTGATTATCCATTTAGCAATTTGAATAAATATCAGTATATGTCCAAATATAAACTTTAGTGCCTTGCGTTTCCCGTTGATATTTCCTTTTCCTAAACTACCCTCTTTCTCTTTCTATAAGTGCTAATTTAGTGCTAAAAACACAAACGCGACAGAATATGGACAAAACAAACAACAGAAAAGGGACTCTTATCTCTTAAATAGGAGGTCAAGGGTTCGATTTTTCATTAAAATAGTTTTACCCATCAAGAAAAACATAGAAGGAATCCGAAAAGAAGCGACAAGCTGTACACATTACGCAGCCAAAAGTCCCCTATTGAGGCACAGCCCATACAAGCCAGAAACTCAATCCCCTCAAAGAACCTTCTATTCCGCTGCCTCCAAATTGACCAAACAATACAATGAAGGACCACAACACAGTTCCTTCTCAAATCTCTCCTCATTGTAATTCCATTGCAACACTCCGTCATGCCCTTCACCATACTTGGCAAAAGATAACAAATACCCGAAATTCTGATATAGTATCCGACAGAGAACATGGCATCATACAATGGACGAGGAAAAAGGCAAAGTTGCTCTTGCAGTAGCACCAAATGAATATACAAAGGCAAATAAGTGAATGTAATAGGGCATTTCATGGGCCAAGAATTGACATAGCTGCTTCTGATGCACTGAAAGGAAATAAAGGAAACATCAGTGCGCAGCATTATATCTTAACTTTTCACTTTCAGTTCATTTCAACTCATGTTATTTAGTTAAACAGACAAGCAAAGGGGGAGACCTATATCAAAACACAACGTGTTCTAGGTTCCCTTGAACACGTTTGTGTTATCTTACCTAAGCACTACTTAGGGAACTTCCTGGCACTATATATCTGAGTTCTCATTACTAAATGGATGACTATACAACTAATAGAGCAATCCAAAGAAAAGGTATGAGAAGCTCGGTTGCCACGCTACAGTTAGATATTCGCCGTTGGCGAGGAGGAAGCAAACAGTGGACGATAAGTGCATGAGTGAGAGACATTGTGGTCATTTGAATATGAACAGTGAGGATCTACCAACACACTTCATAAATAAGGTTATAACTTTCCATTAAAGCGTATACTTGTATAGTTACACGAACTGGATTAAGTTGGCTACTTCTATACATCGTAAAAGTTTAAGTTTGAGCCAGAATTGGAAATTGTAATTTCTCATCTTAAAGCCATTGCTCGTGCGTTATAATATTTTTTATTTTAATTTTCTTCTTGAAAAACTGTCTCCAACCAAAAAATATTAGCAGTCTAGCTTTGTAAGTTGTACAATGTGCATATATAGTTGTAATCTTATACATTTTGTACAACTATTTACATTTGTTGACTATACTTTCATAGGGGCCACCACCCACGTGGCTTCATCCCACAGCCCCAGCCCTATGGTACGATCAACCTACGGCTGACAGGACGTGTCGAAGGCACGTGGGCAATCAGGTACTCCTATAAATAGGAACCCTCCATTCCACTGATAAGACTACACATGCTCACTTTAGGGAACCCTAAGATTGCTTTCTATACTTTCTTTCCCTCACTTACTAACACTCGCACCGGAAGTGTCCCACGGTATACCATGGCGGCTCATGACTGTTTAACCATCATAGGGGCGTTGAGTGCAGGTGTTGTAAGGTAGTGCATCACCAGAGACACTACCCGGAAGGAATAGAGATCATCGGGCACCGCGGAGCCCAATTTCTCCAAGGAAGCTAATTATTGAATTCATGACATTTCCAACATTATAATAAGAAATATGCTCAATGAATGGAAATGTTCTCTTGAAAGAAAGCTTCCTTTCATGAATATATGAAAACAAAATACCTATGATTAAATTGAACTTTTCAAAACAGGAGGGAAGTTTTCGAGCAGTTAAAAGACTGAGTAGCAGGTTTTTTTTTGTTTTTTGTTTTCTTTTATATGGGGATCTATTTCCAATCTTTTATCATCATAACAATAAATAAAATTAAATTGAGTCTCAATTAACACTTACATGTCCAATATCAGTAAGTGAACCCATAGCTAGAAGCTCATCTGCCCAATAAACTATATCATCCTCAGACATGCAACCCATAATTAATCTAGTTAACCTTAGAATTTCTCCAAGAAATCTTACAGTCACCCAGTGCCCTTTCTGAAGGGCAGTGCCTTAAAACTAGGAGAAGATGATTGATGGGTGTGCCCTAAAAGTTGGATTTCGAGGTGAAAAGCAGAGGTGGGTGAAAACGGGTCAGTTGGTATTGGGGTATTAGGACTAGTTGGGCTGTCTGCAATGACCTTGGAGTGGAGGGTTATGGACATTGTTGAGTTGAAGGAGTGAAAATTTGATGTACTGCGAGTGTTCGGATTTGAAGATAGAGAAAGAGTTCCTCTATGAAGTAGAGAAGAAGAGCATGGCTCTGTACTTTCCCACCCTTACTATATGAGATGGTGTAGGACAATTCGTAAGATTATATTTTTATTTTTAAGACCTTTTAATACTTAAAAGGGATTATGTTTAATCCTACAGATCTTTCTTAAAATTATATAATTCTAAAATCATCATCTTGTAATTGATTTATAATTTAGGAAAAAAAAAATTCAAATGTATTAATCTAGAATAAATAAGTATGAATAATTTTTTGTCAAAAAAAGTATGGATAATTTCATTTTATACATCACAATAACAAACAAACATAACATAAAAGTTCAAGATCCATAATTTTTATATGAATTGAATTTAAAAAGTAAAACTCGACTGGACTAATATGCCAAATTAGTTTATATGTCATATTTTTCAATAATGTTGCATATAATTATAATGTAGAGTAATACATTCTTCTTCTTTTTCAAATTAGAAATAAATTTTGATACTTCTTTTATAATTTGCAAAATTTAAGAATTTAAAACTAATATAATTTTTAGCATAAAAAATAATTATAATGGCTATAAACTAAACCTACTAGTAATTGTCGTATTTTTTTAAAAAAAAATTTAAAAGAAGTTATATCAATTTGAATACTAAATTTTATAAATTGTTTTTAAAATTTTTAAAATAATTTTAATTTCGAAATAGAAGAAATAACATGACTTTTTTTTTTTGTTTGTTTTAAGAACGAAGAACTAACATGAGTAGTATGAAAGAACTCGAGCGACAGCAAGAGGAGGTTAAAAGAGGTTATATGGAAGGCTACTCGACTGCCTAGCTAAAGGAGAAACCTATCCTCTTGATAAGAGTTTGTATTGCATATTACTATCACCCGTGGTGGGTGATAGGAGAAACCTACCTATATGACCTATACTATTATATCATTGTCCCGTTGGTTCAGACAAAAAATATTCTATGTATAATCTATGATATACAATATTTTCAGACTTTATGAAACGACATTAACTCTCTGATCAAGTAAAGCTCGGAACTCTTTTGATCCATCATATCGGCTCTACTCATCCTCAATGAATTTCTTTCGAATTTAAGAATTTAAATGAAGCCCTTTTTGATTCCATAATAGAATACGAATGAGAGTCCAGTTACTCCCTTTCATCAAGAACATAACATAAGAATTTCATCGTATAAGTTAAGATTCATTTAACACCTTTTTCTTTATCATTTGAAAGGCTTCTATTAGTATGTAAATATACAAACATTATTGTCCCATGTATTGAATATTAAAAAAATAGTATAAAAAAAAATAATCTTAGTAATATTTTAAACCGTAGGACTCATATATTACTTCTTCTTTTTTTTTTTTATAAAATTTATTAATTTTTTATGTTAATTTTTATTATTTAATACATAAAAGTAACGATACTTGTAGCCAATTAATACCATAGTGGCATAGAAATGGAATTACTCATAGTAATATTTTCTCTTTTTTAAAATGAAAGATACATTTTAAAAATAATAATTTTTATAAATAATTTTTCACTTCCAACTTTACCTTTAAAAAAATGTTCATATTACGTAAACGTACTATAATTATGGCACCATGTTGTTCTTTATACTAATTTGTGTTACAAATGTAACTCAATTTGTAATACGAGACGAGGGAACCATATTGCGTATCAAATTATGTCTCTTCCTGTATATTATTGTAAGGATTCTCTATCATTTGCTCTCTCGTAATTAATAATAACAGAGGCACGCCATTCTATTATGGTAACCAATATTTTCGGGACACCATCCAAATTTTCTGTGTCTCCCCGTGCAAAGCAAAGATGTACTAGCTTTACTCTCGTTTCAACTATTTTATAAAAAAGGGTAAATTGGGTATTATAATGATACTTTTTGTCTCAAAATAAAAATTTATCTTTAATTTTAAAATTAAAAAAAAATAACTCTAATTTTAAAACAAATGGAATAATATATACCCGGAATAAGTGGAATATTTTTGACAGTATGTATCACATAGACAAATGCATCGTAGTATATTATTACAAAAATGTGATAAAATAATATTAATTCATAGACAAAATAGTTCATTTATATTTCTATAACCATATAATATTATATAAATTAGAAATAAGGGAGGGGGTTTTGAATGTTAAATCTCATATACTTTCTACTTATTAATTTCACAAGATAATTTTAATATTATAAAAAATAAATTATGTTAATTTAAAATCCATTTACTATATATCTGAAAAATGTCTCCATATCAAATCTAAAAGCTTTCACGCTCTGTCTCTGTGAAATGGTCACTTAGCTCCCAACTAATGGGCTGAGCTGAACCTCCACTCCAAATAGCAAATCCAGAGTCTCACTGATGATCTAGAAAATTGGATGCTTGGAATAAAAATATTAATAATTTTTAATGATAATGATATTAAATGGTCTAGATACGATTTTGAATTAAAAAGTAATATTTTTTTTTCTTTTAAATATGTTTCAAGAAAAATTGTAGGGATTCAAAAAAGTCAATATTCACCCTTCAAAAGGCGGGAAAAGGAAGATGATAAGCTTGGATATGAGCTTTTCAGTAACGAGGGTGTATAAATAAAAATTTTCTTTTGCAAGAATGTTGAATATCAAGGAAAGAAAGAAAATACTACATAGGAACTAAGAAGGGAGGAGAATTTTGAATATCAAGAAAGAAACTACATGGGAAGTTGGGAACTAAGGAGGAGTATCTGTAAAATAAAACAAAAGGACAAAACAAGGAGGAAGAGGAAGAGGAGGAGGTAGAGGTGGAGGTGAGGAACGAAACAAGGCAGCAGCGAAAAACTGAAAAAAAAGAAGGGCGAACTCTGCTAGGTTTAAAGATTGAAAAACACGCCGCCAAACTCACAACTCGAGCCATGCTCAGCAGCAATCTATTGTTTCTGGCCAGTTATCTGGTAGAATATAATCATCAGACCAATCACCACAAATGCCAGCTATCTTTCTAGGTGGTTTCCAATTCAACTTCTTCTTCTCTACTCCTAGAGTAGGAGCACCAATCACCGTGTTCATAGGAGCAGCATCATGTACAGGAAGTAGGACAGCTTTTACATCAATGCGGCTAACTCTGACAGAAGAAAATGAACAAAATCAGGCAAATAAAGTACAGCAGCGAACTTGCAAAGGGACATAAAACCATGCATGGGTGTAAGCAAATATAAAAAGTTCATATATGCTAAACATATAGTTGAGAAGCTAAATATATAATCCAAGTTTTCGACAACATTTAATCAACGACTTCAAAAAGAAATTATAGGTTTTGCATGTCCACAAGGCTAAAGATGAGCATTTTTAAATTGGAAAAAAAAAAACCAAAGAAAATATACCAAACATCATGTTTCCAGTTTTAAATGACCAAGAAAATATTATACTGATAAAAACATGGATTTAGAATTCAGGAATAGAACAGTTCAGAGTTAACATGATAAGCACACGAGGCTAATTTGTTTTTGAGAATTTAGCCAGAATTCCACTTGAATTTCATACAACAAGGCAGTGAGGCACCAAATCCAGTTATTGGGTGTTCGCACAGCACAAAACAATGGATGCACATACTCATATTTGCATAGACACAGACAGAATCATCAACAGTAATGATCATCTAATAGCCAAGTGTGCTGTAGGGATAAAATTGACTGCACAAGTATTGGTTAATGCATAAAGATAAGATGGAGCAACATCCAAAAAACATGTGAAATTTATGATCTGTTATATCTTACAGATGGGAAAGCAACAGGGATATTACTAACTCTAATTTAATGTAAAATGTGTCATCTAGTACATATTAAAGCAAGAAAAAAAAATAGCACAGTAACGAAAAAGTGAGTAAATTAAGGTAGACACCAAAAGCATACCTGATTGCCCATGAGCAAAGTTACAACTCTCTCCGTAGGGGCACTGACCAGAGATCTCCCACTTACTGCAGATCCTCGTCTTCAAATATGACGACTTCGTTTTAACTTGGATAGCATCCGAACTATTGTTCAAATGCTTATTCAGTTCAGTTTGCTCAGTTTCACTTCTATGCTCCATCACAGGCCCCATGATTCCAATGCTTACAGCAGAGCTATCCTTAGGCAGGGACTTTGCCACATCAGTATTATAATTTGAGGGACTTTCATGTAGGAAATTGCAATTTCCCCATACGAGCACTTCCCCAATAGTAGAAATTCTTGCAAATTTTCAGCCTATTAATTTTTCTTTGATCGACATTCCAATCCGCTGCACCTTCACCATTATCACGGATATGTTCTTGCCAATTTGGTAGGGGCTCTCGCATATCTTTGAAGCCATGGGCAAAGGAGCAATCCTCTCCATCCCGACAATTAACATCCAAGAACTTGACACAAAAGGTGGATTTGGTTGGCTTGTCCTTGGATTCATGGGTGGGAAAGATGCAGAATTTGGTGGGTGCTTATCATGTTTCCTTGGTCTCTTGAAGAGAGGTTCATGCTCAAACTGCAATTGTGAGCCAGATTTCTTTGCCCATTGGACCTTGACGCCAGAAGCCACCAACATTTCCGGCAGGAAAGGAGGGGGTCGTGGTGGTAGTGGGGGACCAGGATAAGTCGTTTTGTTCTCAGATAAGGGTTAAGGAACTTTCTTCTGCCGTTTTTGCACAGAAGAATATATCAAAAAAATTCAAGATAACCCTGTAATGGCATTTTGAGAATCTGGAAACATGAAGATGCAGGTGCTTGAACAAAATTGAAGGACTGATCAAGAGGGAAGAAATAGGTATCCCTGATAACAAATGACATATACAATGGATACATACAGGGACTAAGCTAGATATGTTTGTATCAGGGGCTAGTAAATAAATTACTTAAGGATTATCAAAAACTCCATGAAATAAATATTGGGCAAAATAATTTTATGACACATGTTGGTGAAATATTTCTATTAAAGTTATCATTATTGTCAACTAAATCATAATGGAAATAATTTATGATTAAATATCAACTATTACTTCTTTGTGGATAAAACAAGAAGTTTTATTAAATAGAAAATAGAGTACAGAGAGAGGAAATAAGAAAAAACTAATGAAGGCCAATGAGGGGTAGGCGACCGACAACTATGGGTAGGCAGCTGATGAGGGCCTACGAGGAGTAGGCAGCCGACGAGGGCCTACTAGCCTGCCTACAAGGGCCTACCAGGGTTTGACGGCCGACGAGGGCCTACGAGGGGTAGGCGGCTAACGAGGGCCTACGGGCCTACGAAGGTAGGCACCCGATGAGGGTATACAAAGGTAGGTAGCCGACGAGGGCATACGACAGTAAGCGGCAAACGAGGACACATGGCAGCCAGGGCATACGAGCGATGGGCGAACGAGGGCCTAAAAACGGTAGCCTACGAGCGGAAGTCAACAAACAAGGGCCCACGAGGGATAGGCGACGAACGTGGGCTAACAAGGGGTAAGCCACAAACATGGGCCTACAAAGGTAGGCAGCAATCAAGGGCCCAAGAGGGGTAGGCGACCGACGAAAGCCAATGAGGGGTAGGCGACCGATGAGGGCCTACAAAGAGTAGGCGGCCGACGAGGACCTACAAACCGGCCTACAAGGGGTAAGCGACCGACGAGGGCCTACGAGGGGTGGACGACTAACGAAGGCCTACGAGGGTAGGCGGCTAACTAAGGCCTACGAGGATAGGCGGCTAACAAAGGCCTACGAGGGTAGCTGGCTAACGAGGGCCTACGAGGGTAGGCGACAAACGAGGGCATATGAGCGGTAGGCAGCGAACGACGGCCTAAAAGCGGTAAGCAGCAAACACGGGCCTACGAGTGGTAGGCGGCACACAAGGGGCAGGCGACGAAGATAAGCAACAAACGAGGGCCCACGAGGGGTAGGTGAGGGCCAACAAGGGTATGTCGCAAACGTAGGCCAACGAGGGGTAGGCGGCGATCTAAGGTCTACGAGGGTAGGCGACAAACGAGGGCATACGAGCGGTAGGCAGCGAACGACGGCCTAAAAGCGGTAAGTAGCAAACATGGGCCTACGAGTGGTAGGCGGCACACAAGGGGCAGGCGACGAAGATAAGCAACGAATGAGGGCCCACGAGGGGTAGGTGAGGGCCAACAAGGGTATGTCGCAAACGTAGGCCAACGAGGGGTAGGCGACGATCTAGGGTCTACGAGGGGCAGGCGACAATCTAGGGCCTACGAGAGCAGGCGGTGATCAAGGGCCTGCGAGGGATAGGCGGCGATCGAGGGCCTACAAAGGGTAGGCGGTAATCAATGAAAAGGGGTAGGCGGCAATCAATGAAAAGGGGTAGGCGGCCAACGAGGGCATACGAGGGTAGGCGGCTGATAAAGGGGCCTACGAGGAGTAGGTAGCCAGCGAGGGCCTACAAAGGTAGACAACCAGCGAGGACCTACGAGGGGTTGGCAGTCGAAGAGGGCCTAAGAGAGGTAGGTGGCTGATGAGTGCCTATGAGAGATAGGCGATAGACGAAGGCCTACAAGGGTAGGCGATCGATTTAGGCCTACGAGCGGTAGGCGGAGAACGAGGGCCTAAAGAGCGGTAGGCGGAAAACTAGAGCCTACGAGCGGTAGGCGACGAACGAGGGCCTATGGTAGGCGGTGAACAAAGGGTAGGCGTCTGATTATGGGGCCTACAAAAAGTAAGCAATAAAACAGGGCCTACGAAGGAAGGCGTCGATCGAGGGCTTAAGTGGATCTACGATGGGTAAGCGACAATTGAGGCCCTACGAGAGTAAGCAGGCCTACGAGATTAGGCAGCTGACGAGGGCCTACGAGGGGTAGGTGGCTGATAAGAGGGCCAACAAGTAATAGGCAGCCGACGAGTGCAAACGAGGGGCCTAAGAGTAGGCGACGATCAAGGTCCTATGTGGGTCTATGAGGGGTAGGTGACGATCGAGGCCCTACAAGAGTAAGCGATCAGCGAAGGCTTACAAGTGTAGGCAGCTGATAATGGAGCCTGTGAGAATTAGGTAGCTGACAGAGGCTTAGAAAGGTAGGCGATCGAAGAAGGCTTATGACTAGGCGGGGATCAAAGGCCTACGTAGGCCGCAGCTATCGAGGCCCGACAAGGGTAGGCAGCCGACGAGGGCCTACAAGTGTAGGCGAACGAGGGCCTAAGAGCACCTAAAAGCGGTAGACGACGTGGGCCTACGAGTGGCAAGCGGCGAATGAGGGCCCACGAGGGATAAGCGACGAACGTGGACTAACAAGGGGTAAGCCACGAGCATGGGCCTACAAAGGTAGGCAGCAATCAAGGGCCCACAAAGGGTAGGCGACCGATGAAAGCCAACGAGGGGTAGGCATCCGATGAGGGCCTACAAAGAGTAGGCGACCGACAAGGGCCTACAAACCGGCCTACGAGGGGTAAGCAACTGACGAGGGCCTATGAGGGGTAGACGACTAACGAAGGCCTACGAGGGTAGGCGGTTAACAAGGACCTACGAGGGTAAGCAACAAACAAGGGCATACGAGCGGTAGGCAGCGAACGACGGCCTAAGAGCGGTAAGCAGCGAACGACAAGCTACGAGCAGTAACGGTCGAAAAAGGCCTCTGAGTAGGCTGTGATTAAGGGCCTACGTGGGGCTACGAGGAGTAGGCGGCTATCGAGGCCCGACAAGGTAGGTGGCTGGCAAGGGCCTACGAATATAGGCGGCTGATAAAGGGGGCGTAAGAGAAGTAGGCGGCTGACAAAGGCCTACGAGGGTAGCAGGTTGAAAAGGAGTAAACGGCTGTGGCATCTCGCTTGCCATCGTACTCCTTCGGCTTGGGGATATCTTTAGCTCTTGGCACTTCCTTAGTTTGAGGGTGTGATGCCTCAACCGCACCATTTGCAACCGCTCGTTTGCATAAGGTCCAATCTGCCTTGGTTTCCTCCACGGAAGCCTTCATTGTCTGCATTTCTCCTTGCACATTCGCCAAGGCTTCCAAAATCTTTACTTGGAAAGCAATTCTTTCCTGTGTCGCGTCATGAGTGGTGGACTTGAAGACCTCGATTAACTCATCATGATACCTCTCTATCTTAGTGTCAAGCCCCTCGATAGAGTCTTCCATATTTTGCTCAAGGCGATCAAGCCACTCTTTGACATCCACCATGGCAACCTCTAGCCATGACACTCGAGCATCCAGGGTAGCCATAAAGTCCCTTGATTTAGCTTGTCTTGTCCCTTTAGAAGAGGTGGGCGCTTCCTCCCTACCCCTTTGTTGCTCTTCCGTCATGTTCGACATGGTGTCGGGTAGTAACGAACGCCTTCGTTAAAACCTTGGCTCTGATACCAACTGTCACGGCCTTAGAGATTTCTAAGCCCAACTGTGCAGCCTTAGTCAACGATCTCCCCTGAGAGTTGTTAAGTAAGCCTTAATGCCGAATAAACACGAAGAGAACTTGAAAGGAAACTTAAGAAGGAACAAGAGAACACTTAAGGAAGAATGCTTAGTATTACACAAGAAAGCTTTACAAAGGCTTGGAGAATGCTTGTTACTTGGATGGATGGAGAAATGAGACCATCCTCCTATTAATAGGCATCCACCTCCTTAACCGAAGGTTCTAGAAGTTATTATTATAATCATAGTCCTAGAAAAATCTAGATAGAATATTCTAGATATGTACAAGTTCTACACCTTTCCTCCTAATTCTAGAAGATTCTAGGAAAATATAGAATATACAAGAAAAGTGTAGAAAAGTATGGAAGATTCTAGAGGCCTCCCCACGCAGAGCTCCAATAATGTACTGCATTAAATATTTAATATGCATCTGTGTTGGGTAGAACTTCGATCGGGATTAAGCGGGGCGTGACACTTTACCTATCCCAGGGCGGCCTTGGGAGAGCGTTAGCATGGATTTCATCTCAGCTCTCCCTACTTCTGATGGTTTTGGGAGCATTATGGTCATTATTGACCAATTCTCTAAATATGGCACGTTCCTAGCGGCTCCAAGGGATTGTACAACTGAAGAGGTGGCCCATTTGTTCTTCAAAGGCGTGGTGAAGTATTGGGGTTTGCCTAAAACAATCATAAGTGATCGTGACCCACGGTTTACTGGGAAGTTTTGGACGGAGCTCTTTAAAATCATGGGGTCAGATTTGCACTTTTCTATGAGCTTCCATCCCCAAACCGATGGGCAAACTGAGCGGCGAATGCCTTGTTGGAGCTATACTTGAGGCACTTTGTTAGTGCCAATCAAAGGGACTGGGCCAAGTTACTCGATGTTGCCCAATTTTCTTATAAGTTGCAGCGGAGCGAAGCTACCAACAAGAGCCCATTTGAGTTGGCAACAGGCCAACAACCCCTAACTCCACAAACCTTGGTGACAAAGTACCAAGGGAAGTGCCCAGCGGCGTTTAAAGCTGCTAAGTCATGGCATGAGCAATCCGACATCGCCCGATCTTACCTTGACAAGGCTGCCAAGAAAATGAAATGGGCTGATAGGAGAAGGCGGCACGTGGAGTATAGCGTTGGGGACTTAGTTTTGTTAAAGCTAAACGCCAAGCAACAAAAGAGATTGTGTGGGCTGCACAAGGGATTACTTCGGCGTTATGAGGGACCATTTCCTATCCTTGCCGAGGTTGGCAAGGCATCTTATAGGGTGGAGTTGCCACCCAAACTCAAGTTACATCCAGTCTTCCATGTAAGCTGCTTCAAGCCATATCATATGGACGAGGAAGACCCCAAGCGAGGTGAGTCGACTCGTGCACCCAAAGCTATTACAACTTCCTTTGACAAAGTGGCAGAAAGCATCTTAGCGGATCGTGTCATAAGGAGGAAGCATCACCCTCCCAGTCACAAGTACTTGGTGAAATGGAAGGGGTTTACCGGAGGGTGAAGTTAGTTGGGAGCCTAAAGACGTTTTATGGCAATTCAAAGACAAGATCGAGGCTTTCCACAACGACTCGACGAGGACGTCGACGACATAGGTGGGGGAGAATGTCACGCCCCGCTTAATCCCGACCGAGGTTCTACCCAACACAGACGCTGCGTGGGGAGGCCTCTAGAATTTTCCATACTTTTCTACACTTTTCTTATATATTCTATACTTTCCTAGAACCTTCTAGACTTAGGAGGAAAGGTGTAGAACTTGTACATATCTAGAATATTCTATCTAGATCTTTCTAGGACTATGATTATAATAATAACTTCTATAACCTTCCTTTAAGGAGGTGGAGGCCTATAAATAGGAGGATGGTCTCATTTCTCCATCCATCTAAGTAACAAGCATTCTCCAAGCCTTTGTAAAGCTTTCTTGTGTAATACTAAGCATTTTTTCTTTAAGTGTTCTCTTGTTCCTTCTTAAGTTTCCTTTCAAGTTCTCTTGGTGTTCATTCGGCATTCATGCTTACTTAGCAACTCTCAGGGGAGATCGTTAACTAAGGCCGCACGATTGGGCTTAGAAATCTCTAAGGTCGTGACACTACGACGGTATTCGACTGACGAGGGTATTCGGCATACTAGGGATAAGCGGTCGTTGAGGGCCTACAAGGGGTAGGCGATCGACGAGAACCTATAAGCGATAGGCGACGAACGAGAGCCTACAAGCTATAGGCAGCGAACGAGCATTTACAAGCGGCAGGCGACGAACGAGCGACCAACGAGGGCGTACAAAAGGTAAGCAGCGGGCCTACGAGGGGCAAGCTGCCTACCAAAAGGAGGCGACGATCGAGAGCTTACGAGGGATAGGCAACAATTGAGGGCCTACGAGGGTAGGCGGCCAAAGAGGGCCTACGAGGAGTAGGTGGCTAATAATGAGGCCTACGAGGATATACGCGGTCGACGATGGCGGTCGAATAAATCCTATGAACAGGAGACAATCAAGGGCATATGTGGGCCTACGAGGGGTAGACAACCGACGAGGGCGAGGGTAGGCAGCTGACGAGGGCCTGTGAGCAATAGGCGAACAAAGGCCTACAAAGGGTAGGGGCAAACGAGGGCCTACAAAAGGTAGGCGACAAACGTGGGCCAACGAGGGGTCGGCGGCGAATGTGGGCCTAAAAAAGGTAGGCGGCTAACGTGTGCCAACGAGGGGTAGGCCACAAACGTAGGCCTACAAGGGGCAAGCGGCAATCAAGGGCCTACGAGGGTAGGCGGCCGACGAGAGCCTACAAGGGGTAGGTGGTTAATAAGGTGGTCTACGAGGAGTAGGCAATTAAAAAAGGCCTACGAGGTAAGCAGTCGAAGAGGGCCTACAAGCGGTAGGCGGAAAATGAGGGCTTACGAGCAATAGGTAGGGAACAAGGGCCTACGAACAGTAAGCAACAAAAGAGGGCCTACGAGCGGTACGCAGTCGAAGAGGGCTACAAAGGGTAGGCGGCCGACGAGGACCTACGATCGGTAGACGATGAACAATGGCCTACGAACAGAAGGCGAATGAGGGCCTACGAGGGGTAGGCGGTGAACAAGGGCCTACGAGCCTATGAAGGGTAGGCAACGAACGTGGACCAACGAGGGGTAGGCTGCAAACGTTAACCTACAAGGGGTTGGTCACCGACGATCGAGGGCCAACAAGGGGGTAGGCGACCGACGAGTACCGACGAGGGTAGGCGACCGACAAGGACCTGCGAGGGTAGGCAACCGACGAGGACCTACGAGGGTAGGCGACCGACGATGGCCTACGAGGGTAGGCAACCGACGAGGGCCTAAAAGCGATAGGCGATGAACGAGGTTCTACAAGCAGTAGGCGGCATAAAAAGGCCTACAAGCAGTAGGTGGCGAACAAGGCCTACGAGCGGTAGGCTACGAACGAGGGCCTACGAGCGGTAGGCGACCAATGAGGGGGCCTACGAGAAGTAGGCGACCAACGAGGGCCTACGAGAAGTAGGCGACCAACGAGGGCCTACGAGGAGTAGGCGACCAACGAGGGCCTACGAGGGGTAGACGAGGAGGGAGCGAAGGCCTACAAATGGTAGGCAGCAATCGAGGGCGTACGAGAGGTAGGCGACCATCGAGGGCCTACAAGGGGTACGCGGCCATCGAGGGCATACGAGGTGTAGGCGGTCGATGAGGGCCTAGATTTAGTAATATCATAACAAAATAATGTAAACAAATAGGGGTGCCACAAAGTAACGCCCATACATAATTGGCACAGTACAATTAGACATTGGTTGCTGGCAAGGAAAAAGTTATCAGTTCACCCTCAGTGTTTGAGTGAGAGACATTGCAAGTAGTATAGAAACTAGCATTCAGGATCTGCTTACACATGCCAAGGAAGAGCTCGCAGCTTTTCATCAAAGATATGCTTATGTAGTTAGCGGTTATTTCATTTAGTTTGTATTTATGCAAGTTATTAACTTGAAAGTTCGAGCCAGATTTGGACATTTATGATTTTTCTAGAGCTATTGCCCGTCCGTTGTAGAATTTTTCTACTTTTGCAAACAGATATGGAAAATAATAATTACATTTTAATAGTTCCAGCATATAAAGAGGAAATTAAATCAATGGGCGAAAATTCTCTGTTAGGAGAATGCTTTCTTCTACGAAAAATCTCTGTTGTACTAAGAAAGCTAATCCCTATAATTAAGTTTAAAGATTCAAATATGTCACACATCCATAGCAGGTGTTTACTTCGAAATCATATACAAAATCTTTATCATCTAAAAATAGATAAATTCACAAAACCAACTCAAAGTGGAGTTTAAATCAACACTTACATGCCCAGTATCAGCAAGTTCACCCATAACCAGCTGATCGACCCAATAAACTATATCATCGTCCGATTTGGAACCCAAACAAATCACCCAATTCGGAGTCGAATCGAAAGTGGGTGAGAGTGGGTCGGTTGATTTTTGGATGTGGATCCAATTCGGTTGCCCACAAAAACGTCGAATTTGAGGTTTATGGGCACGGTGGAGAGGAGGATACGGTGAGGTCTCGCTAGGATTTAAGAATTGGAACATAGAGAAAGAATGTAGACGGTTTGTTTATTAAGAAGAAGAGCGAAGGAGCCATTAAATCTTGGGGTAAATAAAGTCTTTGGTCACGTATAACTGATACTTATTATGAGAGATTCAATCCCAATGTTTTCCGGATTGAGCGAAAATAACTTTTAAGATTTTTTATTTTAATTTTTTTACTGGTTTAACCATACAACCTTCTTTAATCCCCGTCAAAATTTTAAACTTTCGCCCTCTTAATACATATCACTGCGTCCCAAATTAATTGCATATCTAAGACTTTTTAAAGTCAAATTGACTATTTTTAAAACTAATTTTTTTACTATTTTTGCTAACATATAGGTGAAGATATTATAACCAAAAGAAAGTATATACAATTTATTACTAATTTCAATTTTTATAATTTTAGAAATATATTTATATATGCTTAATTATTAATTTTAAAAATAGTCAATTTGACTTAAAAAAGTCTTAGAAAAGCAATTAATTTGGGACGGAGGGAGTAACTCTTAATGCATAAGAGATGAAAATAACTATTAGACCAACACCTTTTGGTTAACCTTTAAGATTTTTTAATTTTGCTCTTCTTTTTAATTACTCATTTTCGTATCTGCTACTAAGTAAAAAAAAATAAAAAAGTATTATCTTCTTTTAGTATTCTTTTGTACTTTTTTACTCTCGATTCCAAAATTAAGTATACAATTTTTATTTTTGAGATCAAATAATGACATATTAAATTTTAAATTAATGTGAATTTATTTAATTTTAGTTGATACAATTATGATAATTATATAGTATATAACAAAAATTATTAATCACAAAAATTATTTCATTCTAAATTTTTACAAGTCATACCAATTTTGAAATTTAATATGTCGTCGTTTATCTAATTTTAAAACGAAGAGTATTATAAATATTTTTCTCAAATAAGTTTGATTTTCAGCATTTAATTACCAAAATAGTATTCTATAATTCCTATCATTTCAAAATATAAATGTTGATCTT
Organism: Aralia elata; assembly: GCA_034770075.1. Taxonomy (NCBI): domain Eukaryota; kingdom Viridiplantae; phylum Streptophyta; class Magnoliopsida; order Apiales; family Araliaceae; genus Aralia; species Aralia elata. The sequence continues at coordinate 105,161,990 of CM068385.1, forward strand.
TTGAAGTTAATTTTGAGTTTTAAATGCAAAATTGATATGAATTAATTTAATTTTTAACAATATAGTTATGAAAACCGCAAACTATATGAATAGTAGTAATTACTCACTTCATCCTCAAAAGGATATGTCTTTACAAATTTAACACATATTAAGAAAAACAAAAGTAGAGAAAAAGAAAGTAAATAAAATTTTAAATTTATCTTTAGTGATCTCACAAGATTCATAAAGTGATAAATAATTTTATTTTTTAAAACTAATGGGCCTCACTAAATTACATAATTACTCGTTCACTTTATATACTTTATCTCTCATCCTTTTGAGCACTGAGAGCGTATAAAATTTATTGTTTTGAAAAGTTAAATGTATCACATCAATTATGAATTTAAAAATATCTCGACTTTAAAAAGTCAAACTTAATCTATATTCTAGAATAGATGGAGTATTTATATTTTTTTATAAAAGTTCTACTATGTATTGCGATAAATTTATATCAACTTACAATTGCAAAACTTATCAATACATGAATGAAGGGAATTGATATTTTCATAATTAAAAGTGATAGTTCTACAAGTTTTCTCTCATATGAATAATAAATAAATTCCACATTTATGTGAGAAATATTTTGTGAAAATATTAATTTTTACTTGTGGAAATAACAATTTCCTACATGAAATTAGTAAGAATTATAAGAGAGTCTCAATACATGAAATTGATAGAAATTATAAAAGGATCCGCTATTATATATTTCTCTACAAAAGTTACTGCTAATATTTATATATGCAACTGACGATTAACACAAACGATTCGCAATATATCCTTTTTATAAAACATGAAGCAAATTAATAGGTGCAATTAAAGTAAGTGGGCTACAATGACACATTTGGGTATTGAAAACTACGTGCAAGATCCAAAAAGATCAAGAAAAAAAAGAAAACGAAACAGAATCACATCTACGACCAATTTATTGTCAATAAAATGATAAATATGAATAGGCAAGTTCTAAATTATACAAGAGAATATGTTCAGACTTTACAAACACATTTAGAGAAGTATGTAAAAAGGAAAAATAGTAAGCAATTCCCAAGTTTGCTTCAGAAACTGATCAACAATTTCCCATACACAACCAGAGCTAAAGATGTAACTCAGTCAACCATTGAGTTCGGCAACTTCTCAGGTGGAATAAAATCTTCAGGCCAATCACCATAAATGGAACTGATCTTTCTATTTAGTTTCCACTTCGAAACTCCCTTATTATTCACCGCTTCTTGTGTGGGAACTCCGACCTCCATTTTAGTAGGGGGTGCATCATTTACTGGCAGCGGGAAAGCCTTAATCGGTATGGAGCCAATATTCGTCGTCACATCAGCCTCAATGTGTCCACCAGGCAACTGTAACTCTAGCGATGATGAAAGGAGATGAACAAAATTAGGCAATTAAAATTACCTATACAAAAGAAGGGTAATTACAAGGGATCATAAAATTATGCATAGCGTAAGCTGGGAGGAAAGTTCTGAGGATTTAAATGTTTATGATACATTAGAGAAGCTAGATAATTAATATTCATGTATTGGTAACAATTAATCAGTTTACATTTAAAGAATATATATTTGTATGCTCATCAAACTAAAGAGTTGGCATCTTAAAAAGAAAATCCGCCACCATAATTCTGAAAGTGCATAATCCAAACATCATTTCCAATTTGATGACCAATAAACAAAAGAAATAAATTTGAATTCAGTTATTTAACATGATAAACACACAAATCTTCATTTCTCTTTACAAAAAAATAAAATCAGAACAAAATGTTTACTGGAATTAGTGTGACTGCATCAATTGATGACAGATTGATTCAAATAAGACAAGATATTTGTAATTGCAAATAATATACATTATGAGACACTTTTCGGATAGGATGCGACTATAAATAATAGTCTGTGAATAAACATATTCACTTGCTTAACCGTCGCAATTTAGAAATATCCATGTTCTTAGATCTAGGAAGCTCTAACGACACTGTCAAAATTCTAATATAGTTAGACATGTGCCTCAGTTCCCTACTTGCAGATTTACAAGGGGAATTTCCTACATCAATGCTTCAAATATACGACTACAATGATATGACATAGCAATTTCAGAACTAGGGCAGTGACGGACATGTAAAAAACTAAAAGAGACAATGATGAGTTGCTTTATTAACTATCTACTTATATACATCCATTCAATATGAAATGTATACATCACCTAGTAAATCAAGAAAACAACGTAACAAAATCAAGACAAAACAAGTGAATTTAAGCTGTACATGACAAGCATACCTGCATGCCCGTGAGCAAAGTGACATCTATCTCCAAAGGGGCACTGACCCGTGATCTCCCATTTACTGCAGATCTTTGTCTTCCAAGGCTTCATACTAGATCGAAAAGCATCCAAACTTGCATTTATATGCTTATTGAGCTCAGCTTGATCAGTGTCACTTCTAGGCTCCTTCACTTGTCCCATGGTTCCAATGCTTATTGCAGAGCTTTCCCTTGGCAAGGGCCTAATGATATCAGTCTTAAATTTTGATGGATTTTCATGCAGGAAATTGCATGTCTCCCCATATGGGCATTCTTCTCCATTATAAAACTTCCTGCAAATTTTCATTCGATGAATAATTCTTTGATCATCATTCCAGTTTCCTGCTTCCATATCCTTCTCACGGATAATTTCTTGCCAGTTAGGTGGGGGTTCCCGCATATCTTCAGCACCATGGGCAAATGTACAGTTCTCCCCATTTCGACAATTACCATCCAAGAATTTAGCGCACATTCGCGTCTTGAAAAATATATTGATAGTTCCTTTAGTCACCATAGGACTTGGTTGGCTCATCCTTGGATTCATGGGTGGGAAAGGTGCAGAATTTGGTGGGTGGTTGTCATGATTCCTTGCTCTCTTAAAGGGAGGGGCATACTCAAAATGCGGTTGCAGCTCAACATTTTCACTGTTCATTGGACTTTGAGGCCAGAAACTACCAACATTGCCGGTATGGTAAGGCGGGGGCATAAAGGGAAGTGGTGGTGGTTGATGATCGTGATGGCTCATGCTGCTGTCAGATAAGGATTTAGACCGTCTACTTTTGTTGTTCCAAAAAATTATCAAAATTATATTTAGTCAAAAGTAATTTTATCAATAAAATTCCAGATAACAAGTAATGATATTCGAGAATCTAATATGACCATCTAGTTGATTAAACAAGAGGAAAGAATGATCAAGGGTGCACAAATAGGCATGTATGCTAATAACAATATACACGAATAGCATGACTACATAATCAAGAAATCAGATTCGAAGAAACATATATAATTTTTTATCAAGATTAATAGCAAGCTAGACTTTTGATAATTCTTTAATGGCATATAAGAATCTGAATTGAACAAGAACTAAAGAATAAACAAAAGCAACACAAATAGCTGTGTAAACAATTGGCTATAAAAATTAAGAAGAAAAATCAATCAAGAAAACCCATATTCTCCTTCGGTTATAAACAAACTTAAAAAATTGACAAATATATGTGAAAAGCAGAATCAACAAACCTGGATATAATGCCTTACGACCAAATTTAAGAATAAAAAATTAAAGTTCAAAATTTTATATCTGTTTTACAGAAAAGTTCGGTAATACTCCTCTAGCTGTTGCTTATATATAAGTAAAACTTGAAACACGATGGCTTATATGGCTAGCAAAAACCCTAATTTGAGAAGGAAACATTTTTTTTATTTATTTTTTGAAACCCAAGGTTTGAAGGGCTAAACAAGCAGAGTAGTGTGAAACGGCTAAACCCCTAAACAGTTGCAAAAACCTCATAATTACAAGGATAATTATGGGATTATATTCCTAATTAACTAGGATTACTTAGGAATATAATCCCATAATTATCGTCGTAATTGAAAAATAACCTCAGGAAGTATCTGCGCTGAGCGCGATTCTTGGGCCCTATTCCGTAACTCCATCAGGTCTAATAATGACTTGTAATTGAGTTTTTGATTTCTAAATAAGAACATGAAACGCATCCTGGTCTACCTGGAAAAAGAAAAAAAAAAAGAAAAATTAGAGTTAACTTTGTATGCATTTTTTTTCCCACTATAATTTGATTTCTCAAAAGGATTTAAGAAAATAAACTAATGGGTTATATTATATCTCTTCTGATTTATCACTAATGTAAAAGTTAAAACATCAATATATTTAAAATACTAACTTTAGTGCCTTTTTTTTTCTTTTCTTTTTTTAAACTTTTGATTCATAACTAATTTATCACCCCATGTGAAGCACGATTTTTTTAAGGACCGATATTTTCACAACACTTTTTAATATTTTCACAACAAAAGTGTCGGTATAGATGTATAGCGACGGTAAAAACCGTCGCAATAGAATCTATAGCGACACTTTTGTTATGAAAATATCAAAAAGTGTTGTGGAAATATCCATAGCCTTTTTTTATAATAAAAAACACTGTGTTGTTTATACTTTTATATATTATACTATATTAATATATTAATTATAAAAATAATATCTTAATATTGTGTAAAATATTTTTTATAAAAAATTATTTTCTTCTAAAATATATTATTTAACTAATAAATGTATAACTAATTAGTAATAAAAAAATAAATAAACGTAGAAATCTATAAAAATAGTTCATCTATTTATATAATATAAATAATAGTAATCATCTTTAAATTAATTAATTTTTTTATATTCATCTATTTATGTAATAGATAAAATCTTATATAAAATCAAATAGTTATACTTATATTATTTAATAATAAACAAATATTATATAATTAAATATTATTATTGTTATCAAGAATATGAATTTTAAAGAATACTAATTAAATTAAAAAAGTGAATGCAAATAAAAAATACTGATAAATAAATTATTGTGATAGTAAAAATATAAATGAAAAAAATTTAAAATTAAATAATAGATAAAAATTAGTTTTTTTAAAAAAATTGCGTTGACAGATTATTCTTAAATTTTATAATTAAAAGACGATTTTGTCTTTATTATTATTATTATAATAAATATATAGATAGATATAGATTTTTCTTAACGTGCATTCATTAATTACTTTAAATTAGAGGTGTTGCTAAACAGAATCATAAATTTATCTTCATATTGAATACCAAACATATATAAATATATGAGATATAAGAAGGTAAAAAAATAATTTACATTATTATTTTATCTTATTATTTAAAATTTTACATTAACAATTTATATTACTCATCTCTTACAATTATACTTCTCTGGAAACACATATCCCGATAAAGTTGGGATACAAGCAGTGGGGTCCATCCAAAAAGCATACCGCCATTCCCCATAAAAAGAGTCGCTGCGCAACCGTCGCCGGCGCCGAGCGGCGCCGTTACAGTTCGGCAGTCGAGTTTTTCACATTCTTGGCTAGGTACTTGTATCTGTCTTGTGAATCTGCTGAGCTCAATAAAAAATTATTTTGTTCTGACATACAATATTTTTGTTGTGTTTGGCTGATGTTTGAAAAAATAATGATGTACTCCTATCCTTTTGCGATCAACAAATTTATCCAAACAAGAATGTTTATACATGATCTCAGATTTTGATTTTGAGATGGTAATTATACTTTTTATACAAGTTTTGAATATGCATGCCTGGTGCCTTTTTATATTAATATATTTATGTATATTCATGAAACGAAACAATTTATGGAATTAAAACAAATGGAGTAGTTGGCCTTTTGTATTCATGGATTTGATTCAATTTTGTTTGTCAATGTTTGTTGAAATTTCCACTAAACCAGGGAAAACAATTTTAGTTTCAATTAATGGTGTCTGTTTCTCTTATCTCTGGTAACATTTTCCTCTTTCATCACCTGATCAGAGAGAGAGGAGAGAGAGAGAGAGAGAGAGAAACTGCCTCAATTTAGTACTAGTACAATTTTAAGTAACTAATGCTTACTCGTATTGGTGTTTCAGGGTTTCCTATCATGATGCATTAGTATGGTCATTTGGGTTTACATGAGAATCACTGTTAAATATCGAGTTTGAGGCAAAGATAGCTGTTGCTGAAAAACTGTAAAATATCGGGTTTGGGTTTACATGACAAATGGATCGGTTGACTACGAGCATTGAGGATCTGCTTTCACACTTCAAGGAAGAGGTTGTGGCTTTTCATTTAAGGTATCTTTATCTGGTCGCTGGTCAGCGGGACTGCATTTACTTGGGAGGTTTGACCCATATTTAGATGATTATGATTTCTGATTTAAAAGCTGTGGCTTCTTCCCCCACCTCCCTCCTTTTTTGGAAAAACAAATTAAGGATTTGCATTCTCAATATTTCTGGCATACGTATTATAAGAATTTGGCTCAGTGAATGGATATTGTCTATCAGATGAAGGATATCTCCTACGAATATGGGTTCCAGCTTTGTAAGATGAATAAACTTCCCTGTGATTAAATGCAAGTTTTCTTATGCAACATAATCAAAGACAGAAAGAGCATAAACAGTTTTAGACGGAGTACTGGTGTTTAAATAAAAACTATTTGCAAGTTTATTATCATAATTAACAAGACAATGACTTGCATTTGACTTCTTGTCTTACAAATGGTCTGTTTAGTTTAAGTTGACAATGCATGGGATGTTAATTAAGTTCTCTCTTTTATGAAGTATTCTAGAAAAGTTTCTCTGAGATTGCAAGACAGCGATAGAATTATGCGTGTTAATGAATATCATAAACCATAATTTGAAGTTTGATATAACTTTTCTTTGACTAAGATATTGAAAGAAAAAAGGATGGATAGATAAATAATGAAGAGGAGGCATTAATTAATAATTTAGAACAAGTCACCTTGTCTGCACCCTGGGAGATATGCTATGGAATTCACTTGAATTGGGATACTTTGTCTACCATCAACAAAGCATATGAAGCGATATAAAGCTAGCTTAGAGAAGGCACGAATCTCTTGAAAGTTAAGCAATGGAGTGTAGGGAAGAAAGCACTGTCCACAAAGCCACTTTTAAACCAATAATTAGCACATATTCAACATTCCCATCAGGTCAATGAAGGGAACCCAAATATGCTTATTAAATGTCTTAGCTTATATAGAAACTATTTTCCCCAACAAGAAAGGGTCTTAAATGGATACAATACATGTCATAGCATATGTTGTGAACATCAGTGGAATGGTCTGTGATTAAGGGTGAGTTTGCACTAATAAGTTTCAACTGTGAAGGTGGAGGAACAAATTGAAAAGGTTAGAATAGACTCACTTGCACTTGATATTGCTTCTGTGCCATAAAGCGAAGCATCTGGTTCTTATCTATATAATTATTGAGATTTCTTATAGAATGGTTAAAGGAATTAAAACTATTGCCCCAAAACAAGGCTGGATTTTGAAGGGAGCTCATAGAGGACACCTGAATCTTATTTATGACTTTTCTGGTTTTATTGTTATCAAGTTTGTTGAAGTAATGCTCAAATGGTGGTCCCTTGTGTTTTTGAATTGCTCTGTAGTAGTAAGCCTGCTTAGCTGACAGTTATAATTCAGATACCACTATAAAAAATTCCTTGGACCACCCTACAAAAGTAGAATTCAATTATAGATATTCCAACACATTCAGAGAGAGAGAGAGAGAGAGCTATTATACTTATGCAAAAAGTGAAGGGATATCATTAGCTTCATGTAAGATAAGGTTACACCATACAATACACTAAGAAACCCTTCTTGGGAAAGACATGGCAATGCTAGTGAAAATGGACCATCAACCATGAACCTGTAGCTTATTAATTAACTTGGAAGGGAGATGGAGATAAAGGATAAGCAAAAATAAAATGTTGTCTGGAAGGGTTAGAACTCGGAACTGCAGAGAAGTTTGATACTGCTTCATGCAATTCTTTTTTGTAGTTCACTTTCATTATACAGCACCACCTGAGAGTAATTTTTTTGAATGGTTTAGGAAAATGATATAATTAGGGTTCAGAGTGGAAAACAAATGAAGTATAATTATAATGTCTATAGATTTTGCTTACCCTATGCCCTGGGTGTTTTGCATTTATAGCATTCTGTCCTACTGGCATAGTTGTGTACACCACATCCTAGCCTGGCCAAATCCAGACACACTCATATTAGATATGTAGCTCACATAAAATGATAAATATTTTCATATTTTTAAAAAAAGTTATGATTATTATTATCAACTAAAACTGCAAATAATAATATGATATATACCCAGAAAAATGTAGATAAAAAGAAGAATTTCAAAGAGTTCTAGGTGTATTAAAGCAATGCAGATATATTACCAACAATAATAGAAAAAATTTGAACTCACCCATTGCAAATCCAGTCACCATTTTTCCAACCAGGAGGAATGGTGCCCATCATGCTAGCTCCATACCCATAAAAATCTTCTTTTAATGCACCACACCTGTAGCAGTTTGTTCTGCTAGCGTAGTTGTGTGCTCCACAGTTCATGGCGTTGCAGTACCAGTCCCCAGGCAAGGCTTCTGGTCTATTTATGCCATATGATGAGATATCAGGATCACCTCCAAACTTAGGGAACCTACAACGTTGGCATGAATCTCGTTTCTTGAAATTCAAATGCTGGCATGAGCCACACATCCAGTCTCCGCTGCTCATCTTCTCCCTTGTGATGTCTGAACGTAACTGAAAGGAGAAAATTTTAGAATTTAAGCTATCTGATTCAGTTTTTTCATTTTTTTCATCTTCTTCAAGCTATGTATAGCTGCTAAAAAAAAAAAACAAAACAAGAACATAATAGATGAAGTGCCTGGCACCATGTATCTATTATGTATACGTACTAAAAGGGATTAAGAGAGGGCCTCTTCTACCATACTGTTAATTGTTAATACTGAGCAAAATGAAATTTTTACAAAATATATACCAACCCTAAAAATTTTATAAACGTTTTCCAGGAAAATGCCAAACGGATGCTTGAATAGAAGGATACATTTTGCATTAGAAGGGGTTCAACTTAGACTTTTCTGATTATGATGGAAAGGGTAGAGAAAAATTAGAGATCCTAACCTAGGAAATTATCTAGATAGAGAAAACAAGCTTTGACTAAAAGGACTTACCGCAAGAACTTGAATGGAGGCTTGAGAGTATTAGTATTACTTGTAGTACTAACAGCGGAGATATGTTAATGGAGTTGGTGATTTTGATGAATGGGTTCGTATGGTATATATACTTGCTCAGGCCTCAAGAATGGGCCTATGAGCGGACCTTTTCATGTCATAAGAGCTTTGGACAGTCTCCTTAAGATGTGATTCTAAAAGTAAAAATTTCTGAAAGATAGATAAACCTCTTACTTCTCTGCAGCCTTCTTTTAGCAAGGTAGTGTGTGAAAAGGAAGGGCTTCCAAAGGTGTAAGATTGGTAAGTGCATGCATAAAAAGTAAAAACACATGTTTTTCCATATTTTGTTCCAATTATGCCCCTTCTTTACATGATTCCCCATGCATTATTTGAATTAAAAGGCTTTCGAGTATTATTCTCCTTTTCGCTATATCCATTTCTGGAGGTATTATGAGGGGAAGATGTTATTTGAAAGTGTGGGAATAGGGATATATTACCTCCATCTCTTGCTCACATGGATGGCCCCACTTTTGTAAGGACATGGATGCTTACATGGATTCTGCGTAACCTGCAACCTGCGTACAGACTTTTTGGTCACTTGGGCTTATATAGTTCCGGTCGACACGGTTCAGGTTGGAAGGTAAAATAACTAGGGATAGTTTCCTATTGGGAATCAGTTCCTTATAATGCACATCCATTACCACATTCTATTCTTTGCTCGGTTTGATTCCTTTTTTCTGCAATAATTCAAAAGCCATTTGAAGATTCATATCCAGTGGCATTCTTTAGGGCTTTTAATTACTTTATGCATGTGTATATATATTTGTACAGTGACAATACAAGCTATAAACCATATATATCTGCACCAAATAAGCCCTTACAGATGTATGCTCTGTGACTCGTAGGAATGTTCAAACTTCAAATAACTTTGTGTGCTAGTTATCCTTCAAAGTGGTAAATTGGTATTTTACTCCTTTGGATCATTAAGTTGCAATGTTATATAAAAATATAACTTGAGCCACTGTTCCATAGATTCTATTGTATTCATCTTTGATGGTTTGTGTTTAATATACTGGATACTCTCATCTAAACAGAGTTCATACAGAAAATAGAGTGGTATTCCCTCCGTCCCAAATTAATTGCATTTCTAGGACTTTTAAAAGTCAAATTGACTATTTTTAAAACTAATCTTTTTACTATTTTTGCTAACATATAGGTGAAGATATTATAACCAAAAGAAAGTATATACAATTTATTACTAATTTCAATTTTTATAATTTTAGAAATATATTTATATATGCTTAATTATTAATTTTAAAAATAGTCAATTTGACTTAAAAAAGTCTTAGAAAAGCAATTAATTTGGGACGGAAGGAGTAAAAGATTACTGTTTGAGTGCACCTAAAGTCATTTTTTCTTTGGTTCTCCTTCAAAATTATGTTATACTAATTGAAAAGAATTAATCAATACTTGAGGTTTTTGCTCCAGTATCAATTATGTTCAATATCCAAGCTACAGGCTTAAAGACAAGTGTGCTAGCATTCTTGTAGACTTGTACAAAGGGTATAATGTCTTCACTTGCATGATAGTTAATTTGCTATGTCATTATCCTCCACCTAAAATTTATTTATGCATGTTCAATTCATTAATTTTAATATTTTACATATTTGTTCCTTAATTGAGTAAAGTAGATAAACTTGTTTCATGTTCAATTTATTATTTATTTTTTACATAATTATCCTTAATTGAGTTAAAGATAGTTTGCACTCAAATCACAAGCGTTAACACTAACAAAAGCTAAAACTGCATGCATGAAAGTATTTTAATCATTAAAGCACATGAGTGCATGCTATATAATTCATGACTCATCCCAAACACATAACATACACACACAAAAAAAAACAGTATAAAAAATGCACATGGTGCATGCATTTTTTTGTTTGAGTAATGCTATGAACATAAACTATACACAAGAAACTGTACACAAATAGTATAAAAAAAGAGAAAAAATAGGAAGCGGGACTTTCCATTGGATGTTTGACAAATTTTTATTGATATGCAATACATGGGTCCTACTCTTTGTATACAATAATTTGTAGATATAGTATTATTGTTTCTGTTTAACTATCAATTATGTCACCCAATTAGTCCCAACCCTGGCTGTGTTTCGTGCATTTCTGATAGCTATAGAATTGCTAGAGAGCACATTTTGTTTGGATTGGTCGTCATCAAATGCATTCTTCTGACTTCGGAGGCATTCATCATCTTCTCTTTTCCTTCAAAAAACTATTTTATTCCGTGTTTGTAATTCAATGTAATTTTCTTCAACTGCTGCTATTACAAAATTTCAGTGATAATTAACTGAAGAGAACTTAGCTTATTTTACAAGGGTATGAGTATTTCCACAAATTATTTTGGTAAGTTCATAAGGTGGTTCTCACATACTTTTCATGCGAGACTAACTTTGTGAAACTTCGGAAATAGCAAGTCCTATTTATAAGAGTGCAGTAACATTATACACCAAGACAACACTACTATGTATTTTTTCTTCTTCTTTTGGATGGTTAAATTTACAGTTTATGATTCATAGAAACATAACATACAAGCAGGAGGCTTGTTCTACATAACTGCATATCACATTTGATAGGAAGTGCATTAGCAGTTTTCTCTAAAAGCTGCCGCATATTCTTGGTTTGTTGTCAAATTACTACGAATAATGTTGTCTTGAAAAAGGAACGACATTACAAAAATTATTTTTATAATCTATATACTTGTATACACATTAAACATTATTGTAAGAAAGTGACAAAAATGTATAGTGAGAAGTACATTAAAATTGGATATTTCTGCAACCAAGAGATTGAAGAGATGAGGTCCTTATTTAATAGTATCTGTAATTGTTGAAACTGCTAGAAAGTCAGTTCCCAAGGGGACAATTTAAAGAGCCAACCCATAACCATTAGGACATGGCTTCTACCATTTATCCAAGTTCTTTGTGGAACCCAGAAAAGCGCAACAAGTCCAAACATGGCTTGAAGCTAAGTCTAAGACTGGCACCAACAACTGAACGACAAGGGGTTCAAGCCTCCTTATGAGCGCAGTTGTGCACAGAAGGCTTTTTTTTGGGGGGGTGGGGGGTGTAGCCAATGGACTAGGGCAGCGGATTCTGTACCAAAAAAGAAGAAGAAGAAAAAAAATCTAAGGTTGGCAACCTATATACAAGCTGAATAAATATCCAGTGGTTAGATCGAGTGTTGTTGGTACATCAACTAGTTGTTGCCCTACCCCCCTTGTGGGCACCAAAGAAAATTAAGAAATTATGCGTCCCAATTGAGCAACAACTCTCAAGTCTCCCCAAGAATATACTCAAGTTGGAGGGCCTATGGACCAATTAGAATGCCCATTGACCATGGTGGCTGGGCCCACATTGTCTGACTTGTCAAGTTTAGTCGATCCCACGTAAGCGCATATGCTTGCGTGTTGACCTAGGATTTGGTAAGGAGGAATCCTAATCACCATTTTTTTTAACCAGACAAAATGAATATTCTGCAAGAAGAAAACCTTAGACAAAGGCCTACCCCAGGGTCCTTTATTCTATATATCTGTGACTATTCCTAATGGGGGCCAGTTCTCCTCAATAATTCTGCGGGAATCCACATCCTATCTGTGATGCGAAAAACAGCCGCCTCTTTTGATTTGAATATTCCTTTGTGCTGTGTTTTGTAGTAGTATTCTCATCTCAGCTAATGCTAAAAATATTAAACAGGATTTTAACATTGTTCTAATGTATTTGATATTTCCTCACTGTATGGCGCTTTTCACCTAATCTAATTTGCTCTCTCTGCCCATGTGCAGTTATACTCTTCCTAAACTTTACCCTAGGTTGATATTCTTAATGACCTTAAAACATTCATCTTTTTTTCTGTTTTAGAAATGACTAATCAATTAATAGCATTAATATATTGTGTATGTTTTAGATATAATGTTATGTATTCTTCAGATTTGATGTTATACATTTTAGTTCATATATGACAATTTCACTTTGTAAAAACAATTCACATACATTAACAAATTATTTGTTGTCATCTCGATTGCTTGATAGGTAGGGTATTTTAGTTACTAAAATAATTATTTGGATTATTGAGTCGATTCGGGACCAACGAAAACAATTCTTTTTTGTCTTGTTATATTTCGTTATTGATTAATTGATTTGGAATTTAAAAAAAAAGGAAAAAAAAGGCATTTATGAGTATTAAAGTCACATGAGTGTTTCTTAATCTCTTTACGTTTATCAATTTGATATTTCATTTTCTATTCCTCCCCACCCCCACCCCGACACCCACACCCACGCCCAAAGGCTTTCCAAGATGGACAAGAGATTGTGGAAAAAGAAAATTTATCAACATCATAGAAACTAGGTTCATTGAACAATTTGGCTCGATGGGATAGTTGGTTACTATAATAATTATTACCTGCTTTCGTTAAAAATATTATTGATTTTTGAAAATTAACTTAAAATATTTTTAAATTTAAAATTTATGTAAATTTAGTCAATTTAATAATGAGTCTTATAAGTTATTTAAAAAATAAATACTGATTAGAAGATTCATTGTTTCAAAAATTTAAAGAAATCATTTTGAGTTTAAAAATATGTTAAATTAATTTTTTTAAAAGTTAATAATAATATTATAATACGGAAAAGATGAAGTAATAACTTTACTTTTTCCAAATCCAATCAATAGAAAGAAAAATGAATATTTTGTTTGCATATTTCTTTACAACTTGCCACCAATAGTATGTATGTATGTACAACTTCCAAGTCCAAGGTTACCATCGTGTAATGCTTTGTTTGCTTCAGTAGCTGTCCTCAGAATCCAACTGTCAAGTGGGATTGAAATGTAATAGCACAAATATCAAATTTCTTAATTTTTGCCGACGCTAGTAAAAAATAAGGAAAACATAGATATACCCTAGATAGGATTTATATATTTATTTTTAGATAAATCTAACTGTACGAATTTAAAGAACATATAAAAATATAACTTTTTTTCGTTTAACAAAAATAAATACTCACTTTGTTTTGAATTATTAAATCGTTATTGACTTTTTAAAGTTTATTTAAAATATTTTCTAATTTAAAATGATATGATTCATTTACAATAGTGAAACAATAAATACTATAATGATGAGTAGTATTTGTTGGATAATTTATAGTTTCATCATACTAAAATAAGTTAATCTATATTAATTTTAAATTTAAATGTATATTAAATTAATTTTGAAAAATCAATAATAATGTTATATTTTGGAATGGACGGAGTATTCTTTCACGTTTCTCCTTTTAACGGCGGCTTGGCAGTGATCAAACTTTTAAATTCCAATAAAAAGCAGACGTTAAATCCGAGTAATCGGAATCTTCAATTAGATCGATTATGGGACTTGCAACTCATATGTTTGGTGAAAGTAAAACTAAGACTTCAAATCAATAGTATCCTTTAATATTTCATCCTTAACTTTTCCTTTTTATCTCGTTTTGTATACTTCTCTCTAAGTTGATTTTTTTTAAAAATAAAAATAAAAATAAATCCTTTGTTTGCTTCTTCTTTTTTTTTTGGGGGGCTATAGATTCATAAACTTTTTCACATGGATCTCTTTTTGTGGTTGTGTTTGATCTTCAAAGTTCTCTTTTAGAGCACTGAAATATTGTTCTGTGAGCACTTTTTAAGTATCAAATTCTTGCACGTCTTCATGATTTGGAATTAGATAATCATCAAGGGGTTAAATGTAAAATAGATCATAAGATTAAAAAAATATTAAACATACAGTATATTATATATATTACTCTCTCCGTCCCTTAATAGAAGTCGTTTTAGAGTTGTGCACAAGTATTAAGAAAATAATTGCATAACATTAAATTTAATATAATATCAATTATCCAAATTGTCGTTGAATTGGAAAAAAAAAGAGTGTTATTTATTGAACAAAAATAGTGAGAGAACCAAAGTTATATTTAATACTTGGGATAATATTGAAAACTAAATAATTAATGCTTACTTGAAATTCTCAAACGTCATATATTAAGAAATAAAAACACTTCTCTAAAACGACTTATATTAAAGAACGGAGAGAGTATATTTCACCATGATGTTACATGCTCATCAATTTTTTTCCATACTAATTTTGCCTTATTTTCATTGCAGATATATATATACACACACACACCAGAATACTAAAAATACTCTTCAATTTTTTGTCACGCATATCATCAAATAAATAAATATTCCTCCATGATTAAGAATTCTCCTTGTTATAGAATTATTATTCGAATAGCTTTACGGGTTGGCTGTTGAAGACAAAATTTTATCACCCTTAAACTTTTGTATCCACAGACACGGATTCACCATATCAGCTTAAAAAGCTTTGATATTTAAGGGTCTCGTTCAAAATGACACAGAACGATAATATTCTGAAATCTATCTGGAAAAAGAAAAAAGAAAAAGAACAAAGACGATGAAACAAAACTGAAATATTTTGTTTATCTAATAACCATATATAAATATTGCAAATTATTCTGATACGGAATACGTTTAAAAATATATAAATAGATTGTCAATAATATTCATCAAATAATGTGATTATTTTTTTAGATAAAATTGAAAACAATTTATTGATAATGGTATGATATTATATTTTGGCTAATTTTTTCTATATCAAAAGGTTTGACCAGGATCAATTATAATTATATTTAGGTAATGCTAGGGTATTAAATTTTTGACTAGGTTATCGTGAGGGAATCCCTGTCTTCCAACAAATAAAATGCATAAAAGCAGAAGATGAAATCTTGTTGAGAAAATTGTTTAGAAAAATGGAGATAATGGAAGTATTACAAAATGATATATAACAATGAATGCAAAATAATATGTTATGAATACTCATGTGAACTTGTCATATGGTATAGGGGCAATCCCACGTTGATAGTATGGACTATCAATGTGGGGTTGATATAGGCTTAAATCTTCTTTCTTGGACAGTTAGTTTTTCATGAAAAAAATAGAGATTTGCTCTGATACCACATGTTACAATATAGGCTCCAACTTCTATTTCATCTTAAAAAGTCAACTATCCAAAAAATTAAGAAGGAAATTAATTCTTTCGATCTCTTCTTAGTCAATGCATGGTAAAATTTGTGAATTCTTTTCTTAAATAAATGGATACCTATTTTTGTTAAACTACCTCCTTTTCTAAAATGAGAGTCATCCTTTTATTAAAATTTTAAAAATCAATTTAAGATTGTTTATATATGTATATATATATATATATGGACATAATTCTTCAATAGATCTTTGTATAAAAATACAATAGATGGGATGAATACAAAGTTGCGTACATATGCAGTTAAAATGCTTATATACTTTTATAAAACTTTAACCATGCATACATAAAGAATACTTAAAAATAAACGATTTCGCAAATTTTCTTATGATTTGGTATTATGAAACAATTTTATTGATAAATCGAAAATTAGTACTATATTTTTACACGATATTAGTTCAAAGATAGGATATTAAAATTTATGACTTTAACATCTTCAAATAATATATTTTGAACTCTTGCTATATTTATTCAATCTTTTCAACCTTTTTTTTTAAATCAAAATCTTATGGTTGAAATTGTTTAAAAAGACCCAGAAAAACCCATTTCATAAAATTGGTCCAAATTTAATCAATTGGAGAAATCTGCTCACTCTTGTAGCAAAAGTACAAAACCTTCACTTAATTTTTCTTTTAACAAACTTTTACTCCTTTTGGTTTAATTATATATTTGGATGCAGAAGCATTGTTTTGGCGG
Organism: Aralia elata; assembly: GCA_034770075.1. Lineage (NCBI taxonomy): Eukaryota > Viridiplantae > Streptophyta > Magnoliopsida > Apiales > Araliaceae > Aralia > Aralia elata. The sequence goes on from CM068385.1 coordinate 105,178,947, forward strand.
GTAGAATGCATAACTAACTGTTAACGATATTTCAACCAAATCAACCTTTCCATATCCCTGTCCACAAAATAATGTCATACTCTTATCCATCTCTTGTCACCACCCCCTCCACTCTTCGCATACTTCCGGCCTCCGATCCGCCATACAAACTCCTTCAAAACCACCCATCTCTCAATCTCCTCTCCAAATGCAACAACATGGAAAGCTTCAAACAAGTCCACTCCCAGATCATCAAGACAGGCCTCCACAATACCCAATTCGTGCTTAGCAAACTTGTTGAATTTTGCGCCGTTAACCCTTTTGCTGACCTTTCATATGCCCTGTTAATCTTCGACACCATTGAAGAACCCAATCAAATTATTTGGAACACAATTATTCGAGGACACTCGTTGAGTCCGTCCCCTGTTTTAGCTATAAAGTTCTATGTTACTATGCTTTTATCGGGGGTGGAGCCGAATTGTTATACATTTCCTTTCCTTTTGAAATCTTGTACGAAAATCTTGGCGACCCATGAAGGGAAACAAGTTCATGCACATGTTTTGAAGCTTGGGCTTGAGTGTGATGTTTATGTGCATACTTCATTAATTAATTTTTATGCTCAAAATGGTGAATTGGGTTATGCCAGATTAGTGTTTGATAGAAGTTCTTATAGAGATGCAGTTTCCTTTACGGCATTGATCACAGGGTATACTTCTTGGGGATATATGGATGATGCACGTGAACTTTTTGATGAAATTCCTGTTAGAGATGTGGTGTCCTGGAACTCTATGATTGCGGGTTATGCTCGAAGCGGCCGGTTTGAGGAGGCTTTGGCTTTCTTTAGGGAAATGCAAAAGGCAAAAGTTACACCTGATGAGAGTAACCTGGTAACTGCTCTCTCTGCTTGTGCTCAGTCGGGTTCCCTTGAATTAGGGGATTGGATAAGATCTTGGATAGAACAACGTGGATTTTGTTCAAATCTTCGGCTTGTTAATGCACTTATTGATATGTATTCAAAGTGTGGTGACTTAGAGACAGCACGCAGCTTGTTTGAGCGTATAACTCACAAGGATTCGATCTCATGGAATGTTATGATAGGTGGCTGTACTCATACGAGCCGCTATAAAGAAGCCTTGGGTATATTTCGAGAAATGCAGCAATCAAGCCACGAACCTAATGATGTCACTTTCTTAAACACTCTTCCAGCTTGTGCACATTTAGGTGCTCTTGATCTTGGCAAATGGATTCATTCTTATATTGACAAGAACCCTAATAAGTTTGACAATGCCTCTCTTTGGACAAGTCTCATTGATATGTATGCTAAATGTGGAAATATAGAAGCTGCACAACAAGTCTTTAATGGTATGGAGCCTAAAACTTTGACTTCTTGGAATGCAATGATCTCAGGGAAAGCCATGCATGGTAATGCTCATGGAGCCCTTGACCTTTTCATGAAAATGGTCAATGAAGGGTTCAGACCAGATGAAGTTACCTTTGTTGGAGTTTTATCGGCTTGTAGCCATGCTGGTTTGGTTGATCTTGGCCGCCAACTTTTTAGTTCCATGATTGAAGATTACACCATTTCCCCCAAATTACAACACTTTGGTTGTATTATTGATCTTTTAGGCCGAGCTGGGCTGTTTTATGAAGCTGAAGCTCTTATGAAAAGTATGGAAATGAAGCCGGATGGTGCAATATGGGGTTCTCTGCTTCATGCTTGTAGGGTTCATGGAAATGTTGAATTGGGCGAATATGTAGCAGAGCAACTCCTTGAAATAGAACCTGAAAATGCCGGAGCTTATGTGCTATTATCAAACATCTATGCAGGAGCTGGTAGATGGGACGATGTAGCAAGAATCAGAACAAGGTTAAATGATGTGGGAATGAAGAAAGTTCCGGGATGCACCTCCATTGAAGTGGATAGCGTCGTTCATGAATTTGTTGTTAGTGACAGAGCCCATCTTCGGAGTACAGAGATTTACAAGATGTTGGATGAAATAGATAGGCTTTTGGAAATGGCTGGGTATGTTCCGGATACATCTGAAGTGCTTTACGACATTGACGAGAAGTGGAAAGAAGGTGTTCTGTGTCAACATAGTGAGAGGCTGGCTATTGCTTTTGGGTTAATCAGTACAAAGCCAGGGACGACGCTGAGGATTGTTAAAAATCTTCGCGTATGTGGGGATTGTCATTCGGCTACAAAAATGATTTCCAAGATTTTCAATAGGGAAATTATTGCTAGGGATAGGAATCGTTTCCACCATTTCCGAGATGGTTCTTGTTCATGCATGGACTATTGGTGAGAAGAGAGAATGCAGACACTTTGGAGTGCTGCCTAACTTTTGTTAAAATCAAACAGGCACAGTTCAAGACAATAATAAGATTCTTTTGTGGCTTTCTGGCTTGTTTAATGGATGGAATCATGATAACACTTCAAATGAGGGTAGGGTAATTACAGAGGTGTACTTGCAGATTGGATGATCATTGTACTTAATTTAGGGAACTTTTTGTGTCTGAACCTAATAAACTCAATATTTTATACCTTAAAAAATAGTTTTAATCTTTATAAATATACACTCTTTGAATTTACAACTCTGCCTTGATACTTATGTCACTGGATCATATTTTATTGGTAAGTTATTATCATATAGATTCAATTCATGTATATATTAGCATTAATATTTTATCTTTTCATTTGAAGCCTTGGCGCGGGGGAGGGGGGGGTGTAAATTGATCAGCTCACAAGCACGGATTAGGAATTATCTGATTCAAACATACAAAGTGGATATCTGTATATCATTCTCAATCTGGTAATCAAATCCCATCTTTATTTATGTTTATATTGATAGATGTTGGATTTTTACATAGTAGCATCATAGGCTTAAGTTAACAGAACTACAAATAGAGTTTTTAGGTCAAAGTAATTGCTCCATTTTCATGGTTCTATGTTACCGACTGAGGTTTGCTTGAAGGAGTTTCGCCGTGCTGTTGCCAGAATAGTTTTGTCTGCAACTATGAAATATGCTGCACCAGCCACTGCCATTACATAATTAACAGATTTCATTAGCATCATGCATGTTAATTGAAAGACGAAATTGTAATGAAAGTTAATATATGGATCTAGTAATTAACCTGTGGAGATAATGAGAGCCTGAGCAGTGTGATTGAGATTTGCTCTGGCCCAAGGCAGCATCCTAGCACTAGCCAACTGCATGTTTTAATGAAATTCGGATTAAATATTTTTCAGGGATAATTCTTCTTGTTCTTGTATAATTTAGATTTAGATTTTTATGTTTTTTATAATAAAAAAAAAGAGAGAGAGAGAGAAGTGGGTCTTGGGAAAAAGATACTTACAGTTGGAATGGCAGTTGCAATAGTGGCAACCACAGCTGCCTTAGCTCCAGCAACAACACCTTCTGTAGATCCAACAAATAGGACTAAATTAGGCGTATATGACATTTTAAAGCAAATTAGCATGACTCGTGTGAGTTGTGACCAAATCTAATACAATCATTTGGCTTTGGATTAAAGAAATTAACAAAAACCCTGCAGAAGAGAAATTAAAGTCATGATAACATATATACCATGAGAACAACGCTTGGCCATGGCTAGCTTTTGGTCCAAGGAAACCAAGCTGTTTCTTTCAAGAGGAGAGTTGGCCGTATTTTTCGCCATTGTAGCTAGAATTAATGTAGAGTATTTGGTTATAGAGAAAATACGGGTGGTTTGTTTTTGTAATAAGTTGAAATGGTTTTGCAGGTTTGTGTTGATTGATCTTGAGAGTGGATGGATGGATATTTATAAGCAATCTTAAAGTATTCTACTACTACTACTACTATTTGAGTTTGGTGGTGAGATCTAGAGACAGAGATACCATTAATAAATAGTGTTGACAAACTTTGATGGTTTCGGTTGATATTTCTAACGTCGGAGTCACTTGTTTTCCTTTTAATATTACTGCTTTTTTCACTTGGTTTCCCTTTGTTTTGGTCGGTTGATTATTTTTCTTCTTTTTCTCATGTACTTGCGGGGATTGTACAAGCTCCAAAATTACTCTCTCATCCTTAATTTCTTTGTACATTATTTTCTTATATGTAGCCTGTAGGGTTAATAAATAAATAGCATCTTGTTTGTGAATTTATCCACTCGGGTTCTTCAGTCTTCACCAACCCAAGAATGAATTTATAATGCATGGTGTGTGTATATATATATATATATATATATATATCTTAAATTCATCAGATTGATTTACTTCTTCTTCTGTTATTATATTTCTCATCTCCTGGCCGGCCTTCCCCACTTTCTTTTATTTTTTCTTTGTGCAGAGCAGTCATTTGATTTGGGAGTTGGGACAGAAAAAGTTGCCCCCTTAAAACCATGGGTAAACCAAGCCAAGCCTTTCATCATTTGCTGTTGTAGGAACTGCAGAGTCCCTGAGATTGTCACACGTGTCCCAAACCAAGGGCTCAGAGGCATGGTCTACAGAGAGAGAGAGAGAGATCACCAAAACACGTATGTTGATGGGTTTCAGTTTTAGGCTCATGGTTTTTAGTTTTGAGTGGAGTGGGTAGTCGGTGGACCATTGGGATTTGGGTCACTGACTAAACTCATGTTGGGACTTGGGACTCCTACTTCTTTCAATTGTTTTCTCGTACTTCTGTCGCAAACCCTTGTTTAAACGCACCCGCGCGCTGCGCACGTGTTAATGTATAGTAGTGATAATAAATATAATTAAATGAAAAAGTAATTGAATTCACAAAGAAAATTGCACACAAAAAAACTAAAGTTGAACCGAACCTGCCCAGAGAATTTAGAATGAGAAAGGAGAAGAAAAAGAAACTCAAAAAAAATTGATTGTGAGAGTTAAAAAGTAGTGATCCACAATAAATAAGAATAGGTAAATAAAAATTGTGAGTGAGAGAGAGAAAACAGAGTGATAATAAAAATACAGAGAAAAAATAGAAAAATAAATAAATTCTTAATTATCTTTTATGTGTGACCTAAAAATACCAAAAAAATAGTTAAAAAAGGCTCGCGTTTTATAATATAGAATAGATAACTTAAATATAATATTTTTTGTCTCATAAAATAGTTTAAAGTATATATAAAAGTATTACTTTAAAAGCTAAAATAATTTAAAATTTATGTACTTACAAATAAATAAATAAATAAATAATTTTAAAAAGGAGAGTATATTATCGTGATCATTGGAGAAAATAATAATGGTGATCAAATGAGTTGATGAGTTCTTTTAAAAAGAAAGAAAAAGAAAAAGAAAAAGAAAAAGAAGCAAACAAACATACTCTTGAAAAGGATACGATGATATACAACACGATTGTAAGAAAGGAAACGCGAGTCCAACCCAATAAATCCAAGGCCCAAAAATCAGAATTTTGGTAAGATCCTTCTGATAATATGGTGATAAGGACTTGAGCTCATAAAAGACCACATTTCCTGCCAATGCCATCATTCAAGGTCTGGTGGCTATGACCTTTCTTCTAATTTTAGGCTTATATATATATATGATACACCTGTGCTATTCGTCCCATCACGGGGTACATGATTGGAAATCATGAATACGCCACACCTGGTATATCTGTCAAACTTTGATAATTGATTAAGAAAGATTTTGATTTGTTTATTTGTTTTGGACATGAGGAAAAATAGTGTTGATTAAGATAGGATATCACTTGTGCAATGCAATATGATGCTGCTCATTGCTTAACCAACTTGCTAGCCTTTAGTAACATATAAATTTGGTATACAGTTTCTACTACTTTCTAGCCCTTCACGTCTAAATTTTTTGCATTATCCCGGGAGTTCCATCTTCAGCTGGTCTCAAAATATATGTGAGCTAGGTTGTTTAGATGGAAGTGCTTATAATTCAAGCCTTGTACACATATTGAGAAATCATATCATATTTATGTTGGTACTACGTAATAATTCAAGCCATCTAGGCCTGCCCAATATACTGAAACCATTTTTCATTGGAAATCTTATACATTATGCATTAATTATTTAGTTGTCGTATTTTAGGTTTTAATGTAATAATTTTATCCAACTCATCAGGCGGCTCACTTGAGCCCGCCTGTCTAATGAGTAGTAATACTCATTATGCGAGACGGATATATATATATAGGAAGGAATCCTCTAGACTCCCATATCCGCTTCATTGCAAGGCCTTAACATTTGTTGTTTCATCTGAAGTTCTGAACTATTTTTATTCTTTATCTTTTAGTAGCATTTTATGTGGATATTTCTTGTTTAGGTATATTCTTATCTTGCAACAAAGGAATATCTTGTTTTCTTTTATGCTATGTTTGAATTGTATGTTTGAATAGAATGAATGGAATAAAGAATGGAATGGAATGAAATAGAGAATGAAATAATTCTCTATTTCATTCTAATTGACATGAGTCATTTCATACTTTTATCAAAGAAATAAAATTCATAAATTTAATTTGATAAAAATAAAAATAATTCATTTTATTTTAATAGAATAACTAAATACAATTTTTTTTATTTCATAAAAATAAATCATTTCATTCCTCCGTTCATTCTTATCATCATGGTGGCTACACCTGCACCACTTGGTGGAGAATGGACCAACTTTTCAGTTCATTGATAAGACGGGCACCAAGCAAGAGGGCTTGTGCGCCAATCAACTGTTATAAATATTTGTCATGTTAATATCATCACCCATACATATATTTATATATATAGTTTGCGTTATAAAACAGTCAAGGTTTTTTTTTATGTAAAGTTTATGTGGCTATCACTGAATCTTCAGGAGGAGAAATTACTGCGCGTAAAAAAAAAATTCCTTTTTTTTTGTGACCACTCATTTTGGAAAGATATTGTACATGTATAAATGAATTTTATAACAACATCAAACCCGCTCTATATAATCAGAATATTAGTCATAAAGGATGATTTTTTTTTATAAAACTCACAATAAGGATAAAATAAAGTCACACAATAACAACCTAATGTAAATTCACAAAATTGATGAGAATTATGACCTAATGATCTTAGTGTCTCACTCTTAATTATTATGCTAAAACATGATTTAGTTGTCATTTTTAGTAATTGATATCATTTTAATTGTGCTGCAGATGTTACTATATTTAATTTTTCAATAAAAAAATAATATTACAGAGCAAACACTCCCTTCATTTCTTTTCAAAAGTAATTAATGTTTTATTTAATTGATGAAAATGATTATAAAATTTTAATACTATTTTTTCTAAAAATCATCGGAAGAAGATGAAAGATAAATAAATTAATATTCCCTCCGTTCCTTTTTATTGATCTTTTTAGAGGGAGATTTTTATTCCTTTTTTATCTATCGTTTTATGGTTTCAAGTAAGCACAAAATACTTAATTTCCAATATTATTATTTATGATTAAAGGTTAATTTGTTTCTCTCTCATCTTTTTAATAAATTTTAAGAGACAAATATTAAAATTTTATATTCAATTTAGTCAATCAAATAAAATATTAATTATATTTATTAATTTATATCAATAACCTTAAAACATCAATTAAAAAGAATGAATTAAATATTTAATATAAGAATAAAATAATAATAAAGTAAATAAAATAAATAAATATCATTCCCCAAGAAGACAGAAAAAAAATGGATGGAGTACATTTTGTAAAGAATATATCATATTTTGGTTGTTCCAAATTTTAAGTGGGCCAAGGGCCCAAGGTTTGGTAATTGGTATCTACGACTCAGCACGGAAGTGTGACAGTGAGCCACCTGTACAACAAACTGTGGAGCAAATTGGAACAGTGGGTCCAGAAGTTGCTAGTGAGGTGTCAAGCCGTTTGTGACGGACTGCTGTCTACTGTGTTTACGTGTCGCTCATGCACCACTGCTGGTCCCACTTTAGAGTTAAGTGAAGGAGTATTATAGTAGTAGTAGTAGTAGTGTATATCAGTTCAAAATTGGCGGTTTGTTGCTTTTCAGCTAGGCATTGGGCTCCACTCATATGATGAATGATCGAGTGTCATGCTGTTGGTGGGAAAACACTAAAATTACAAAAACAATTTATTAATAGTAATGCATTTTGTTTAAAATTGAGTCTTAATTATTATTATTATTATTTTTAAACAAAACTTATATGGACATATTTGAACATAAATTTTTGAAATATATTTTAAGTACTTCATTCATTTTACAAAAAATAGTTCCATTTATAAAAAATAATTTGTTTTATAAAAAGATCGAGTTCATTGTTTATTGATAGTAGTACAAATTTTACGTAACAAAAAAAAACTGTAGTATAAATTTTTACACTATTCTCAAGTTTGACATGATAATAAATTTTCATGTCACCACTAGATAATTAAAATTTTTATTATTTTTTAAATATAGACATAAAATAAAAGTAAAATACCAATATTTATAAAATTAATTTATGTATGAGACATTTTTTATAAGACATAAGAAGTATTAAATTTTAATAAGAAACAAAAATAACTCCCATTTATAAAAAGAAGGCATATTTGTAACACTTGATCCTTAAGTTTTGGATGTGAGTTTTATTTCATTCATTTGCTTTTTCCTCCTTTTTCGGCAATGATAACTAACTACTCCTACTTTAATAAAGTTAATTAAGATGCAAAAGCATTGGCTAATCCAATTCGGCCACCTTAGTATTCTTGTGTCATGTGTCCTAGCCGTTTGTCACCAATATAACTGGACTAATATAGTACAGTGGTTAACTGATAATGAAACCAAAATATAGTATTATCAAAAAGTTTAGGATCAATCATTGGGTGTTTAGTATTCTACTCCCTCCGTTCCTAAAAGATTGTCGTTTAAGGTTAATTCACGTAGATTAAGGAATGCAATTACTCTTTATGAAAAATATTACTCCCTCCGTTCCAAATTAATTGCTTTTCTAGGACTTTTTTAAATCAAATTGACTATTTTTAAAATTAATAATTAAGCATATATAAATATATTTCTAAAATTATAAAAATTGAAATTAGTAATAAATTGTATATACTTTCTTTGGTTATAATATCTTTACCTATATGTTAGCAAAAATAGTAAAAAGATTAGTTTTAAAAATAGTCAATTTGACTTTAAAAAATCCTAGAAATGCAATTAATTTGGGACGGAGGGAATATATTACTCTTGCTTTAATTATCTCAACTAATTATTAACTTTGTAGATTCCAAAAAGGAGTATACTACCAACCATGAGATTATGAAGAAAAAGTATTGGGAAGAGAAGAGATTTGTAAAGACATTTCAACAACCAAGAAGGGTTTTGTATTTTTTTGAGAAAAATCATTAAGTAGGAGAACTTTAAATAAGAGTAATGTTGAAAAAAATTACTCCATTTGCATTGATAAACTCAAAACGTCAATCTTTTTGAAACAAAAATTACTTCCTAAAACGACAATCTTTTAGGAACAGAGGGAGTAATTAATTAGGACGCAAGTCAATTATTTGAAAGCGACCGACGGAACGTGGTTTTTTAATTACTCTCTTCCAATATTAAATATATAATTTAACTTTTAAGGTCAAATTATGACAGATATATTAAATTTTAAAATTAGTATCACTCATAAAATTTTAAAATAAAATAAATTTGGTGATTAATAGTTTTTGTTATATATCACTCCATCCCAAATTAATTGCTCAATTTTGACCATTTTAAGTCAAATTGACTATTTTTAGAATTAATAATTAAGCATATATAAATATATTTTTAAAATTATAAAAATTAGAGTTAGTAATAAATTGTATATACTTCCTTTTGGTTATAATCTCTTCACCTATATTTTAACAAAAATAATAAAAAGATTAATTCTAAAAATAGTCGGTTTGACTTCAAATGGTCAAAATTGAGCAATTAATTTAGGACGGAGAGAGTACTATATAATTATAATAATTATATCAACTAAAATTAAATAAATTCGCATTAATTTAAAATTTAATATGTCATCGTTTGTTCTCAAAAATTAAATTAAATCTCTAATTTTATAATGGAATGAGTAATTTATATTTATCAATCCTTCGTTTTTGTTTTTTCCCTGTTATAATAAATTAGTGTATAAACTAATTAGTGTTTAAATAGAAGGTCGGTTATACAAAAACTTAGCAAAGTATCTAAGAATTGAATCGGTAGACTAGCTAGTGCGTGTCCATAGAGACGTAAATTGAAAAATGCCATTTTCCCTAGCTATGGCAAAAGAATATTACGAAGCATATATATGAGATAGAACAAACTAAAAAAAGAATATCTATTTATAGATGCGTGTGGAATTATTCTAAACTCTACTTACCTTTATCTTATGTTAATACCTCCTCAGTTCTAAAATATAAATTTTTTAAAAGTTAATCTAGAAATATTTTTAAATTTCACAATATTAATTATTGTAATGTTTAAAATTAAATAAATTTATATTAATTTTAAATATAAAATATTTTTAAATTTTTTTAATAAAAATCTTATATTTACAATACATACAAAGTATATAATAAGATGCCATTGGTCGATATATCCGGAGATTCCTTGAATCATGTTGGGGCATAATTAATAAGCATATATATGAACCGCAAATATAGTTGGTGAGAGTGAGACTAATCAACCAGCATTTGTGTTGTCATTCCATTCTTTTTCGTATCCCATACTTATTCACATCTTCGTTACTTTTATAGTACATCAATGAAGAAATTTTCAATAAAATTTTAATATATCTTGATTACATTCATCACTTTACAATATAGATGGTGCCCGACTTGCATAATAGTAAACGCTAAGATGTTTATTTCAGATTCAAAATTTTAAAACTCATTTTGAGAAAATATTACTTGTTCCGCTTTAAAATTAAAAATATATTTGTAAAACGTTTTAAAATAAATCTTGTCTTAATATTAATTAGGAACTCAGTTACGATGGTGTGATATTAAAACTAATAGTAAAAAAATAATGACAAATTAGGAACGTTATGTTATTTTAAAGTCCTAAAAAATATAAATGTATTCCTAATTTTAAAAAGATTAAAAAAATATATCTTTTTATAATTTTGAAACAGCAGGATTACTTAATTAAAAGTTAAAAAAATAAAAAAATTAAAGAGGAATATAAAAAAGGAAACACGGCTGCTCATACCGATTACCAAATGTGAATTGTCAAACTTTAAGTATTGCTTTAATCTAATGCAATCACGGTAAAGTATATATAGGGGACAAATAAATAAATAAAAAATGCCTTTAATTTTGTGAGCAAATTATACATCATTCTTCTCACGTGACCCAACGACCGAGCTAGAGCTAGTTGCACATGATAAGTATATACCAATGCCATTCCAATTTTCTTTCCTTCCCAAAATAACCTGCCAATGATCAATATTTCATGTCTTCTAACAATAATTTCTTTATCAGTAATTTTTTTTATTTCTAAAAATAAAATGCCTGATGTCAACTATTTAATATAAAAAATAAAGAATAACATAATCTATTGGCAAAACAATTATAGTATTTACTAACATATATATTTGGCAATGAACTTGCAATTACTAAATGGAGTTTAAATTATTTTCAATATCATTGCCAACTATTACCTTCCCCTCCCCCCCCCCCCCCCACCAACACACATATTTTGATCAAATTGGAACGCAAGTTTTTCTCGATTAATATCGTCTACTATTATCCATAAAATACATGTATTGTAGTGCTATATATAAATGCTTTGCAATAATATACAATACAAACTTTGAGAACATATTAAGGTGTGCAACTATTAATATATAGTATACACATATCAGCGTTATTTTTTAAAAAATAAATAAATTAAAAAGTGGTATTTGTTTCATCATGTTTAAAATAAACTATAAGTTGGATGTAACACATTCAATGGACAAAAGAAAATTTTGGTATCTAAGTGTTTTTTTTTAGCTTATACCCTATCCGCTCTAAAATTAAAGATACATTTTGATTTTTTTTTATAACTTAATTCATGAAATTTTATAATTCAAAATTGATATGAAATTATTTTGTTTTAATACAAACAAATATAACAATTGTAAACTAACTATAAAGTACAACTAATTATCATCTTTGTTGTTTCTAAAACTTGAACGAAAATATATCATTTTGAGTTTTAGGATTTCGTGAATTAATTTTAAAAAGTCGAAATATATCTCAAATTTTGAAACGAAAATAGTAGTTTATTAAGTTTTCTTTCTAATGTATTAACTTATTGGGAACTTTAAAATTGAACTAAAAATTTTCAACATAATAGCTTATTCTCATATTAAACTGTTTTAAAGAAAATATTATGTCAAATAAGATACTCCAATTTGTTCAATAAAATTATTTAAATTAAACCATTTAATAAGTTACTGTATTAAAATAAACTGCGACAAACGGCACAAACTATATTTGTCGCACGTACTATTGACGGAGACATGGTGCCCCCACAAAATCTCCACATCCACTAGCAAAATTAAAATTCAAAGAAACTAAAGAACATCTGGCCCAGATAGGCTATTGACGTAAATAGTAGCAACCTGAAGCCCATATTTGTAACCTGTCGTCCTTTCCCACTACAACTATATAAAGTCGCACACTCCTCCTTATATACATATTACTCCTTCCTCTCTGATCTCTTTCCCTTTCTCTTTCATCATCGCCATGAAAGACCCTTCTCTTTCTCGTCGCAGAAAACCCAAAATCAAGCTCATCTGCAGCTTTAACGGCACCTTTCAACCCCGTCCTCCGTCCGGAAAACTCCGGTATACCGGCGGGGAGACCCGTATTATATCCGTGGACCGAAACATCGGGTTTTCAAGGCTCAAATTGAAGATTTCGGAGCTCATTTGTTGCCCTAACAAATGCCAACACTTTTTCTCTCTCCTATACCAGCTTCCAGACTCTGAACCCACACAAGAACAAGCTCCTCTGGTATTGATTGCTTCGGACGACGACGTTCGGTGCATGATAGATGAGTACGAGCAGCTCGAATTTTACGGTAAGCACTGTAGGCTTTGGGTTTTTGTCTGTAATGATAATGGGTATGTTAATTTACTCAAAAAAGATAATGATGTTTCCAAACTTGTTGAAACTGAAAGTTTGAGGAGTGGGTTTGGGGTTTTGTGTAATAATAATGGGTTTGATGGTGATAAGCATAAGACTAGGCTGATGAGTGAGACACTATCGTTGTGCGAAAATGGGTTTGTGAATCAAAATTCATTGACCCATTTGTCTGGAGGTCAGTTTGGTGGTGATAAAGTGAAGAAGCGGGTGACAAATGGTGATAAAAAAAAGTCTAGTGAAGATTCTTTATGGAAAATGGTTTTAAAGCAACAATTGTTAGCGAAACAATCTGCTCGAATTCGGAGTCTTAGTGGTAGCATAGGGTTAGCTATTGAACATGCTGAGATGGATAGGGCTAATTGTGACAATCAAAATATAGACTTGAGTCCTGTACCAGAAACGCCTTTGAGCTGTAATTCCACAAAACCTAGTTTTATTGCCAGTTCTTATAGAGGGAAAACATTAGATTACAAATTTCATAACCCCAATTTTGTTGAAAGTAAGAACTTTTCAAATTTGGTTCCATTGTCAGTGTATTGTTCTCATCCTTTGAATCCAAAGAATGGGAATCCCCGTGTTGAATTGAATAATTCTAGACATGGTTTATTGAGGCAGTCTAATCTAAGTTTAGGTAATGCACGTCAAACCAGTACTTGTAATTTCAGTCAGTCAATTGGTGTGCTGCCGATTCCTAAGCCAAATTTGTTGGGTAGTTGCTATATTGCCAAGGGTGAGCCAAGAAGTGTTGAACCAGCATCATTGAGTAATATGAATAGAGAAAACATCATGCCATGGAGTGAAGATTCCATGACATTAAGGACTGGGTTAACACCATTCTCTTGCAGCAATCAGTTGGTTGGAAGTGTATATTCAGCAAGGTCTCCATATAGCAGTTCTCACAGTGGTATCCACAACCATCAGTTTGGTTTAAGCAATGCAAGAAACCAGAGGATTTTCCCGTACAACTTTAGGAATAATAGAAGCAATCTCAACAAGATAGGGAACCATAGGAATGCCAAATTGGATGGAAAGCCTCAGGCGGGAAATTTTTACCCTGGGCTTAGGTCAAGTTCAAGTATCTCGAAACAGGGGCAGTTTCTGAGGTCATACTATCCCACTTTGTCGAAGACATGGTCTGATTCTCATCACCAGCAAGTGGAAGGAGAGTTGAGAACGTCAGAGTACGTCCTAAATAAAGAAACTTGCTTGCTTCCTTATGGTAATCAAGAGAACATTAGTGAGCAGGGTGGCCTTGGTGTTCTAAATGATGGAAAGCCAAATCTTAATGAGTGTCACTTATCTTTCTATGATCCACTCCCTGGAAATCAATCTCTTTTGCCTCTGACCACTTCTGAGAACTCGTCAGGATGCATAAAGAAGGAAAACACTCAGATAGATCTCTTGACTGATCCTGGTATTGAGCAGCATGAAGTTACAAGCCAACAGGACGCCCACATAACAAATTGTCCAAATAAACTAGGGTTGGAATGCCATGAAATAGGAGCAGGTTGTAAGTTATTCAGCAAACATCAGTCAAATACTTTTGACTTGATGGATGAAGACCACTTCAGCTCAGGCCCTCAAGTTCAAAGCTCAAGTGGAGCTGCTTATACTTCTTCAGAGAAAACACTGAAATTGCAGAAAGATACTGACCAAGAAGCAGAGCTTCAGCGGGACCTTGAATCCACTTTAATCATTGATGAAAAGGTAGTGTTTCAAAACATATTACGTATCTCCTTATGAATTAATAAATCAGAATGACAAGGTCATTTGGTCAGCTTATTAATAGTTTCTTTCTGCAGGAAGAAATCAAGAAGACATATACGGGGTATAAAATAAATGGCGGGATACCTACTGAGCTTGCCACAGTTTATACTCATCTTGCTACCGGAGATCTGCAAGTAAATCTCAATTTCTTTTAGTATCAATTCATTAATAATTGGGGGTAACTTACGAAAAGAAACACTTGCTTATTTTTCTAAGGCTAGCTTTTTCTGTGGTCCGCAGACCATAAAAAATTCAGACCTTGAATATATTAAAGAACTTGGCTCGGGCACATATGGAACTGTTTTCTATGGGAAATGGAAGGGATCTGATGTTGCTGTTAAAAGGTTAAAGCCTGGCTGCATTAATGGAGGTGCAATGGAGGAAGATCGATTGGTATGAAAATCTTGCAGTTTCACAGTTGAAACTGACTGTGAAACTGACTGTTATTTGATAACCTTTGGTACAAGTGAATCTTTCTTAACTGTATGTTTGGGTATATTGAAATTTAGTTGGATAATAACTTTGGGCATATTGAAATTTATTTGGATAATAACTATTGGTAATTAGAGTTTTCTTGAGTTGTAGTCTGCCCAATACGACTTCCTATCAAAAATACAAAACAAAACTTTGACTGTTTTACAATTTTTGTCATGTCTGATGCAGATTGATTCATATTTGGCATATATTTGGGGTTCTGACACCAATTTTATGTTTCATAATCTTGTCACAAAATTCTACCTTCTATCCTTAATGAAATTGGAACATCAGTTTATACTGCATCATTCTGTGACTGATTGTTGATTCTGTTTGCCTTTTTGCAGATTGCAGACTTCTGGAAGGAAGCCCACATATTAGGTCAGCTTCATCATCCAAATATTGTGGCCTTGTATGGTGTAGTCACGGATGGACCTGTTATCAATTTGGCAACAGTGACAGAGTACATGGTCAATGGCTCCCTGAAACAAGTTTTACGCAGAAAAGATAGGTATAATCTTGTCTTATTTCATTCACGACATATGCATGGACTATATATTGAATTTCTGTGGTTCTCTATACACCAATTTAATTTTAAAAATCATAGGATATGCCGGCTGATCCTTTTTCTTAGAAGTAAAGAGATAATTCACCTTAGGTTCGTAACTTCCAGTAACATAGAAAAATAATTCATTTGCTCTTAAGAGTCATGTCAAACTGGCAAGAAGGCACCAGTAGTGCAACTGTAAATTTTACAGTCTTGTCACTCATAAAGAACAAACTTTTCCCTTGATTACGTGCTTTTAAGAGCCATCTTTATTCCCTCTCTTCTTATTTTCATTTTCTTTTCATTTCAAAATAATTGTTTTCTTGCTTCACATGCATTGGAAATACATGAGCAGTTTACTGCTCTTATGTGAAAAGTGAAGTTTGCATATTTGTTAGTACATCTGAACTCAGTTTATTCCCAGCATTGTAATAGGTTCTCTGTACTTCATTGCAGTTAAGTCACATATCACTCTCTGTTTTATGTTACATCTCATAATATGAGGAAAATCAACCAATCTAAGTATCCTAAGTTATTAGTGGACCAATTTCCCAGCATTTGTTTCCGTCTAATTTGGTTGTCTTTGATCTGCAGAACAATTGATCGTCGGAAAAGGCTGATTTTAGCAATGGATGCAGCCTTTGGCATGGAATACCTACACGAAAAGAACATTGTCCACTTTGATTTGAAGTCTCATAACTTCCTTGTGAATATGAGGGATCCTCAGCGACCAGTGTGCAAGGTGATTTGCCTGCCAAGTGTACACATTGTTGTTTCTTTATATGCTGCCTTTCTTTTGCTATAAAGTTGTCCTGCATATTCTTTAAATTCACTGTCTTCACTTTTATGCGTGATTATATGAATGATGCATTAAAAAAATATCTCTGTTCCATTTTAGATTGGTGATCTAGGCTTATCAAAGATTAAGCAGAAGACACTTGTGTCAGGTGGGGTGCGAGGAACCATACCGTGGATGGCTCCAGAACTTTTGAAGAGTAAGAACATGGTAACTGAAAAGGTAAGATGATCATTATTATTCAGTTCATGTATGACTACTAGTAGCAAACTAATTGCATCTCCTAATGATTACTTTCCTTAATTATTGATGTTTATGCCTCTAGGTTGATGTTTACTCGTTTGGAATCGTTATGTGGGAACTCTTGACGGGGGAGGAGCCTTATGAGAACATGCGATCTCATGAAATTATAGGTATACAGCATTTACGACCTCGAGATTCTGTTTATTAGAGGATATTGCAAGTAGTTTTCAGTAAGCTCATCTTTATTAACAAATCTATTTGATGTAATAGTGTTTATGGGATTGAGTAGGAGTGTTTGTACATATAATGCCTTTTCCATTGAGAGGCATGTGTAAAATTGTTGTACACCCGAGTCCATTGTAATATTGGACTTTTACTGCTTCCTTGCCCAGTCAAAGCTTAATTTCCTAGCAGCACTTCATCCCTTCCGTAGTGGGTCATTCAACACATTAGAAAATCACAAGGTTCGAAGATTATATATGATTTAGAGGCCTCTGTTGGTTGATTCTCTATCTTATACATTATAGGGATTTGATATCAGTTCTGTGGTACTGTAATTTTCATGTTGTAACGGCATTTCACTTCCTGCATTTGCACAAAAATAAAGTCGGTGTGCTTTTCTTCTTTTATTTTTCCCTATAGATCATTTTTTATTCAATTTACTTGATGGTTCCTCCCGTCATTCTCAGCTGGTATAATCAAAGGCACTCTGCGACCTGAAACCCCAAGCTGGTGTGACCCAGCATGGAGATCACTAATGGAGAAGTGTTGGTCGTCTGATCCAGATGCTAGGCCATCCTTTACAGAGATTGCAAAGGAGCTACGAGCTATGGCAGCAGCTATGAACATCAAGTAACGGAACGCATTTGAGCCTGTGGAACTATGAAGTTTCTTAGTGTAAATACTACATGGGGCACCAAGAACAAGGCATGCTGAGACGCGATCAAATTTTGCCGTCCAATGTCATCTGACCAGAACATTAGGAAAAATCCCAAAGCAAGTGAAGATTTTGTTTGTGTGATTCAAATTAGCTTATTAGCATATAGGAGGGTGGTACAGACAACAACTTTTTGTCTGTGTTACTATGAAATTTTGTCATCAGGAAAGAAACATGCAAGGCCATGGAGTAGCTTCTACTGTTTTTTTCCTGGGCTACTAATGGTCACAGATTGTTGTACAGGGACAATGCAAAATAAAAATCTTTTTCATATCATCTCTGCAAATTTTCTCTCTTTACCATGGGGTTTTTGTTGATGTTGGAAGTTGCAACCCAGATGCCATTTTCCCTGATGATGGTGCTTTAGTTCAAACATATGCTTCCTTCGTCAGAAAAAGGAAGTCCTATATGATTATTATTTTTACCCATTTTCAATTCCTTGTCATAAAAACAAATTCTAGTATTTAAAGTTAAACGCACTGGAATTCTCTTTCTTATATTGGATACGAACTATTTATAATGATACTCTAAAGTTAAAGATATTAATCTATAAAAATGTCTGATATTCATAAAAATATGTATATAGTCGAATTTGATTAATGGACAACTAAGTTTGATCCAGTTGTAAACTTGTAACATGGCAACTATAACTGTAATTGTTTGTGAAATTTGGGTTGTGTTTCCTCAATTTTATGATTGCAAAATAGAATTAACATATTTTGTAAACTATAAACTACTTCTTATCAATTTTGAATTTTTAAACTTTACAACATAACTACAAAAATTTAAAAAGATATCTCTAATTTTAAAAATAAAGTAATACTTCTCTATATGGAAAGCGGATTCTGGGAGCCGATGACGTGGCCCAATGATTTTCACGTTTTTTTATAAAAAAAATTTACCCTTAAAACTTTAATTATATTATTATTTGTCCATTTTATATATACATTTTTTTATCTCTCTATTTAATTTTTTAAACTATATAAAATTTATATTTTACATACATAACGTGTATCACCTATATTAATCTCTACATATAAAACATCTATGGGACACTGACATCATCTCGATAATTTGTGTCACACGACTATTTTTTTTCTCGTTTGCGCTTGCTCATATTACTTTATTGTTCTTTTTAGATTATTTTTTATTTAGTCCTTTTGATTTAATAAAATCTCGTATAATTTACGCACCGGATACTAGTTTTTATAATTATTCTAAGTTCACATGCACACTTGGCGCGTGGATGAGCAGAAAGTTAGGAGAACAGAAACGGCGCCGACATGAAAAAATTCAAACAGTCAACCGTGAAGAACAGACGAAATCCACGTCAGCGCTCACCGTTTAATGTTTGTATTCATCACGACCTGTGGCCTATACCCCCTTCCTTCCATTTCTGTCTACGACTTTCTTTCTCTTAAGACTAGAGCAGCTCTCCAAAGGCTGCTCGCCATCATCTCTACCTCGGGCATCGAAGCTCGAGCCATCGATCAACCACCGAATCTCAATCACAACTTACAAATTCAATTTGTAGACTTCCTCTTTGATTCGAGGTCTCCAACTTCTGGTAAAATTTCTTATCAAACCCCAAATGTTACGATGATGTCCGATTTAACTCGGATCTAGTCATTCTCTATTTGTTTCCGCCTGTTTAGGGCACCGATTGTTTTATTAACAAGTTTGTGTTTAAATTCGACTGGTATGGATTTTTTTAGGTTTTTCAATTATTTGGGCCAATTTGTTGAATTTATTAATTTTCATTTCGTACTTGACGTTTATGAGCTCGAATCGGGTTTGGGACTTTTGTATCCTTGTCTGAAGTTTGATTATCTTCTTTGTGCTCTTTGCTATAAATCAACTAGTTATTTATCTGTGCGCACAATCTAGCTCAGTTGTTTGCTTGTGCTTTGATTCCCTTAGCTTCATGTTTTTTGACTGGAGACAAATTGTTCTTGGGCAAAAAACAGTAAGTGATGTACTCAAGTCCAGAAAGAGGTTCCCCAGTTAATTGCAGTTGGCTATAAAAATTTGTTCCTTTACCAATTCGCACTTAACTTTGTTTATATGATAATTAAAATTGTGATAAAATATATAAACAAGGAGCTTTACTCGAGACAAAGTTGTGTATGCAATATCATTTATCCGAGTAATATTCTGGAAGCCTGGAAGGAGAAGGGTAGATGAGTCCTACCTAGGTTGTTGTAGGAAGGATTCTGTGTTAAGTTCTTCAGTAACAAATTCTTGTGGCATAATTTACAATTCTTTCTTTCCCGTGTTCTTGTTTTCCTTTTGTATTACTGTACGAGCTCCTGTGTTTTCTGTTGTCCTGTGTTTTCTGTTGTTCTCTGTGAGTCAGGTTCCTGCATGCTTACAAAGGAATCCAATTTTTTAGTTTGAACATTGTACTTACAGAGTTGATTTAAGTATAGCTTTAATTTTAGCTTTGTCCCCCACTTTGATTATAGCTTTTGTCTTTCCCCTTCTCCTCTGTGACCTGATTGTTCATGTAGAAGTTTCTTGGTTCCTCGAACACATAAGTCGCAATTTCATTCAGTCCCTTCATTAATTTCTTGGAAATGGTCATGGAGGTTTTTGTTAATAATACCGCTAACAAATTTCTTGTATGTCATTCAGATTTTATTCATGGAGGTTCTTGTTAATCTGGTTTCAGGAAAGATCTATTTTTGTACTGAAATGCTATTTTAGATTATCTCACTTAGACGACCTTTTTTTTGGGGGGGGGGGGATAAGCCAAGAGTTCGACATAATTCATATCTTCTTTAATCAAATTCTTTTCCACTTCTTTCCTTTTTTTTAGATTTGCATTTGATGTTGATTAATTGGGGATAATGTTCTATGCGTGCAATGTTTATGTGTAACCAATGACTTTTTTTAATCAGTTTCAATCAACTCAAAGTACGAGTGATCCATCTTTTAGCTACTGCTTTCTATGTGAAAAAAGTGTTACTTTATCTTTTTCCTTTGTCATTCCTTGCTTGCTTCTCAACGCCTTCTATTCCCATAGTGAAAAAACTATCTAAAGTCCTTCACTGCATATTTATTGTTTTTATATTGAGGGTGAAGGATATTTAATATTTGTAATAGCTAAAATTACCAGTGGAAGGTAATCGGCATTGTAAGACCCTATCTTATTTTTGGTGATAATTTTTTATACAAACACATGCATATCATTGGATTATTTATATAAAAAAACATTTCTGACTTCTCTTTTTGAGTGATATGGCTATATATCCATATATACTTGCTCTAATTTGGCAAAAGACAAGATATAATGGTATTATTGGAGTAATGCTTCCCTTGCATATTTGGTACTCAGACGTGATGATTGTGATTTTACATAATGTATTGATGTACAATGGCTTACTTGGGTACTTCCTGTCTGGATTTATGCATTGTAGTTTCAGTTATTCTGCTGCTGCTTTATTAACATTTCAAGATGCCAAAGGAGAGAAGAGATCGTTCTGTATCTTTTGATAGGTCAAGGGCATCTCCTTTTCCATGTGGATCTAGTCATTCACTAAGATCATTGGCTAAAAATCCTCTAGAGAATGAGGAAAATGTCGAAGAATGGGAGGAAGCTCGATGCCCAGTATGTATGGAACATCCTCATAATGCAATTCTCCTCATGTGTTCATCTCACGACAAGGGTTGCCGCCCCTTCATGTGTGACACAAGCTACCGCCACTCCAACTGTTTTGACCAGTTCCGCAAGTCATTTGCAGAAACCTCTCCAACTATGCCTCAGCAAGAAGAAACTCCAGAGTCAACGGCACACTCATCATTGTATCCAATGATTCCAGAAGCAATGGTAACTGATTTTCAAGCTGAAAGAAGCGAGGAGGGGTCCACAGCGATGCATGCCAATTGTGAAAACCAAGTGAAGGGAAGGCTGGTGTGCCCTCTCTGTCGTGGGGACATCAATGGGTGGATGGTTGTGGAATCTGCACGTGTCTTCATGAATGCAAAATCAAGAAGTTGTGCCTGTGAGACTTGTGATTTCAGTGGCTCGTATACAGATTTGAGGAAGCATGCAAGACTTGTACACCCACTTGTACGACCGTCAGAGGCAGATCCAGAGAGGCAGCGTGACTGGAGGAGGTTAGAGCGGCAGAGGGATCTTGGAGATTTAATCAGTACGTTGCAATCTTCTATTGGAGAGGAGAGGAGTGAGGATAGCACTTTAACCTTCGATGAGGGGGGCTGGCTGACTGTATTTTTCCTGATTCGAGTGTTCCGACCTGGGAGTGGCTCGAGGAGCAGCAGCTTGTCTGGTACCTCGAGAGCGAGACGGGTGACTGTGAGGAGGAGACCAACAACCAGACTTTGGGGAGAGAGCTATGACGGGGACTCCAGGGATCAGGACAATGAGTCCTCAGATGGCGGATCAGGTCCACGGAGGCTTCGTGAACGAATTTTGCGGAGACCAACACCAGATGAGGAACCATGAATGCAAGCTATTCAATTTGCTCGAATGTTTTCGCTTTTAGATATTTTGATGGTATAGCATTGCCTAGCTTTCTTTATCCATTATACCAGATCTATTGCTTTATGCTTGCTCGTCTCCACAATGGTATGGAGACTAATTATCTTGTGTTTTAGGTGAAACCAAATGAAAAAAAAAATGTGAGATTCTTTTTCTCACCTTTGGAATTTATTCGGCAATATGTAGCAGTAATTTGCTTGGAGTTGCAGAGTTGTAAAAGGGTGAGAAAAGAGTGAACAAACTGTAATTTATCTTTGAAAAACTGAAACCTGACTCTTCACGTTACCTTGTTGAATCTTTAGCTTAATTTGCTTTCTGATGCTGATATAAAGATTTCGGAGATCTTGTTAATCGGTCAGATTACAGAGTGTAATGTATTAAATTTGCTCTTATATGAAATGTTATGAAAGGAGAAGGGCAGTGTGTGTTCCAAAGAATACCAACATAGCTTTGAAGTAGCATTACTACGACGGTATTATTATATTTTGAATATAGGCTTTTTATGTACTTGAATCGACTGTGTAGATGTACAAGGGATGCTATTTAAACACCAGAATTAATTGAATCCATTTTTATCAGTGTGATATGGCTATGTATTTTGGCCTATTGACAACAGAAAAAAAGAAGGAAAAAAAAAGAACGCAAAACAAAGGCAGGTAACGAAGAGTCGTAGGAATCCCTTTGATTCCATCCAGGTAAATGAGCCCAGTAGCCAAGAAGTGGTGGTTGCTGGTTGCATTATTTTTTATTTGAAGGCAACTAGGATGATGCGAAATCTATACTAGATTATAAATAACAGTTTTACATCGGTTGCAAATATAATTTAGTGTGAGTTGATATAGGTTTTAGCCTCTTTCCTTGGATAATTAGCTTTTTTAAGGTGAGCCAAAAAGACCAGCTTATTGAACATGGAAACTTATAAGCATGATTCTGGTTTTTTAAAGAAATAAATTCACCTGAAGTGAGAATCAAACGTGAAGCCTAAGGTTATAGTGCTTTAGTTTTAATCACTAGACTAAAAACTTATCAACAACTTAGGGTTAGATTAGACTATTGTAAATATAAACTTCCTTAAGAATATTATGGTTATTTGAGATGTATTTATGACCGATACAATTTTTTGTGCTTCACTTTCGACAGAAAACTCTAACTTTAAAACTTCAAAGAAAAAGGATTTAAATGAAATTAAATTTTTGTTATTTACCTACAAAAAAAAAAGAAGAAATAATTCTCCCTCCAACTTGAAATTTGAATCACATTCAATATTTTAGTTTTTTCTGCACATAGTAAAATTTATATAAAAAAGTTGGACAAAATATTCTAATCCTTTTTCTTCTTTTTTTTTTTGAATAAAAATATGAACCAAAATTTGGTACTGGGACTATTTGAGTTTATCTTTATTTATTATATATACAGACTATATTTAGTCTTTAAAAATCAAATTTTGAGTGTATGTAATGTAAAAAAAAGGTAAAAGTCATAATGTCACTCTCATTAGACAAAAGCTGTAACAAAGAATATGGATTTTACTGACTCCACGTCAGACTTTATATTCCAAAATTACCCCTTTCTCCTTCACTTTCCGTACACGAAAATTTTCATTATTTTTCTTCTCTGGGCGAAGAGAGAGTCAGAAACCGATCTCAACGTTTGATTCTGGAGAAAATAAATTGACCAAGAAAGGAAATTAGTGTGGTGGGTTTGATGCGATATCTAATTTTGTTAACGAGGAAAATCAATATTATCAAATGGGGATAGAGACTTCAACCTCTGAAGGTGGTGGTACGAGCAGCAGCAGCAGCAACAACGACAACAACAAAAAAATTAATAACGAGACCGAAGTTCTATTGAATGTGTACGACCTCACCCCTCTCAATAATTACGTCTCCTGGTTTGGTTTTGGCATCTTTCATTCGGGCGTTGAAGGTGAGGAAAAAAATATTTTCTCAATCTTGATTTAAATCTCTCTCTTTCTATATATATGTATACATATGTATATGCAGTTGTGCATCTGTTGTGTGAGGTATGGTTTTTGCCTTTTGTTTTTTAAAGCGATTATGAATCGGGTTTTGTTCAAGTTTTTGAAATAATTGTGGGTATTGTTTTATGCGTATGTTGGTGATCGGTGCTAATTAATTCTTTCAGCTAAGGACTAGAATTTGTGGTTTTTCTTTTTCTTGATGATTTGAGGAGCATTTGTTTTATATTTAGTTTTTCTTTGTTTCTTTCGTGGGGTATCTTGTTGCTTTGGTCTTGAATTTGGAACTCTTCAAGAAAAAGGTGAATTGGGTTTTGAAATGTTTTGTTAGTTTTGATGAAGGGTATTTGATTTTGAGCATTTTATAACCCATCCTTAGGCATGGAACTTATTGTTCCACTTATCAAGTTTTAAGAGAATTGCACACATGAATATTGCTAGATTTATCCCTTCAACTGATTGATTTTTAGTGGCATCTTTAGTAATATATTATTGGTCACTAATGTAATTATGATTTCAATGTGTAAAATCATGTGTTGATTGTTGCATATTATCAACCTATTCTTTCAATTAGTATCATTTTGTGATGGTTACAGAACACATACTATTGAAGGACAATAACTGATACTTTCTAATAGTTTATCCCCCCCCTCCCCCCTCCCCCCAACACCCACCCACCCACCCAAATGCTTAATGCTGTTACTGTCTATATAGCAATTTTATATGTAAGAAGACCTTTCAAAATTTTGGGGAGAGCTTTGGTCAATTTTCTTGAACTTATTGATTTTTTCATGGTCATTTAATATAACACTTCACATAAAGTATTTTAAGAAGGTAAAATGGATTAAATGTTAGACACAATGCAAAAGAATTAGTAGCTTATGGAGTTTCCAATTGTTGGTTTAAGCAGTATTAGTCTTGGCTCTATGTTTAAGTCAAGGAGGTCCATGATTTCAGTCAGGCTAAGAAATTCGTCTGTAGTGGCCACACTAAGTTTTGTGACTGATTCATAGCGAATATTTCCACTCTCAAAAACTACCCCATGACAACTCATTAGAACCTGCTATCAGACATCAGTAAGCATTCTCTTTCACTCTTTTCCTCCACCATAGACCTTGCAGTATTAAGATATATGAATTCATTATAAGTCATGTTCCTTTGATAAGGTTTGTGATAGACATATGAAGAAGGGTCGCCTGTAAGACATAATTAATTTTATAAACAATTAAAGGGCTTTATCTGTTTATGGAATACTTATTCTTTGCTGTTAAACAGTATTCAATGATCTCTAGTCTGAGAAACATGACATCCTTGATCCTTCCTTCCATGGGAGATTTGAAGCCTCAATTTAGGCACGGTATTCGAGAAAATTATCTTGAAGCTATTTTTGCACTATTTGCTACTTGTAGCTGATATGATATTATTTCTTTTTGTAGCATTTTTGGTTAGGTTCTTTTCCCTTTCCCTCTTGTGACAATACAAATAGATAAAGAAGTAAAGAGAAATGTAATGGGCTAATGGCAGATAGCTCAATAGCTATCATGGCTTTATTCAAACTCGTAGTGAAACATAAATGTTTGCAGTTATTATATAATGGCTGCTATGGATCTATAACCACATGAAAGCGTATAAAACTCATTACAACTTGCTATCTGAATAGGAAAGCATCCTTTACCATTTACTTATTTAAGATTTGAGCTCCACCGCTGAGAGTCAATGATTATGAGATGCTGAAAATAAAATAATTGAGGTAGGTACTTAGTTGCTTTTTTATTTTTGTTTTAACTTTTTTTGTTTTACCAATTAAGGTTGAGAGAGTACTCTTTTTGCAATCAAATCACAATTAAATTAAATATCTAACAAAAATTTATTTTTGAGAGTGTCAATCCCACATCTGTAGGAGGAAGGTTGATTTTAACAAGTCTTTTGTAGTTGTTATAATGAAATCCAATTGGATTATAAAGAACTTATCTATTACTTGTATTAGTATTTGACCAGTTGTCATTTTCTCAAATTAAATCCGAAACTTTGAATTTTTTCCAAGGATTTCTAGGTGCAGCATGAATTAGAGAGAATAAGACATGCACGTTGTACCTATGTTTCTAGACAAACTTGTATCCTGTTTATCCTTTTCTCTGTTTTGGTACAAACATGATCACCTTACGAATTATGATGGAGAAGTGAAGAATGATATGGTCTGTGGTCTGACAAAGATGTTGCCCTAAATAGCAGAATTGGGATATAGGGATTCGCGCAGATAACCAAGTGGTTAGAACAAGGTTAAGTTGAGTTGGTTATCTGATATTGTTAAGTGCTGCTCATGCCTACATCTCTGTTGTTCTACACCTCATGAATCTCAGCCCGCTATATTTCTTAAAAATGAGATATTTGCATACTTGCCATGTGCCAGGGTAATACAATCTAGAATAATGAGTTAAGGTGAAATATAATTTGCAATTCATTGTTGAGGGAGAGTTTGATTTCATGATATCTTGATAATAAACACTGTGCTTGGTTAGATACCTACTAAAAAGTTGTTTAAGAAAGATAGGATTTCTTTAATTCTTTCTTTCTTTATTTTTGACAAGTAAAAGATAGATTTTTTTTAAGTGTATGTTTCTAAAATTTTGTTTAATGCATCCGTTCCAACAATATAAGAGAGAGCATGTTTAACTTGGTTCTAAAGATTACATTTCTCCATATTTCTCTGTTCCGCTACACCTCATGAATCTCATCTTGCTATATTTCTTAAAAATTAGATATGTGTATACTTTGCCATGTGCCGGGGTAATACACAGAATAATGAAGAGTGAAGGTGAAAAATAATTTGCAATTCATTGTTGAGAACTTTAGGGAGAGTTTGATTCGATGATATCTTATAATAAACACTGTACTTGATTAGATACCTACTAAATATTGTTTAAGAAACATAGAATTTCTTTAATTCTTTCTTTCTTTATTGTTTGACAAGTAAAAGATGGATTATTTTTCTTTTGAATGTATGTCTCTAAAATTTTGTTTAATGCAACTGTTCCAACAATATAAGAGAGAGCATGTTTAACTCGGTTCTAAAAATTACATTTCTCCATATTTTGTTTTTTTTCTGACGAATGGCAAATATTTTCAGTCCATGGTATGGAATATGGGTTCGGAGCTCATGACTTCCCCATTAGTGGAGTGTTTGAAGTGGAACCTAAAAGCTGCCCAGGTTTCATCTACAGATGTTCTGTCCCACTGGGTCGTATAGACATGCCCCCCTCCGAATTCCGGGCATTTATTGAGACTGTGGCTTCTGAGTATCATGGTGATACTTATCACCTCATCTCCAAGAACTGCAACCATTTTACGGATGACATGTCGTGGAGATTGACTGGCAAAGGGATTCCTGGGTGGGTGAATCGGCTTGCAAAGCTAGGTATGTATAATTTTTCTACTCACATTTTCCTTTTTCTTTTTGGCAGTTCCTCAAGTTATTGTCATTATTTCTCTCCAATATGGTGGATTGAGACGTGGTTGTAGTTGTCTTTACTGTTACACAATTCATTTGGTTGCTCCAAGAATAAAGAGTAGATAACACCTTCAGCTTACATATTTAAGGATCATTTTATACCATTACATTAAATTTTCATCTTCATAGGAAAAGAAGTTTTAGTGTTCTGCCCTGGGTTGATCCATATAGGTAGAGCTCTTTGATCTTTTGCAATTTTTCATGAATAATAAAATGGAAATCCATGTCCACAGCCCACCGCTGTATGTCGCTTGTTTTGATGCGAGCTTCATATTTTCTAATGATCAAACAAAACACGGGTTTTTAATTACTATTTTCTGGTAAATTTCAGGTTCTTTTTGCAGTTGTCTGCTTCCTGAGAGCCTTCAAGTAACAACTGTAAAACAACTGCCTGAGTACCATCCTTATGCTGGTATGTCTGTTATACCCTTCCAGTTATTGAACTAGTCCCCATCTGATAAATAAGGAAAATGATATACATGTCACAAATATTTGATGAAATTGGATTACGACCAACGTGGAAATGTATGCAAAAAGATAAAATAAATTAAAGTAAGACCCTTCTTAATTCTTACCTATACATACGTCGTAATGGCCGAAAACTTTCGCAATGTATAGTAAGACTCTATAAATAAACTAGTATCAATTTTCGATCTATTAAATTTCTTTTATTCTTCTATACAGAAGACGATGCAAGTGGGTCTCTCTCATCCACTTCACCTCACGAACAAACAGAAAGTGATGATTCAGAAAAAGATAATAAGCAGTTATTATCACCAACATCAGGAAATGGAGAAGTGGCATTTATTAAAGAGATCCCAAGGTGATTCCAAAAAATTTACTTTCTTTTCTTGAAAGGATTGACCAATTTTCCATGAGAAGCGCTGCTGCATCTGCTGCCAGGGAAACATTGTATAATATTCTTAAGAGCAAATTCACCACTTTATCACTTCTTCATTGCTTGCGGGTGATTATTTGATGCAACTGTAACATGCGTATGCTACTTCTTCCTTTACATTGTTGTATGATTACATTTTTGTGTTCTGTTTAATTTGTACAATTTGAAAACCATTAGGTTCCGTTTGAATGTTGGAATCTTAAACAACAAAATGATTCTGGAGAAATTAATAAAAGGAAAGTACAGGAAAATAAAAAAAAAACAAAGAAAGTTTAGAACACGAGTAGATAAATATCTCTGTACTCCTCCATTCACGGTGAAATACCACAAAATGAGTTCAAAAGTACAAGATGATGAGTCAAATCATTCAGGCGTCCATGATCACCATCAGGGTTCTAACCCCCCAAATAAATAAATCAAAGGACAGGGCAGACAAGGAATACACAAAAGATTCATGTTATAAACTGTATACATTCTTCCATTGATCTAGCAAACTATTACATTCCTGCAATTATAAATTGCTTTAACCGTTCGTTCATATTCCATGATAATCAATAATAGCTATTGTACTTGAAGTCCTTGCCAAATTATGACTGCTGCCCCTCCAGTCCTAATTTCAAAGTTAACCATGCACAAACCTCGTCCATCTCTTCTGGGATTGTATAGTGGCCGAGACTGCATTTCAAAATAAAGCACTCAACAAGTTTCCTCCTCACTGTATCTATAACAAGAAAGAACAATTCTTGATTGACAAAAAAATTTACTCCTTGTGTCTATTTAAGTTGGCCTGGGTTTTCGGGTGTCGTTTGTTCAAAACCACATGCAAAAACTTGACGTATTATATATTCTTATGTTTTTAAGACAGCGAGTATTATGTGTGTGTGTGTGTGTTTAAATACTGTGTATCTGCCACATCTTCAAATCGATATATCAGCCAAAAAAGGGGTCAACTTAAATGGAGAGACATATAAATTACATACGCAGTGTAGGCTTTGAATGTGCAATCTTGAAAACCACATGAACTTAATTTCTGTGAAGACTTCTCACCAAATTTAAAGCGAACAACATCATCACCTGCAATAAGTTCAACCAGAATTACTGGCACCTTTTAATAGATTATTTACTGAGATGCCAGAAACAAACTATTACAATTTCCTCTAGGGAGAAAGATCTTAATGACAATTATCATCTTCTGCAGCTTGACAACATGACCAAACGACTGAAAAATGTAAATTTTCCTGCACTGTGCTGATATATTTGGTAAAATTAAAGCTCATAATTCAAAACCAGTTTCCATCAAGTAAATTCCATCTTAGAAACATAATATGGCAAACAATACTTAGAATTTGTTAGTTACTAGAGTTGACCATTCTGTTAGCCGAAAAAGGAAAAGGTCATGCAGCACACTGCACTCCCCCATAACTATTATTCTACAAAAAAAAAAAAAAAAAAAAATAATGAGAAACAAGAATACTTCATAAAATCAAACATTACAAAAGTATTTCAAATTGGAAGTTCAGATTTAAAGCTAGAAAGAAAAGACCAGAGAAGAATTGGGAGAAAAAAAATCTATGAATGAATTTGAACTTAACTATATAATAAAGAAACACCAAGATCTCAAACATGGGATAAAAAACGTTGATACAAGTCAAATATAAGGCAAAGGCATTGAGGTCAAATAACATAGCATTACACTGACCACATCAAGCTTAGCTTGGTTGGTGCGACCCTCATTTTGCATAGCAAAAGGGAGGCTGGGAGGGGTTCAAGCTATGCCGTCGTCGCAAGGTGTCATTAGATACCAAATAAGGCATGAGGTCCTCTTGGGTCGTGGGGTGGGGGGCTTTGGGCATAAGCTGTGTCTAGAACTATGGGACCCACAAAACCAAAAAAAAACAAGTGAAAGGAAATAAGAAAGTACAAAGGTAGAAACATGCTACTGTGGGTAAAATTATTTTGAACCTTTTGCGATTTAGAACCAAAAGCTATCAATTTCTGAAGCTCTACTTGGAGTGATAACGCGACAAGTATGAGCCTCAAAAAAATTAAGAAGCACATAACTAAAGATGTAATGATAAAAATCTGGAAAGAAATATATAACTTCCTGAAGTATATCGAATATAGTTTGCTGATAAACCTAAGACTGTATAAACAGGCAGTAATTGTGAAAGAAGAAATCATAAATAATAAATAGAAACATTCTAAATAGTTTATTGATCAATAATATTGCAATTTAATTACAAGGCAGAGTACATGAATAGGCTCTCCAGTCTTATCTCATTACAGATTATTAAGAAACTCTGACTACTTAGTGTAAGGATTGTGTTATTTTGCCTACTGTTCTACTGAAATAAAACAATTCAACGTTGGGCCCGGAGAGAGATTTTGTGTGTGTGTGCACGCATGCGTGCCGGGGATGGGGTGGGGATGGTCTGCATGACTATAAGATACTCATCCCCAAATGACTGTTCTCAGAGTTGACATCTTACCATCTTTAAATGAATCAAAACAGAGAGCAGAAGATATGTTGCACCGATTTAATCCAAGAAATTTGATAAATTGAGATGAATTTAGAGGTTTCAACCTTTACAGTTTTTGAATAAGAAAAGGCTATGTATCACATAAGATAAGATGAAGTAACTATAAACTGGACGCATGTAGCAACAAATCGTCTATTTCTTTATATCGTTGCTGATATTGCCTAATTTATGATATATTTTGCTCAAGCTTGACTCTTCATTCAACAAAGCTCTACACTACAACAAAAGATCTGCAGCAAGGGTACATAAGCAAATCCAAAGAAAGCTATTACAGAAACTGAGTTCAAATTATCCATGAGCATCTCAGTTCATTTCCTAATCAAGCTGCAAAAGTTTCTGATAGTTTAAGCAATGGGAGATGGTATATCCTAAAAGATTGTTCAGATTATTCTTAAAATTAAAAATGCTATCGATATTGAATTTGCAAGTACATGAGAGATGTAGGTCAATACCTCTACCATGACAGAGCAAAATGGGCAAGGATGCAGCGCGCCTTGCAGCCTCATCCCCTTCTACCTTGTTACTTAAGGTGCTATATCAAAAAAGCAGAGAACATTTAATCATATGAACCAGAGTCGGTTACAAATAAACAAATTATGTATGAAGTCCCATGGAAAAGTTAAAAGGTCTAATGCAAGAAGTCAGACTTTGAACAAGGAAGCCAGCCACTAAGTCCAACAACTGCACTCAAATTGGCAGTGTATGGGTTGCCATTCCCAAATTTTCCTTCTGCAAAACAAGTTGCAGAGTAAAGGGAGGTTGCTGCACCCATACTAAAGCCTCCAACGCCAAGTTTAACTGCAGTACAGAATTTAATGACAAAATTAAGATTATGACACAACACGAGATGAATCATGAAAGTACTCTTCTTTCATTTTATGTATTTATTTATTTAGTGGTTCCAGTTTCCACTTCATTTAGAGGGCTTTTGAATGTAGAAAAGAATAGACTAACTCAAAGGAATGACTATATTATCACAACAGACACCATCAAAGTTAACTACTCATTCTCTACAATCCTAAACACATTATTACTTCTTCTTTTTCTTTTATTTTCTTTTCTTTTTTTTTTTTTTTGTATATAACCAGTCTTATTAGGCAGGACAGAACCAATCCTAGAACTACAAGATGATACCTTAGAAGCTACTTCTCCTAATGACAAGTAAAGGAATACCCTCCATTAAAGGAGAGCGGCTTCCCTCTATTAGAAGACAAGAATGGAATTCACAATGGGAAAGGGGAAGGGGAAAGCTCAACCGCGTGGCAGAACATATATGGATAGAACCTATAACGGGGTCTCGAAAAACAAGTAATTTCCTAAAAATTATTACAAAAGGCCAAGGAAAATTTTGGGAATTTTCTAGAGCTTTCATGTAGAACACAATGGAATGATTTAAGTACCAGAATGTCCAATCAAACTCCTATTATATACTCCCTCTATCCCTAAAAAACTGGCTTAGTTTGCTTTTTTGGTCAAATTGACTAATTTTAGAATTAAAAGTCAAGCATATTTATTTATATTTTCAAACCTATGAAAATTGGAGGTGGTAATAAATTTGACATAGTTTCTTATGGTTATAGTTTCTCCACCTATATTTACAAAAAAAAATAGTATAAATTTTGATTATAAAAATGGTCAATTTGACTAAAAAAGTCGAATTAAGCCAGTTTTTACGAGATGGGGGGAGCAGTATATTTTAAGGAAAATCCATATTTGCACTAAAAGATACTCATCATGATATAGTAGCCCTGGTATAGTGGTGCAAGTGAACACAAGTAGATACATATATTAGTCAATGTATGGCTAATGTATGACTTGAGTAACTGGATATCAAGACAGTTTCTTGTGAGTTGCGAGTCCCAAAATAGACAAAGACTAGTCTTATACATAACAATTGAAATATATATTGAACATTCAATTCATAGCAGTAAGACCAAGGAAAAATGAGATTTTTAGAGCTAGATCAAAGCATAAACAAATTAATATATCTGCCCAAACTTATGGCACATATTTTCTTCTATTTGGAATTTGCCTGTTATTTAAGGTCAAACAGAGGAACATTCAAAAATTACAAAAACCAACTCAAAGCACGCCGTTACAATTTTTCTGAAAAACAGCATTCACAGAATTATTCTTACTGCTCCATATAATGTCAATGAAGAACAAGAAAAATTCTTAGGCCTTAGCATACAGCAACAGGCCTAGACCCTAATAAGCTTGTAAGTGATTTCAAATTTCTTTAGCAATCGAACTAATGATCAGAGGACAGAGGTTTGGCAACTTAAGGAATCATAAAGTTATACTTTAGAACAGACAACAAGTATCATTACATTGCTTGTACGAAAACATCAGATCAATTGAGCCGCAAGAGAAAACTTACTCTCAGGTGGTTCCGTAGACAACAAACTTGCAACATGTGCTGCTGAAGCCTCCAACCCTTCTACATCTGTGTTAGTATCTTCCGAAAGGTCACTCACGTCACACCCTATTAGAAAATAAACTTCAAATAATTATAATAGACACAGCAACAAGCAGATTTAAAAAATAAAAACATAACCAGTATTATAATTCATGCAACAAATTCCATCCCTATTTATAAGTTTCATTTGTAGATCATACTCTGCTTTCTGTATAGAATGCTTGAAACAGATTCAGATTACATATTTGCAATAATTGTTGTTACCCCTTCCTTTAAAATCATATAAAGCAACTACAAGCATGAAAGTCTTTCTGTTTAGCATTTGTATAAAATGAAATGATGCGAGTAAATATAGGTAACAATCACTAAAGGATTAACTTACAAGCATTTGAAGGAAAGCCACCAAATAAAGTTATTGGTTGGGAAGGAGCAGTCGGGCAAATCCACTTTATCTGCAGCATATATTATTAACCAAGCATAGGATTGTAAGGAAACAACTGCTGCAAACAAAATTACTTTACAAATAAATAAAATCTTGTGTAGTTTACATACAATAATTTTACTGCCTTACATTGGTAAGAGGGAGCGTCTCCAAGAGCTCAGACCAACTGCAGATAAAAACAGAAGATATAATTAGCCAAAAATAAGAATAAACCATACAAAGAAGGATAAGTATTAGAATATTACCTTGAGCCATCATCACCGCGGCCATGTAGCCATACTATAGTGGCCTGGTGTCTACCTTTTGGTCTAACCACATGTGTTCTTCCAAATTCAAAAGCTCTTCTATTAGCTCTACCACCTATGATGCCATTAACAATCAAATTATCATTGAATGACAATTGACATTATGTTTTTCAAAATGAGAGTTAAAGATTATAGATGGCATATTATATTTTCAAAATTATCTCAGCAATATAAAGTTGACACAAATATTTTTTACATCAAGAGAAGAGAAATTAATGATCTGCTAAGGTTGCCAAGAAAAACGAGGAAATGAAGGCCTTAATTGTTGGCTGCTAGAGAAAAAAGATAACTTCAGTCAGTTACTCGGAATTTAACTACTTGGTTATGCTCCTGGTTCTCATTCTTCGGGAATCAAATGAACAAAGGAAAACTTAAGATTATCTTTCCCTTTTCTTGCCCTCAGTTTTCATGGCAAGCAGAAGTGAAGACCGACAAGGAAAAAAAATGGGTGAAGTTAATTGTTCACTTCCAAGTCAAAATTCAGAAAAGGGAAGGATAAACAAACTAAGTAACACACCACTAACCCGAACCCAGAGAAGGTCCACTCATACTCGTACTAGTGATAAAACTGGAGTTGAAACGATGGAGAATGTCACCTGCCAATCTGCCATGAATAAACCCCAAATTGACTTCATCATATGCTAATTGAAATTAAATATAGATTGCTTATCAGTGTAATTATTACTGCTGGTTACACAATACTAGGAAATCAGATTCCAAAAAAAAGATTTACTCGGAAATATGAATATATATTTTGAGTTAAAATAGAGAGTTACAATTGATCAGCCGATCTCACTGCCCAATTGTTTTGTAATGGAAATACAAAATCCATAAGTAGTGAGTGAATTTTGATGAGTTATGTATAGTTGCATACACCTAATTAACATTACCCAAAATTCACACCATTAAACTTATAATTATATTACCCAAAATTCACACCATTAAACTTATAATTATTAATATAAAAAAGGCTTTTAATTAGACAAAACCTTTCCAATTTGACAAGTAAACCTCAGAAAATTGATCATAATAAATATACATATGGACAAAAATATTTATGTGTTTACATGATAATAGTAAGGTTGAGTAAATATAAAAAAGAAAAAAGAAGAAGATCTGATTAGGGTTTTGAGGCATTGACCTGGAGTCCGATGACAGACGTCGGAGACACCAAAGCAACTCCCTCTGACTTTCCCTCCTTCGTCAAACTTCCTCTCTCGTCCTAATGTTATTGCGTTGCATTACTTTGTATTTTATACGCCATATCGGACGTTGTTTTGTTAACTGTCACTTTAGTCTCACCTATCTTTTTCTCTGAATTTAGCCCATAAGTTTAAAAAACTTCATATTATATCCTATACTTTTACTTATATTTTTTATTTTATTCTTTAAACTAAATTTATAATTTTTAAAATTAATTACACACAAAATATAAATTACACACATCCCAGGCCCTAATTTAAATTAAAATCCTTAAATTGCACAGTAATTATTAACTAGAGAATTTTTAGGCTTTAGATAATCTAAATATTCTCACCAAATATAATATAAGTATTTTAAAATTTTACATTATCATAATCCTCTATTTATGTGTCTGTTTGGAAAATAATACTCTGTTTGTTCCATATTATAAGAACGTTATTGACTTTTTGAAGTCAAATTAAGATATTTTTTTAAACTTTAAATTAACATAGATTTCTTTAATTTAAACAATATAATAATGAATATTGTAAATTATCTATATAGTATTACTTATTGTAAATTTTATTATTTTATATTTTTTTAATGAGTTCTTTTAATTTTAAATTTAAAAATATATCAAAATGACTTTTAAAAGTGAATATATATATGTGTCGTCAATCACATAAATAAGTATAAATGATAAGAGATATGTAATATAATGAGTCGTCGTTATAATTTTATCAAATTTTATATATTTTTGTAATTTAGCGTAAAATTTTAACAATACAGCACATAACAAACTCTATTTGTCTATGACTATCATTAAAAAATTTATATAGATGTTAATTACACATAAGTCAACTCTTGAAACAACAACATCAGTTACAAACTTACCTAATTTAGTCGTAAAATTGAAAGAGGATGAGGGAACAAATTTATTCCCGCTGGCTGACTAACAATCCTATATTTAAGTTCTTCCCTACTTGTCATACTGCAGCCAACATATAAACATGTATTAGTTTACAAAAATAATTTAGAGTTGTTTAGGATAATTGGTACTATCTGAAAAATATTAAAACAAAAAAAAGTTAATTTTACTACAAAGATAGTAGCAATTCATTTTGTTTATTGACAACCTATATTATCATTACGATTCAATTATAAAATACATTTTATCCTAGAGGCCACGAGGAGGAGTATACTTAAATGTGATCGATAGAAGGAGATATTTTTACTATTAAGTCATCTTCCTAGACTTGCAGTTAATTAATTTAATCCTAATTAGTTTAAAATTTTGATATATATATATATATATATATATACACATGTTATTATATGTGTTAATAATGTGACATCTTCAAGTTTGTTTAATTAATTAATTTTTATTTTATCATTAAATTTTAATAATTTTTGTTTACTTTTATAAAATTTCTCTTTAAATGAATCCCTACTCACGTGAAAACAAGTATTACTTCTATTTCATAATAATAATAAATTTTTTTAACTTCATACACATGAATTAAAAAAATCATTTAATACCATCATTTAACAATTAAAATTTATGTAAAATTTTATTAGAAGTTGAAAATTATTAATATAAGAGATAATTTTTTAAGACAATAAAAAAAGTTTAAAATGATATAAAAATAAATAATTTATTTTTCTAAAAAATTATAAACAATAAATAAATTGAAATAAATTTTATTTGTCTAAAAAATTTATTATTACGGAATGAACCGCCTGGGCAGTGGGGTCCACATGTATATTTTGTAGACGTTGCCCTAATAAGAATCAAACCCTTCCCTCCTCCTTTTTTCTCTCTCTCTCTCAGAGAAGAAACACGCAGTATAGTCTAGTAGAGAGGAGAGTGATGAGGAGTTCCTCAGCTAACGGCGTCGCCGGGGACCATACGTGTAGCAGCAATGGAGGCGGCGCCACCGTGGACAAGGGCGTCGATTTCGCCAACTATTTCTGCACCTACGCTTTTCTCTATCATCAGAAGGAGATGCTCTCTGATCGTGTTCGTATGGACGCTTACTTCAACTCCATCTTCAAGAACAAAAGCCATTTTCTGGGAAAGGTACTAGTATATAACACTCATACCTTATCTCCATATATATATATATATATCTGTACATATATAATTTCTGCGTTATGTAGCAATATTCTGTATAGAAAGTTGCTCTGTTTTGTCAATAGTAAGGGGAAAAGAAAATAAAAATCTGAATTTCAAGTCAAGTAGTAATATCATGTCTATTGGTATGAATTTGAATTTTTTTAAATTTTTCCTCAGTTTCGTTAGTTTTATCAAGTTGGATTTAGCAAGTATTTTGTGTTTACAGTTTGTAAAGTATCAAAGTCAAATTTAGTACTTCTTCGTGACTCAGTTAGTTCTAATAGGTTCAGTTTGAAAGAATATATTGTATTCAAGTAACCAAAACCAAGTCTTTTAAATTTCTAATGCTTTATTTTTTTCCTACATTTTCTACGCAGCCAAACAAAACTTTATACCCCAGCCATCTTCCTCTTCGGTTATTTTACAATCAATGGTACTCTAATGTTTACAGTCTTAATTCAATGACCATTCCTACATTTTATCTGGCTAACTTCTTAGAAACATACACATGGGCTATGAAATAAATTAGTCTTATGAGTTTAGAGAGTTGTAGAGAACTACAGATTCCTTATTAAGACTTGATTTTCGTGTGGAGGTTGTGTTCAGGGGTGTGACTAAATTGGTGAATCTGTGGAAAAGGTTGTGTTGGATGTAGGAACAGGGAGTGGCATTCTAGCGATATGGTCAGCACAAGCAGGTGCAAAGAAGGTCTATGCAGTTGAAGCTACTAAGATGGCTGAACATGCCCGCGAACTTGTCAAAGCAAATAAGCTTCAGGATGTGGTTGAAGTGATTGAGGGATCAATTGAAGATGTTATTCTACCAGAGAAAGGTTGTTTTTTCTAACTTGTAATTACCCGCTGAATTAAATATTTTTCATAGTACCGTTTTGTATTTTTTTTCTATACGTTAAGTTCTTTTGGATTTTGACATCGTATGGGTTTTCTAAATCTAACGGAAGTAATTGATTGATGGGCAGTTGATGTAATAATCTCAGAGTGGATGGGGTATTTTCTTCTGCGTGAATCGATGTTTGATTCAGTGATTTGTGCACGTGATCGCTGGCTGAAGCCAACAGGAGTCATGTGAGTACTTCTTTAGTTTATACAATAATATTTTTCACATGTGTTGTTTGACGTCTGACTGCGTATTGTATTTTGTGAATGTGCTTGATCATTTATCTTTTGCTTTCTTTAACTATTATCTCACATGATTGTATATTGCAAATAGAAAAGGTTAGCTTGACCGTTGAACCCAATCATGTTCCCATAACTATGTAAATCAGTAAAAATGAATAAATTATTTTACGAATTATTATTATTATTTTACGAATTATTATTATTATAATATTTATTATATCCAAAGTACTTAAAGGCAAAGATAAAAATTTCGTAATTTGTTCCAGCTAAAGAATATCAAATCATCATTTCGTGCTATTAAGCAACAATGGTAGACAAAGCTAAAGCAAATTGCAAGCATAACAGAGGAAGCGTGTATGTGTAAAACTCTGTACCACTATTTTCTAAATGAAATTGAGAAAATTATGGAGAATCCAAGAAAAGTAGTTTTGGGACTAACCCAAGGCGAGAGAGGGAGAGAGAGCTAATTCCTATAGGGTGTGTATGGGAGAAGTATTGACAAAAAAGGAAAAGAAAAAAGAAAGCAGAAAACAAAAGAAAATCCTCGAACTACGTGAGCTAGAGATACCCCCAGGGTCCAAGTGTAACAAAGTGGGGAAAATGAAGAGAAATAGAAAGTGTGCATGTGCTGGGTTGTGGGTGTGTATGTAGTCTGTGAGCGTGTGAGGCTGTTTGTTAGAGAAGAAAGCGAGAGCTATGTTATACGAACTAGGATGGAGTGTCTAGTTGGACACGGTATTTTGAAGATCTAACACAGGTATTCGTCAGTTTTGCTATGCTTTACACTAAAATGAAGTATCCAATACCTATACCCGTGTCCGAGTGTTGAGTGTTTGACATGGGTACTTTAGGGTAAAGTGAAGAGTCCGTGTAACATAGAGTGAGAGATACAAAGATTGAGAAAAAGTTGTGTGTGTGTGGGAGAGGCTGTGATGTGTGCGTAATAGAGAATGGGAGAGATGTACCTGTGCAGAGAATATTGTTGTGTTCTTTAGATTCTTCAACTTCTCACTTTACTAAGCTCGTTGGTGCCCATTAGGGTAATTTTCTCCCCTTTATCTTCTCAATAGAGACACTAAAATCACTGTACAAATTGTGCCCTTTTAAAACAGGAGACCTAATTTAAAGAATGGTATACATGGAAAATAGCCTTCTAGAAAAACACTAGCACCTCTTGCCTACGACATTGCCTTGGTAGCACGTCACTAAAGTTGTTTAGCCTTGGGCACTTCTGCAGGCCCTCCTTGCTTCTACCAAGTGAGTAGGTGCCTTTGACAACACTGATCATATCTATGATATGGTTCTCTGCTGCTTGTAATAATCTGCTTCTTGTAATAACCAATATAATATTACTTGTAACAGAGATGGCTGATCTATTGTAACTGTTTAATCGATGCAATCAATCTGTTTTTTTCCCATGGATAATGAGTTGATCTTGCAATTCTAATTTGACAGGTATCCAAGTCATGCTCGCATGTGGTTGGCACCTATCAGATCTGGATTAGGAGATCATAAAATGAGCGACTATGAAGGATCTATGGATGATTGGCATTATTTCTTGAAAGATACTAAAAATTATTACGGGGTTGATATGAGTGTCCTAACCAAGCCTTTCTCTGAGGAGCAGAAAAAATACTATTTGCAGGTTGGTGCTATATTTTGATGGGATTCGATTCTGAAGTAGTTAAAGATGAATCACAACCAAAGTGTTTCACATTATCCCCCTCTCTGAAAAATAGAATCCTACTTTTTCTGTTGATTCTAGTCCTTTAGTGCGGCTCAATTTGGTATATTGGTTTCTTAGCTTTAAGTGAAGTACCTCATCTACTTGAAAAATAATATTCTTCTTTTCCTGAAATGATCATATTTTTCGTAAATATTTTTAATCATTCATGGATTTGATTGCTAACATGCTCTTGTTAAGTAAGAAATTTTTTATGGCACCTATTAGAACCAATTGGTCTCTTTAGAACTTGATGTTGCTTATGAAACTGTTCATACACTTTGTCTTATGTTTATTGGGATATTTGTACCTGGATGTGTCTATTTATTTTGAATTATGTTCTGAGTCAGAGGTCTTGTTCAATCACTGGCCAAGGTTGATGGGCTTCCACAATTGTATATTTGGTCTACTAAGAAATTGATAGTTTTCTATTTTCCTCATAATTTGTTATTAAGAAAATTTAATTGTATCAATCATCTATCCTTCATCGTCTCCCTTGTACATCTAAAAAGCATGTGCTTTGAATTCTATAGACATCCATGTGGAACAACCTTCATCCTAGTCAAGTCATTGGCACCGCTGCCATCATAAAGGAGATCGATTGTCTAACAGTAACTGTAGAAGACATTCTTTCCGTCAGAGCAACCCTTTCATCATCAATTACTAAAGAGGAAACTAGGCTATGTGGGTTTGGTGGCTGGTTTGATGTCCATTTTCAAGTGAGTGTACCACCCTTCTAGTATGGCTAAAAGCATGCTGATCTGTTTCAGGCATGTGCATATTAACTTGGATAATTGTGTTCATACATTGTTTGATACCCTAGGGAAGCAAGGAGAATCCAGCTGAACAGGAGATTGAGTTGACAACTGCTCCTAGTGAAGATCACAGCACTCATTGGGGCCAGCAGGTTAGTAAAACTGATGGTATCTTCCCTGCAATCGAGTTGTTTAGTTAGAT
Source organism: Aralia elata (assembly GCA_034770075.1). Classification (NCBI taxonomy): domain Eukaryota; kingdom Viridiplantae; phylum Streptophyta; class Magnoliopsida; order Apiales; family Araliaceae; genus Aralia; species Aralia elata. Next base: position 105,220,463 of record CM068385.1, read on the forward strand.
GAAGTTGAAGAAGATTACCTTGTCATCTAAATTTCAGCATTACTTTGCTGAAACTTTGGGGCTTATTTTCTCTAAATTTATTGACTAAACAAGCAATTATTAACTGCAAGAGCTTATTTAAAAAATATATTAATAGCAAGACCTCTTGCAAATGTAACATGAGTGTTTTTTTCATCTCACATATGCAGGGTGTGTAATTGACATTAATTTGAAATTTCTAGGGTGTATATTGTCCGTATCACGTAGGATAAAATTGCATTCCCATTTTGAAATGATCTATAAACTCTATTGTGATGCTTCCGAATAGTTTAAAACAAATTAAATCTGCCAAAACAGTGGCTTTTTTTTCTCTGTCATACAGTCTTTTAAAAGGATTTTTCCTTATTATTTATTATTATTGATTTTTTTTTCCTGTTAAGCCATCAAATTGTCCAGGAGCCCATTAGACCTTGTGTGCCTGTATAATCCCGTGGTTTTGATTCATCTTATAGTGCTGATATTGTGCATGCTATTGTACATTAATCTGGTTTGTTTCTTATTCCTCTTAAATAATGGGCAGGTATTTCTCTTGCATCCTCCTATCCATGTTCGTATTGGGGATGATTTGAATATTAATTTCGCAATGAGTCGTTCAAAAGAAAACCATCGTTTAATGGAGGTTGAGCTCAGCTGTGAGATTAGACAGTCTTCTGGGAAGCTACTTCCAACCTTTAAAAATAAGTTTTACATAGAGTGAGGATGAAATTGAAGGCTTCTAATATTTAAAGAGGTACAATTCTGGAGCCTTTAGTTATGCAAATGTACTACCATATATGATTTTTAATTGGCTAATGATTAGAGGGCCCTAGTAGTACAATTCGTTCATACTGCCTTAGTAGCTGGAATCTACGTTTTTATTCTCAAACTAAATGAACTCTTTACTCACTGCAATCTTTGTGATTGCACTTATCACATGCTTTGATTGCGGAGACCGCTAGTTTCAGATAATTTAAATACTAACTTGGCTAAGTTGGGTTGGTTGTATTGAGATCCTACACTAAAACAACACAACTTTAATCATTTTGAATTTTAGGCTATCTAATTGTGTACCTTTTATTCTTCTGGGATTTTAGTGGTATAAAAAGGTCTGGTGGGATGGGGTGGTTATTAGTCCTTGATCATTTTTTTAGAAGTTATATGGACAGGAGGATTAGAACCTTGAGCTATGCAGCATGGTAATTGAGCAGTGTTACTGTTGTTTGGGCACACAACACAGATGTTTGTGAATGGCCCTAACTGAAGAATCCCACCATGGAGTTTGTTTGCTCAAAAGTCCATTTAAATGGATTCGAAATAGCAAGGATTTTCTTATTGTCAAAGATTTTTTCACTGTATCAGAGTGTTGGCGTAGATGTAATAAAATGATATCATCATCTGCAGGTCCTCTTTCTATTCTCCCCTCGTTCCGCTAAAAGAGTCATTTGCAAAATTTACGAATATTAATGACATATTTTAGTTCCGTGTGTATACCACAAAAAATTAAGTAATTAATTATCAATCAGTGTGGTATGATAATGAAATTATGATCGCGAACTTGAGGACATTGTGTCATCTTATACTACTATCATTAGAAAGTGGACTTTTTTTTTGCGGAACAAAAAAAAATGGCAAATGTTACTCTTTTTTGTGGAACAGAGGGAGTATTTGTTTAATTGATCAAGCTCTTTACTATGTTCATCAAATTAAAAATCTTGGCTGAATTACAGTTCCTGCATGCGATGGACACAGAATCTGCGAGTTCAAGTGCGGATTGTGTCCTCTGATAGAGCTAAGCCAGCAGGAGATTTTGAGTTCGTTTTGCCAGTAAGATGTGGCGTTGTGTCTTTTATGTATCTTCTTAATTTAAGAAGTAACTTGATATATTTCTTAAAGTTAAAGTTGGTCTTTTCTTTTTACCCTTTTGGATCCATGAAATTGGATGTAAAACATTTATATATGAGAATGAAAGAAGCTAGCTAGCTCTTTTTGTCATTCTCTACGGTGTTGAGTGTAGTTGTCATACTTTCGAACGTATTAATATCCATTCCTTTGCCACCTATGTCTGTAGGATTGGCATTGTTCTAGTTATGAGCTATTTGTATTTGGTGAATCATACTAAGCAATAGAAGTATTCCATCGGTTTAACTCAGACCCTATGCAACATTAGATAGTTGTGGAACCTGATAAGATGCCATAGAAATCTGGTTTTTTTTGGACTTCATTAAGCTTAATCCTTATTAATAAGCTTTACAACTCTTTGATGGGCTTTTTAGTTCCCATTTTATGAAGCTGCTAATACCTGCTCAAACTCTGTTGAGCCATCCTTGTTAATTGGGTTTTGCTTCAAGCAACACATAAGAGGATTGATTATACATCAGAAAATAAGGCATAAAACTCTCTAAAGAAAAGATTGGAGAGAGGAGACACGTAGGAAACGTATACTTAAGATTACTGCTAAAGATACGTTTTTTTCATTTATATTTATTTAATTATCTAGTTCCTTCCATAGCTTTATTATTATATGTTAGGTCATACAAACACAAACATATTAAAAGAAACATAACAAATCATGATGCAAGTCCATCCTTTTTTTTTTTTGAGACAATTTAAAGTATTTATCAAAAAATTCAAGTACAAAAGTACAAGTCCATTTTTTCATATTTGAGATGTTCTAAATATTTATTTTAAAATTTAAAGTACAAAACTAATCATGATATTTGTTTATGGTATTATTGCAAATTAAATGTTTCAAACACAAAATATTGAAAACGAGTCAACAGGAAAGGTAACTTGTATCAAACAGATTAAAAGAATTCTACATAAATGTCACGTGTTTATACTAAAAAAATGAAAAACAAGCTCTCTTATTTCCTTAGTAGAATAAAATAGATAGATAATTTTTATTTATTTATCTATTATATTTTCATATATTTTAAGGTTTGAGCATACAGACACTCACAGGGAGTATACATTATACAATAGTTCAAGTTTTAAAGAGTTTATGTAGAAACGTTGTAAGACTTTAATTGTACAAAATATATAATGTAGTAGATACATTTGGTGAACAAAATTAAGATATTGGGTCTGCTCTGCTTCTTTTATGCTTCTTCTATGTATTTGTTAGTTGATCACCAGCCCGACATCCAAGTTCAATTTTCTCGTTTATATTAACAAAATTTAATTTTAACTTCAAAAATGTTACTAATTGAGTTTAAGAAGTCATTGATATTCTTAGCGGAGGGCCATTAACTCTCTCTCTCTCTCTTACTTATTTATTTTTTTTATAAATTTTTTATAATTATTTTATTGACTTATTTTGATCCCTAATTTTGGACTCCTACTTCCTCTAGCTACTTTCTTATTGGGTTTGGATGAGCCGTTTCAATAAATAATTGTCTAATTTGTTTGTTGAAATGGTCATATAAGTCCACAGTCAATAATAGAGCTCCATGAAGATGGCTCAACCTATGCTATGCTTTCTTCGAAGGCCCCCAAGTGGAATTCGTTGTATCTTGTTCTATATAGCTGCTACCTGCCTTTACAATTGAAATATTTATACAAAATTGTAGCCAACAAATATTGATAAAAAAGGTCTTTTCAGTGATTCAATCCCCGATCATCAATATTACTTTAGACATTTCAATTCATATGCTATTTAAACAAAATGATGATGTACCGAATAGAGTATAAATTGATGCCAAATTTGATTTATATCAATAAGTACTGAAATCATCACGAATAATATATATTTATTGTTTAAAAAAACAAATGGTATAACAAAATTTCGTATATTGTTGCACTTAGAGAATTTGAGAATTATCATTAAATATTCAATTAAATATTTAAAAAAACAAATGGTATAACAAAAAGATCCAAAATGCTACTCCTTCCGTCTCAAATTAAATATTCAATTTTGACTTTTTAAAATTAAATTGGTCATTTTTAAAATTAATTTTTATACCATTTCTATCAAAATATTGGTGAAGAGATCGTAATCAGAAGAAAGTATATTCAATTTACTATTAATCCTAATTTTTATAACTTTAAAAATAAATTTATATATGCTTAATTATTAATTTTAAAAATAATTAATTTGACTTAAAAAAAAATAAAATTAAACATTTAATTTAGAGCGAAAGGAGTATAATGTAAATTTCCTTTACCAATACCCAATATAAATGCCTGATCTTTACCATTAATCAACAAATCACAACTTTAATAAATTCACGTAGTGGTAGAAAAGTAAATTAACGAGCTCTATTCTTGGGCGGTTGGCAACTTGGGTCACAATATACATACATACATACCTTATTCGTTGTTTTTTTAAGCAATTTTTTAAAAAACAAAAGAAAACATAAAAAACAGAAACACAACCAAAATATTACCAACAATACAATCTCGATACGAATTTCACATAAACCAAACCTCTATCTGGTCATCGTCTTCATCCTAAGGTCAGTGAAATCTCTGATTTTGGTTGATTTCTGCTTGTTTGATGTTTTTCAATATCTGCATTCAATTGTAATTGAGTTTATGCATATAGCAAATTGTAACTTTGTGCTCCGTCAAATCAACTCCAAGTATTGTGTTTTCGGCTGTTGAAATCGTTTATTTTGTGTAACAATTCGCTGTTAAAATTTTTATTTTAGTTTCTGCGTCCTTTTTTTTTTTTTTTTTTTGGCTTTCTGTAATGTACTTGTGTAGTAATATTGTTGTGTGGTGATTATGATGTTTATATGTAAATGTCTAAATATATCTATAATTATGTCTTAGATGTTATATATGTATAGGAAGCTAACATCCACAACTGTTGTTTTGAGATAGCCTTTGCCGCTCCTAGTTTTGGACAAAAATATTGGTACTAACTTTAAGTTACATGCTCAAAAATTAAAATTAGGATAGTTTTCGCAAAATTAAGTTGATGATAATGGATATTTTACAAAAACAGTTGTGGAGGTTAGCTTCCCCCTATATGTAAATATATGTATTCTCAATTATTATTGATGTGTATATCATAAATTTAATCTTCTCATTTGGATTATTTTTGTTTGATTTAAGCTCGTTGTCCAGTCCCCAATTTATTAGTCCTGTTTTGTTTCTTAGATTAACTTTTTATTTGCTTATTTACTTAGATTGTAGGTTTTGTGTGCAACTGGAGTTGATAGTGTTATAATCATGAGATACAAGAAAGGAAGTAGAGTGGAGATATTGAGCAAAGAAGAGGTGCCATCGGGTTCTTGGCGATGTGCTGAGATAATCTTTGGTAATGGGCATAACTACACCGTTAGATACGATGCTGATGAGTCAATTGTGGAACAGGTTTCTGGGAAGTTAATGAGGCCGTGTCCTCCTTCGGTAGAAATCACAGACGATTGGATTCCTGGTGAAGTGTTGGAGGTGTTTCACAATCTTTCTTGGAAGATGGCAACGGTGTCTAAGGTTTTGGGTAGGAACTTCTTTGTAGTCAGGTTAGTCGGAACCTCACAGGAATTAAAAGTGAGAAAATTTGATCTCCGGGTGCGGCAGTGTTGGCAGGATGATGAATGGATCGTGATTGGCAAGGTACTTTTTTAAATATTTCCCAATTTTGTACCATATCTTAAGTGTCTTGTTCTTGTAACGCAAACTCAGAATTGTGTCTTGGTTGCATTGCCTCAGAATGTTATGAATGTGTCGTGTTAATTTGAATGGTTTGCTAATAATTCAACTGTAGTTGTAGTTGGTATATCGTATTCGATTTTTGCTTTCAACATCTGAGACTCATTGAATTTAACTTGGTGAAATGATATTTCTACAAGTATTTTTGATATTTCCACAAGGTCTCCTTTCACATGAAGGTGGGACTCACTATAGTCTCATGTGAGAGGAGACCTTGTGAAATATAAAAAATAGATGTGGAAATAGTGCTTTCCTTTAACTTATTTTGCCAAGTCATTTATATTATCTGTTGCAGTTTGTAACATATTGAGGCATTGGTAGCAATTTCAATAAGCTTTTAATATCCAGTTGTCATCCACAAATACATCCTACACAACAGTTACGGGTCTCCTTTATATTGTTTATATCAGTTAATTTATCCGGTCACAATTTTTTTATGCACAGGGTTCTGGAAATTATGAAGATTGGAAACGAAACGATAGGTTAAATTTGAAGTACATTCCTGATTCAGGATGCCGAGTTAAGCAAGCCAATGCAAGAATGAATCTCCATGTCAAAGATCACTGTTTTGATTCTTGGGACAACATCTATTTCCAGGAACCCAGTAATGTTTCCTCCAGAACTTTGAAAAGAGGCTCACCCTGTCAGTATTCTCAAGTTGAAGCACATGAAGGGAATCCCCAGAAATTTTTAGCGGCTGAGAAAGAGGGTAGGAGTCACCGAGTTGCTGCATTCCCATCTCTTGAAAAGGTAGAAGCAGTTGCTTCCACTAGAGAAATGCTGGGTGAAAAACACATTCATGCATCTTCTAACAACAGAACAACTCGCTTTATTAAAATGGATGTGGAGAGGGAGAAATCAAATGGTGCCTTTGGGTGTTCACGTGCATTAAGCTTAGAACCTAATGATGCTGATAATATTACATGCTCCGTTGGTAGTTGTAGCGTTACTAGCAATAGTCCATATGAGTTGCCTTGTCATTCAGGTCCTTTTGAAGATAATGAAGATCATTATAGCGGTGCTGAATCTTTTTGTCGGTTGGGATGTGAGGAGGAGCTTTGTGTCCCTCCCACTAAAGAGGAATTGGCAGAAGAAATCCATAATTTAGAGTTGCATGCATACCGCTGCACTATAGAGGCATTGCATGCATCAGGACCCCTAAGTTGGGAACAAGAAACATTAGTTACAGACCTTCGTATTTCGCTCCATATATCAAATGATGAGCATTTGATGGAGTTAAGGAACTTAGTTTCTACTGCCACAAGCATTCCTATTAGGTGATAGGAAAACTAGCAAAATCATTTTCCCCTCTTTTAATCTTGTGCATTTTCTGTTATTATCATTTAGTTTGATTTTGTTGAATAGACTCTAATCATTGTAACAATCAAGACGAAATGTTGTTTTCTCTTGCACTTTATGAATATATTGCGGTCTATGGAATTATTGTAGTATAAACTCTTGCAAAGGAACGAATGTTTACAATCTCACCGTTCTCCATATTGAATCCTACCTGGTTTATTGGAATCTAGCATCTTCTTCTTCTTTCTCATTTTGCTGCTAATGTTGAATATCAGTGTGGTTATAATAGAGTTTCATCCTGCAAACAAATTTGCAAATGATTAGGACATGTCCGTCAGTTACAGGAAATTTGGAGACGATATGATAATTAGGACCTCTTTGTTGTTATGAATACCATTTTGTATCTAACTGCCTACTTTTACAATATCCCCATTATTTGCAGCAGATGTAGCTTTTCCTCTCCCCCCTCTCTGTCTCTCTCTCCCTTCTTTTATTATGATTATTTTTCACTTCTGGAGTTTATTCAATTTTTTATATGGACTTAATTTCAAGCTCCTTGAGTTCATCAAAATCTGTTCTATGCTCTCTATTTTTGATAAGGGTATCCTGTGAGGTCCTTATTCTAACAGTTTGATTATGTCCATACCATTTGGCCGCTTAAGCAGTTTCTATTAAGGATACTATTGATGCTTCCCCTGCATTTTCCAGGGCCAAAGTAAGAGGCTTGTACAGCTTGCGCCCGACCTTGAAAGGTGATGTTGGGGTATGCATTCAGTTTATGATCAGCCATTGGCATGACTAATATACTTGGTTGCTGCATTCATGTATCTCTGGCCATGTTGAGCCTCAGATGTTTTTTTGCAACAGGATGTAGGACCTGTCTTGGCTGCCATGGGATGTCCTGATACGAAAAGGTTTTATTTTGAACCTTAACCTCAGCTCCATATCACTAATTTTCTGCCTGGTGGTTTATTCTATATGTTCCAAAGTTCTTCCGTGTTTTGGAAATAGAGTTTGCTTTTCCTCTAATTAGTTGGTTACTTTATTTAGTTTATATATTTCTACATCAATTCTTTATAACTTTGAAATTTGAAAGATTTTGAATTTCACAGAAGCTTGCTAGAGAATCCACAAAATTTGTATGGATTGTCTTGTGTGGTATACCTATCCATGTATTGATGTTACAGAATAATTCTGGATTCAGTATAATATAGATCAGAAGATTATTATGTGTCCACATTTAATTGTTTACTGACACGTAATCACACCATTAGATAAGCTCAGGGTTTTCAGTTAGATAATATCGAATTCAAGTGCCCTGAAAAGCGCACAAGCAAAAACTGAGGAATTAAAGTTGTTTAAAATATTTCGTTATTCTGAAGGAGACTGTATGTCAAATACAAGTTTTGATGATATCTGAATTTGTGATTCCTTATTCGAGATGGATCATGGTGATGAATGCTTGGATCACTAGCTGGTATACATTATCACCTGTTCTACTATAGTCTTCGTGTTGTGACATATTCGAAGATTGTGTCAAACATTAGTGTGGAACATAACAGTGAATATGATAGTAAATTGCCTACTCAAAAGATAACAGAATGAGAAGGGAACAGATGATACAAGCTTATGTAGAACTGCAGTCAGTAACGGTTTAGAGATCTTCTCCTCCAAATTTAAAGGATGTGTATAGAGACGCGGTGAAAGTTTGTTTGTTTTTTTTTGGTAAGTTACTGAAAGATTTGGGTTTTAAGTGGTTTCTTGAAAATTTTCCTCATTACATTTTGTTGGCCTGTTCTACAATCCACTGCTAGACATGTAGAACTCGGAAAAGTAGGATTTTTATTGACAAGCTAGATTTACTAAGCCTGCCTTTTAGAAGAGACTGACTGAGTAGGTGTCTCAAATGATGAACAAAATGTAGAATTTAAGATCATTATGAAAGCTCCTGACCTCATTAAAAAATATTCTTGAAAACAATGGGTATGTAATCATAAATGAGGGCACAAGAAGAGAAAAATGGAGATTCTTTTTCTGGATGTTCTCCAAAAGCTTCTTTATGATCTTAATAGATTGCTCGACAATAATCATGATTTAGGCATAAATGATTTGTATAGATTGCTTGGCTAGAAACCTGAAATGTAGAGAATTTTCATAAATTTGATTTAGGAAGGTTGTCGATGACTATTTTAGGTAACATTAAAGAAATCACTTTGTAGAATGGAAGTTTTTTAAGACATGTATTAAAGTCTATATACTACTTTTGGAGGTGTGTTTACACTTTCTTATAGAACACATTTTCGGAGATGATACTATTCTAACATGTTTCTACTCTTGTTTTCTTTTCTTATAGCACTTATCTGGTAGCATATCAAATTCTTTGACGCTTAACTTCAGAGTAGAATGATCATCACCATCTCCTCAGGTTTGAAAAGGGTGATATGAGGATCATCGACACTTGACAGGTGTCGAGTGGAACTGACTTGGGTAAATCGTTTGCGTCCTCAATAACACTTTTGTTTTCTAAAGAAAAGAGAAATTCCTCCTACATACATAAAATCTGAGCTATTGAATAATTGGATCAAACTGAGTCAAGTTAGGTTCTTCTGTTCATATTCTGTTAGTAGTTTTTCCATAGGCTTATGGCAGAGTGAGTTTAAATTAGAAGAAGGTCCAGAAGAAAGAGATAGTTCAGTTACTGGAAAATGTCTTCATGAAGGCATATTAGAATTAACGTTGTGGTGTTTGAGTCAATCAGTAGTACTTTAGGAACATACAAAGAAGCCTCTAAAGCTTAAAGTGATTGAAATTCTTAACAGGTTGATAAAGAAGAAGACACAATTTTCCATCAAGTCAGTCTTATATGATATACTTCCATAGATTGCCATCATTAGTGTTCTCTCACTTGTGTTTTAAATTTTTTCCCTCCAAGGCTTGTGGAGAACCACTCCGAGAACGGCTTCAGAGTTTAGCTCTGATCTAAAGACATGGGATTGTTGTCTGTTCAGGTAACTAAAACTATACAAAGGAGAGAACTCCTTTGGCTGTCCACAGATTTCTATTGTGTACTTGTGCTGAATTCTTTGCACGTACAGAAATACAATTTGATGGAAATAAGATACAAGAAATGATTCTCAAGTCTTAAATATGTTTTTACTATGTCAATTGGATCCCAGAATATGTTTAATTATAGTCAACTACAGCCATCTTCATTTCTTGGAAATTTCTGAAGTACTAGCAACTACCAAATGTTTATTTTGAATTTTACTCAAATTGGATCTAACGGATGTGTGTTTATTTAGGGGGGGATTTATACTTGCTTAAGAAAATACGCCCTCAAGTATCTGTTGCATCATATGGGCAAGTGTACCTTGGGGGTTGGGAAGTCTTGAATCTTGATTGTGCCTGTGGAAATAAGAAATTATAATTGTATGCATGTATTAAATTATCTCTGAACTAGCGGTTGAGCCGAAAATAGTTTGCATTTGCTTATTTGAGGTCATTTTTGTTCTAATAAAATAGAATCAAATAATTTGAATTCTCAATAGTGAAAAAGCAATCTCTTCTCGGTTTCTCAAAAAAAATAAAAAAATCTTAGTATTTAGACGAAATAAGCGAATTAAAATTTTTATACTTAGAAAAATAATAACCAAATTCGATAAAGCAAATCCAAACATGCTGACTATAGATTTTATGAGGGGATACAAACAATTTAAAGATAATTCGAAATAATCAACTTGACTAACATAGAGATGTCAACAAATTGGTCTTCGGACCCCAGTCGACATAGGCTACCAAACTCAAACTGTCAAACTAGTCCAACCCATATATAGTAAGCGGGCCTACTCGGCCCACACTCCAATCCGCCCAGGCAATTAATTCTTTCTCTTCTTTACTTTTCTCTTTTATTTAAAGCCTTTATTAATTTCTTTGCTTTTGATCTTATTATTCAGGTGGACTCTGATTATACAACTAAAAAGTTTGTCTCATTGTTGTTTAACCCAGTGCTTAAAGCTGGAAGAATATGACGGTTTAGCTTTGGGCCTGCCCAGAATACAGAATAGCAGCGGACCTATAGGTACATTCTAACGCTAATACACCCCCAGTTTGGAAAAGGATAATCTACTTTTATAATTAATTAGGTGAATGTTATTTCACAAATAAAATTATTTGTTTCATAAGTTCGTCTCTCTCCCACGTGTGTAAAACGAACATGTGACGAAGGATGTTGTGAAATTAGTAATTTTATTTTTGAACTAACAATTCCTTATAATTAACATATTACATCTCACATTAATATAAGTTATGATTGATCTTGTTCATTTATCTATTTTACAGCTAGTTTTTTCTTAAAGTCATTGACTTTTGAAAATAGAGGATCTAATTAAACCTTTTGAATTAAATTACACATGTCTTGGTATAAAATGTCACATAGCTCTTTGGCTATCGAATTATTGAAAAAAGTATAAGTGTATTAAAATAGGTTCCCAATTTCTAACATAATTCAGTGTTTAATTGCCACACCCATTTATTAGTGCTTACCCACAATAATATAATTATATGATGCCCTCCTTTACTCCAATCAATAATTGGGATTTATTCAAGCTTTTAATTTTAATTAAACCATACCCTTGAGATATGGGGTCCATACAGAGCGAAGTTAGGGCATCACATTTATTTTTAGACAAGAATACCAGGCATTGAAATAATATAAATAATGTAGGAAGATGAGTTAGCAAAGGTATAAGATATTCAGCATCTCAATTAATTCTTTCTCGAATATAGAAGGGGAAATGGAATTAGTAGCTTTTGTCCCCATTCCCTCCATCCCTCTACAAGCTTCCATGTGTCATTCCTCCTAGCTCAGCATTATAAAGTTTTAAAATAGAGAGATAATTTTATAAGGTTTTTAGTTTGCTATATATATATATATTATAGCAAACTTAGAAGGTGATTGAAATTCCTGTTTGTCTAATATTCCAGAGAGTAAGAGGAATTGATAAATAAGCCTTTGGAAAAGAAGGCTACAGTTGAGGTGTAGATTAATGTATTAATGTGGTTCCACCAAATCCTCTGTCATTGTCTTATTTGCATATTTCATGAGTGGTGCTCCCATGTGATCATGCCTCCTCCAAACTATGGAGAGAGAGAGAGAGAGTACTGTATGAGACTATGAGTTTGGGTTGGGTTTTGGGATCTTGTTGATCTGCATAATGTCTTTATTTTCAAATATCTTAGATTTATGTACTAATAATATTTTTTCTTTATGATACAAGTAAAATGAGTAATACTTTTTTTTTGTTTTAAAGTATAAAATTATTCATTTATATAATATAAAATTATTTGTCTTTATAACTATAAAGACAAGTGATATTATATTTTAGAACAGTCTAGAGATAGTATATTTCAAGGTTTAAAAGTATTTGAACTTGAATTTCTTTAATGGATGGAAACAGTATAACATTCCAAGAATCTTTGCCAAAGTCCCCCATTAATTAACTATATAATAGTATAAGTCTTCTGTAAATATTTGCAAAAATGTGAAAATTGAAATTTTTTAGGTTTGTTGTTCAAATTACCCATGTAAATATTTCTCGATAACAACTAATTTTTTATTAACATATTTCTTTGGATGAAAAGGTAAGAGTGAAATTTTAAGAGATGGATTAGGTTTTTTTTTTTATTATTGAATGCACCTTCATCAAATTTGTTATCCTAGTATCAAGCACAAGCACAACCACAAGTGAACATGTGACATCCTTCAGGTATGCTATTATTTGTTATACGAGACTTTTCTTCATTAATTTCATGCATATTTGTTGTCATTGATCAAAATTGTAACTTATTTGTCAGAGTGGTACTACATTGTATCCTAAGCTAGCCTAGTTCCAGTACAAATGCCTACAATTTCACATGAAATTCAATAGTAATGTTCTTGATGAAAATGACATGTCCATTGTCCATTCCTTTCTATTAAAAAGCTCAGGCATAAAACCCACAGAAAAAGGATATCATCTGGCAAAGAGCCTAGGGTCAATTATTTTAGGTTTCTTAATAAAAGCTTGAATAGGAAGGTAAGATTCACAAAAATCAGCTGATTCAAGTGAGATATATATATATATATATATATATATATATATATATATAATTATACAAAGTGCCATTTCATGGTCAATCATTCAGAGAATAGTCCTGAATTGCCCCCTTGGTCTATTAAAATCCTAGACAATTAAATCATTTAATAAAGGGCAGACATAAGCCAGCTCAATATCTGTGGCATTGGTGCATCAATAGGAGACATTAGGAATTAATTAAATTAGTATTTATATATAAGCTTCTTTAGTTATAAAATAGAATTTAATAATTTTTAGTATAAGTCTGCTACAACCATTAATAAATATAATATAGATGTTAAGCATTTACTAGGGATCTACAAAATATATACCAATTAAGTCCTGAGCTGGCCATTTTGGATTTAGAATCTATATTAATATTAATTCCAGCCTACCTGGTACCGTCTTCTTCTTTTTCTTCCTTCTATATGCATGCTGCATTCTGGACCATCTGATCTTCAGGATTATATTCAACCTATTCATCAGATGGTCCAAATTTACCAAAAGCTTCTCAACTTTTTGGGCACATGATTGATGGATGTCTCTTATTAGATTTGTTAGTTGTTGGCTGTTAGTAGAATGTACTTGAATACTGCAGCCTAAGACCTTTAGACAAATTTTCTGAAAAATATTGTCACTTTCCTTTGGGATATTTGAACTTTATTAGCTGTACATATATGTCCATGTAACACTATTTGTATGATTTTTCAAAGCTTCTTTGGCAAAATCATTCTTTTCCCTACTTTATGAAGTCCACTGGGTAATTAGTAGTATATGATTAAACACCTACTTAATTACTTACTAATTATATTCAGCTCATTTTCTTTCAGACAATGCCAGCTCTTTTACTTGCACGCATTTGGCACACTTATTAATATCAATCATAATAATTTTAATAAATTTATAAACATGTTTCTCATTCAATGAGAATTAACTTTAATTAGAATGTATAATTTGTCGTCTAGTAATGCCAGGAGACATTGCCAAGATGGTTCCTAGGAGCATGCTCAAGGACAGAGCATAAATTTGCAGAAATGTTTAATATAAATTATGACAGCTAGACTAAGATTAGGATATGATCACTGCTAATCAAGGGAATCGCGTTAACCATTAAACAATGACGCAAAATATCACAAGTAGTTTAAAAAATAAAATTAAAATAAAATTAAGCAATCGATAAGTTTGTAGAATCCGCGTAGAATATTGAAATCATAATCTAGTCGAATTAGGCAAATTGGCTCTTAAGTCTCATTAGTTTATGTTTGATGGGCATGCAATATTTTACTTGTGTTAAAGGGTGTGCAAATTAGTTGCACAATAGAATACTTATGATGACTCTTAAAATTAAGCTAAGCAGCACATTGATAGTAATACTGTTTTGAGATACTTATGATTCTTAAAATCAAGCTAAGCAGCACATAATTCGAGATTAACGTCGTGACAAGGAAGAATTTAAAAAGGATTTTATATTTCCATTATGTCAATGCTAGAAGATACTATTATTAACAATTGAAAATTGGGTTTATAAAGTAATTATGAATGTGATCACATGCAACAAAGCATGCTTTGACAGATTCCTTTAAATACAAAAGCCAAAAAAAAAACAAAATTAGAACAGAGGAAAGCAGAAGAATTTTCATTTTCCCCAGCCACATGCTTCTTCATGGGACCATCTATCTATGTATATATCATATCAATCAAGCTTAATTCGAAGAGCATGAGAAGATCCCAAAAAGTAGTAGAAACAACAGTAAAGAAAGAAAAGTTGTTCTCTCTCAAATCTTACTTCTTACTGCATTACAACTCAAAAGCCCTAGCTAAACCCCATAAGAAAATTTATTAAACAAATAAAAAGAGGGAGAAATTAAAGAAAGTAGGTTTAAAAAGTACTTGCAACATTTGCATGCTGCCCTGGTTACAGTTAGTTTTGCTTTAAAAGAACATTTCATGTTCTTGGACTCTGTAATTGTTCTTTGCTTTGTAGTAACATAAATGTACAAAGGATATTGCTGGTTTTGGGGTGCAAATTATCCTTGAGAAAGGCCAACTCAACTTTTGAGAAGAGCCCACTACTTTGTTTAATGGAGGGGGTTTCTTGGGTGCCTCAAATCCAAACAATCCACACTTAACCAAGAAAAACAACCAAATCTTAAATCAGACTTAACACTTCTACCAAGATTTAGGAAAACTTAAGCAATCAATAAACACAGCTTTGTATCGGTAACTGGATCCATCCCCATGAAATTTATTGTTGTACATTTCCACTTTACGTTACTATGCGGATTCATTAACACGAGTGATGCTATCTCAATTATGTGCATTCCAACAAATGAGCAATTGATTTTGAGTCATATGCCAAGTCAGACATTCAAGAGTATATTTTATGTATATTTTTAGTGTCATATCTAAAGACAGACAAAAAATAGTAAAAGAGTATATTTTATGTATATTTTTAGTTTCATATCTAAAGACGGTCAAAAAATAGTAAAAATATTTTGAGTATATTTATGTGCACATTTAATGCCATATCCTAACACGTGCACAAATATAACGTTAATGTAGAAACTGGATGTGCACATAGATATAAATATAGAGAGATAACAATATTAAATGTAGAAACTGCTTGTAAAAAATTTCGGACGATAATGAATATATAATAAATTCCAAAATTATAAAACTTTACATTACATACACATCCAAGAAAGCTATAGCTATAGCTAACAGCTGATATAGCTGATTGCATCATCTAAGTACTAATAAAATCCTAAAATCAGCATAGTTAAATAAATACATGCCTAAAATCCATACATGTTGGCATGCTTAATTTACTGAATAACCTACTAGGGGTAGGGGGTTAGTATGGCTACTATTAGGTAGTAATTAAAATGAATATTTGGATCACTACAACGCATAGATGCACTCGCACACAAAACATATAAATATGTATAGGTATTGCTTTTTAGCCATTTATTTATGACCCTTGATCATGAGTAGCCCTAGGATCGGACAGATGTCGGAAGATGATTGGTGCCCCGTATTGTGGGTAAAGTAGCATCAACACCGTTGGTGCGTGTTGATACCGTGGGGACAATTTAAATGAGAATCTTTGTAGCATTATTGCAATGGTTAGCTTGGCCTGTAGGATTGCTAAATTTTGGCCAATACATGTTCGGGCGCCGAGGCTAAAGGGCATGAATGCAACAGGGTGCTTGGCTGCTCGGGCTACTCCTTCCGAGAATCGGTCAGGGTTGAACTCATTCGCGTCGTTGCCCCATATGCTCTGATCATGATGAACGGCCAAGATCGGTATTAATAATTCGGTCCCACGTGGGACCTTACAACCTCCGAGCTCTACGTCAGCTTTAGCCCGTCGGATGGTCGCCACGACTGGAGGGTAAAGTCGTAAAGTTTCATTGAGGATCATACCTAGCTGCACATCATATGTACCACAACATAAATAAAAAATTTGCCATTGTCTGTAATTTTAACAAACACTTGGTGTGGAAAAATAATAGTGCCACCATTTTGTTTGTGCCCCATATTAGGGGTGTTTCGGTAATTTTAGCATTGGGTGAGAGAAAAAATTGTGCCACCATAAGTTTCCGATATCAAATCAAAATCTTATAAGGGGCATTTTGGTAATTTTACCAAATGACAAAACATGATTTTATTTTTTTATCCACCCTGTAAAATGAGAGAAGAAGTAGTACCATCTTAAGCTTGGAAACATCATCTTTGGAGGGGATGTCACGTGATCCGCACACCTTGAGCACCTCGTCACGTGCTAGCACCTGCCACTGTGGGTGCATTGCTAGCAAAACGGTCGTCCACGTCAGCAAATTGGAAGTTGTTTGCTCGCCGGCGAAGAAAAAGCTCTTGCACTCCTCGGCAATGTCATGGACGGTGATCGGTGACGATGGAGACGGATTCAATTCCGTCGTCTTCTTCACCGATTCCTTTGTGCTTGCTTGAATCATGAGCCCCAACAAATCCTTGGGCCCCTTTTCCAGAATTTCATTCTCCCAATTCTCTCTCCTTTCCTCGATAACTGTCATTAGACATTTCTTGATTTCCTTCTCCAATTTCCAAGACTTCATGTTTCTTTTTGTGGGTAGAAATCTGCAAAACGCGAAGTAAATAAATTATTATTTTATATATGTTTCTCTCGGATTAATTTCTAGTCATTTTTATAAATGTTAAATTTTAATTGAACCTTTTAAATTTATTGAGTGTTTAGTTTATCAGTGCCTATATGATAATCAAATTATGGTGAAAAATATGAGTATATTTTGACTTTATTTTTGTTTTTTTTAAATACAAAACTTGTTGTTTATTTATTTATTTATTTTTTTTATGGTACTTGTAGTAGTACTTTTCTGTATAGTAGAAATTTAAATGTAATAAATTACCTATAACCAGGGATGAATACTTTTTGAAATGCTTCGGATGCTAATGCCATTTGTTGAGATTGCAGTTGGAAAATGGATTTTCCGTCTTCATAACTTCGGCCAAAGGCAGTTCTGGTGACAATATCTTCCGTCAAGGTTTGATACCACTTGGACACTTCAATTTCCACCCCGCCGGATTCTGACATTTCTAACCATTTATCCAACATTTGCACCACGCTATGAGCCGCTACTGGTATCAACAACTACGTACGTACAAAAATTGCGACAAAACTTTAAAAAAAAAAAACTATATACTGTAGAATGAATTCAAGCAAAAGAAAAGATTATATGGTTAAAACTAATGAATATTCAAACTTACTTTGAGATTTTCCATATGGAAGGTAGGCGTGATGATTTTCCTGTGGTGAGCCCATTTTTCGCCTTTGAGGCTCAGAAGGCCATCACCTTCAAGCTGTTTGATAAGTGGGTGAGCTTCATTTTTCTCATAAAATTCAGATTTTGAGGTAAATATTTCTCTAATAAGATCTGGATCAGCCACAGTGAGGCGAGCGGTCGGTCCAAACCACACGAGAAATGTTGAACCTGCAAAATTAACGGATACAGCCACCATAGTACGTTATAATCATATACCAATAATGTAGCTAGTTAGCTAGCTAGTACTAATTGATCTGATATTAATTAATATGAATGATTGATATTTGATAAATATAATTTGCAAGTGATGAACAGTGACTATATGAAGTACATATACATAAGAATATGGATTTATATACATAACAGTGTATAAATGTATATAATGGTAAGGAGAAGGTTTGCACCAAGATGGAAATGGCATAGAGCTTCAAGTAGAAAGTAGGAAAAAGAAGAATAGGAAGGTAACAAGACAGCCCACTAATTCAGAGAGCCTGCAGCCAAGCCTGCCTGGATAGCGTAGACCCTACAACTACTATGGTAACTGATGATGATGAGAAAGAGAGAGAGAGAGAGAGAACAAAACAAAGGAAGAAGAAGACAACTCAAAACTATATATGCCACTACCAAACACAACTTCATTATCAAAATTTTTAGTTAATGATATATAACTTCATCACCATATTATATATATATATATATATATCAAGTTTAGAAAAACAAAACTACTTTTTCTGCATAGATGATGGATGATGATGAGATGGCTGAAGAAAACCCCAAAAAAATTATAAAAAAAAAAATTTAGAGAAAGGATTGGATTTTGGGTTTAATTATATATGTATACTAGTACAAAAATTATGGAGAGTTGAGGAGAGATAATGTGACAGAAAGTAGAGGAAAAGAAGTGGTGAAAAAGAAAAATCGTGGTGGAGGGTGCAGTCTGAACAGGTTGGTTTATAACAAGAATATATCCAAGCTGAGAAAAAGGCCTAAAGAGCTGAAAAAAGAACAGTATCCAAAACTTAGTTTCAACAAACCCTTTCAAAAAGTTATATATCAATGTTAAAAGTAGGTAGCTAGCTACACCAAGCTCATGCATCATCACACCAAGGACATCCTTATCTAATTCAATCATCAAGCTATACCCTATATAGCTAGCTAGCTGCCTCTCAATATTAATGAAGATATATATTAGTTAGAAATTAATATATAGGAGTACTACTCTAAAAAATTAAATTGAAGGACAAAATTAAGTGTGCGCGTGTGTATATATATATATAACAAATTGAATATGTGTATTAATTAGTTACTACCTTAACAACACATAAGAAAATGGATGGATGTCAAGAATTAGCTAGCTAGAAAAATTCTATTCTATGTGTATATATATATATATATATATATATATAAAAGAAAGAAAAAAGGAAAGAAACTTAACCGGTGGATTAAGAAGAAGAAGAAGAAGAAGAAAAAAGAAATGAATTACCATAAATTTTCTTCCAGTGGTGGTAAAAGGAGAGGACTCTAGGGAGAATATTGTGAGAGTAAGGAAAAGGAATGGGTTGAGAAGAGGCCTTCAACATTAGGCTCACAATTTCCTTGGCATTGCCTATCAAGAACCGATAAGGGGGGCCTCTGATTCCTTGCTTACAGAAATGTTGTTCAACCTTTCTGGGCCTCCACCACAACATAACCATAATCTTTAGCACAAAAACCACCCCAATAAAACACACAACATGAAACACTTTGATCATCTGCTCTTCTTCCATGGCTATGGCTGCTGGTTGCTGCCTTAATTGTTCCTAGCTAGTTACTTTGTTTGGAGCAGCTAGCTAGCTAGCACCACCACTACCAGCTTTAATTTAATTGTTCCTCTATATACAGCGCTTCTTCTTTTTTGGGGTTATGTTTGTTTGTTGCTTACTGTTAGTGTGGTTCCTTTTTGTAATGCCACCACCAGCAGCAAGTAGCTAGGTAGTTTAGAGAGAGAGAGAGAGAGAGAGAGAAGAAAGGTTTGTTTGGCAAGGCCAACGGCGTAGGGACCGCCATTGGGATTATAAGGGTCAACGAATGATGTGTTTTTCTTCTTCTTTTTTTAAATTAAATTATAAAAAAATAATAAATGAAAAAACACTTTAATTTCTGTAAAGACAATGTTACCCTTGTCGTTTCTAACTGTACTCTAGCTTGTGCTCCCAAAGAATGTAATTTTTTTATTTTTTTATTTTTGAAGAGATTGTTTATCAAAAAGGATAATAAAAATATATGTATGTGGGGTTCATCAGCTTTAAAAATACAAATTTTCATTTACATGGGGTTTACTGTGAGTATAATTAAAATTTATTTTATGTTTTTCATTTACTTTATTTTTCTTAATTTGTGTAAATTGTGTGTGTTCAACATTTATTCTTTGGGTAAAATTTGTAAATTTTAAGGTTATATATTATTTTTCATGCATGTTTATCACTAAATAATTATGGTGTTTGATTTAATAATTCTGATATGCTAATGAACATATTATGTCATTTTATGTTATTATAGAATTATTTTTTTATAAAACATTTTTTTATTTTTTTATAAATAAATTTTTTAAATTATTTTTGTGTGTCAAACGAATAGAATAGTATTTAGTTTGACAACCATTTGGGATACTACAAAGAAAATTTCCAGCACGACCAAGTTGAATAAATTACAAGGAATTTTGATTGGGTCATTGAGTTACTCGTCATTACAACCAATATTATCAAAGAGATTACTCTTTTTAGTCTATTAATATTTATTTTACATTATCATATATAAGAGTCTAAACTACTTCAAATAATTGATTGACTTTACTAAACATGCATTGACATTGTAAAGCCAACCGATTTCAGCCGTCCTTATTAGTCATTTGGTTATGTGTTTCTTAACTACAATGTGAAAGAATTGACAAATTTCATATGTTGTACTCCTTCCGTCCATGATAAAAGTTTTAGTTAACTTTTTTTGCATATTAAAAAAGATGATAAAATGATAAAATTATTTATATCTAAATTATTATTTAATTACATAGTTTTCTGCACATGGTTAGTGATACTCTACAAATATGCATAGAGAATAGAAATATAATAATTAATACTAAGGGTAATATAGGCAAATCATTGTAAAAAATAAATTATTTAAGATAAGTAGATATTTAATTTGAAATTATCTAAAATAATAGTAATAAAAAATTTTATTCTGAGAAAGAGAGAACATAATATTGATCTTTATTCCATCATGGCCCCCTTCTTTGAATCAAAGACTAAAAAATTTGTCTTGAGAAATGGTATTTTTGTCCATGAAAATTCCATGGTCCAGCTAATACTATGATTGTTTTGTAGATTTATTAGTTGTTACTAAAGTCAAGTTTAAGACATGATTGAGGGTAATTATTCCCAAAAAAAAAAAACAATTAAAATGAGGGAGATTTTGAGAGGCTGCTAGCTACAGCGAAAACACGTCTTACAGATAAAATATTTAATTGAATTCCCTTTCCGAAATCATTGAGTATGTTCTAGCTAGTCATCAATTAATGTCTCCCACAATTTCTGATACTTCTATTTTATTTTTAGTTTTTTTTAATAGTATTGTGCATTTTATAATCTAGCCTACATACAAGTATGAGGGGGGAAATATAAGAAGTCTACTGGAGTTCTAAAGGGATATTTCGGATACAGATTCAGATATATTCGTATTTATATTTAAAAATAATTTGAAATTTATATTTGTATTCGTATTTGACGAATATACAATATAAATATCTGTATTCATATCTAACAGATAATATTCGAACACGAATATTATCCGTATCTGTTTTGTACAATATAATATGAATAAATATATCAAATATCCGCATATCTGTATCTGTATTTAATTTGCATCCCTCCAAAATAAAATTTTAACTTTTTTTAAAAAAAAATTCTTGCACAATGTTAAATTAATAACTAAAAAAAATTCACTTAATCAACTAATAATTAGAAATGATGTATAATTAACAAAATAAAATAATAAAATTAGATGTATATTCATATATAATTTTTTTTATATCGTATATCATTAAATAGCAATAAAAGATGTATAATTAATTGATGTTAATACTTTCGTATAATATATACTAATATTAAATGAGAGATTTATATATGTATATGTATATATTAACATATATTCACCAATATATATATATATATATATATATATATTGATATTACGGATATTATAACGGACACGGATATAGATAATATTTGTTTTAACGTGAATATAAATACGAATTTTCGAAGTAAATATTAGATATTTCGATCTCCATTTACAACCCTAAAGTCTAGAACCAGGTACTCTAAGGAGTACTTTTCTACAACAATTGAGAAAAAAATACAGTTAGGATGCAGGTATATATAGATTAGTTTCTTTTATGAACCCCGACCCTGCTCAAGAGAATGGTTGGAGTATCTCATCAGTTGTGTAATACAAGGACCTTTCCTCTGTAAATTAATAAGTAAATATATTTTTTATACATTAAAAAAATACAAGAAAGGGAGTAAAAAAAAATTAAATTTAACTTTAATGGCTCAATAAGATTATATAAAGTGAATAAATAATGAGTAAATTTTTTTTTATACTAATGAACCCTACTAAAAATGACATATTTACTCTTCACTTTATGTACTAATTTAGCTCATCCTTTTGAGAACAAGAAATTGTACTTTTAGTCATTCTTTTGATGATGGAGAGAGTAATTTATAATATTTTTAAATGTACAAAAAATTAAAAGAAATGGTCTCTCTTTTTTTCTTTTTTTTTTCTGAATGCTAATTTGATCAAGTGACAATGAAAATGTTGCAAATGTTTTTTTCCCTACAATATCAAAAGAAGTATTTATCTTTTTTGAAAATAACATAATTTAGGGCCGGTCAGTTCAAGACTACAAGCACTAGTTAAGACTTTGTCACTTTGTAAAATAGCTGACAGCAATATTGAGATAAATTTAAGGACTAGAGACCTTTTTATTCTAATAAAATTTCCTCCACCTCTCTAACAAACTTTGTTGCTATCTTGATAGAAATGACCTATTCGTTCGAAAATTTTCAAAATTGTAAAGCCTAAATTGCGTCACCTATGTAAGCCATGCTTAGAGTAGAAACAAAGTAAAACTGAATATATATATATATATATATATATATATATATATATATATATATATATGCACATATAAACACCTAGATAAAGACATATAATAGTATGTAGTTGAGTCAACGTTCATATTTTATTCTACTTTAGCCAAAGATCGTTCTTTCAATTTTCAGAAGCAATGACAAACTTGGGAGAAGTACGTATTCTTTTGTTTTTATCATAAAACAAATTTAATGGTACTACCTCAATTTTATAAAAAAAATCCTATTTTGACATTTTAAAATTCATCTGTGAAATACTGTGATTCAAAATTAATGTAAATTTATTTAAATTTTAATGATAACAAATTGTGTAATTAGTATACGTACTTCTTAGATAATTCATATTTGTATTCATTAAAATCAAATTAATTTATATCAATTTTAAATTTCAAAATATCTCAAAACGACTTTAAGGAAAAAAGGAGGCCTCTTTTTATTTTTTATTTTTTTTAAATGGATTAATTATATAGGATAATGCTTGATTATTAAAAGGCCAAATTGTAATATTGTACCACCAAATTGTCACCCAATTTCAATTGAGTCCATCAAGTAGCCAATTTGATTCAGTTGACACACATTGTCTACGATTACTTTTGCTATAAAGGACTTAATTGAATAAGATTGACCACTTGAAGGACTTAACCGAGATTTTTATAACTTAAAGGACCAAATTCAAATTGGGTGACAACTTGGAGGTATACTTTTGTAATTCGGCCTTATTAAAAAAATATAATAATATTTAAGGCCAACCATGTATATGGGTAGCTTATGTAAATGTATAAGATATCCATAATTGCACCAAACATGACCCCAGACGTATAAATTAAATTCCGTGGGTTTTATTCAGTTTAATTAATTACTTCACCCATGAGAAATTAAAAACAAACATGCAACAAGATTGCCAATTATAATCTAATATAATCCTACAGTATGTATATATATATTAGGTCAGAAGTTATATCAAGTCAGGTGAAAGTTGGACGTCGCACTTTGGTCTTTTTTCCTAAATTATTTAGAGATCGAGTCATTATCATTTTAATAAATTTGGTGTCACCAAATTAAGATAGTTAATTTTTGATCTCATTCACATGCTCCTTCTTAATGGTAAATATATTTGCGTGCAAGTCTATGCTTATATATATATATATATATATATATAGAGAGAGAGAGAGAGAGAGAGAGAGAGAGAGAGAGAGAGAGATCGAGTTAGGCTAGGCTAGGTATTCATTCATTAAAAGAACTTACAACCTTTTATGGAAATTATAATGAGGATAAAAACTTTTTAGGCGGACGAAGTAAATTGTATAAATTTGGAAAAATGAGAAATTAAGGTAAGGGGATCGGTACAGTAAATAAATTGAACAAGAGAGAATTAAATAAGCTGGGCTGAAAGAGAAAGGAGTGTTATGATTGACATATATTTCTTTTTCCCTAGCTTGTTCCCAAAAAGAAGGTTTTGGGGTGGGGATAGAGAAAGAAAGGGCACAAAGGGGGTTGTTATTTTGGAATGTTGCTCTTAAATTTATGCACATGGGAACAAGGCTGTCTATTTAAGGGTTTCTTTCTGTGCTTTTGGTAGGGAAATATGCCATGGGTTGACCCAACAGTGAGGTACCCACCCAAGGGCAGCCTCCCCTAATCTTGTCTTAATAATCCCAAGACATGTTTGGGTAATGTGCCCTTCATGGACCCCCTACTTGGTATATATATTTTTCAACCCCAACAACAAACTCACATTTCTTACATTTTCGAGCCTCTATATATATATATATATATATATATATATATATATATATATATAAACACACACACACACACACACACAACTTTTTATTCACCTAGCTAACTAGTTTTTTTTTACTTGCACTTCTCTTATATTCCCCATGCCTTTATAATACATACATACATACATACATACGCACATATGGCGTAGTACCATGCATGGGATAAAGGGAAAGTAGTGTAATTGTTTAGAAAAAAGAACTCTAATTGATGATGTAGATTTAGTACCCTAAGCATGTTGCCAAAGGGTGGAGTAGTTAATGCAAATTTAGCACCCTAAACTTGTTGCCAAAGGGTGGAGCCTTGTGCCCTATGGCCCCTATCTAATAGCACCTAAAGGATTTGCATTTTGAGTTATGGACAACTTCAAACAATAATATTTTATGGTAAAACTCGATAATCATTCGCTAACCCGGACCGTCCACTTAAGTCATCCAATGTGACTGATGAAGTTGGAGGTTATTGATCAGTACATTAATTAACCTATATATATATATATATATATATATAAGAATATATGTAATTCACTACATAATTATAGAGTAAATAAAACTTGTACAAATCTTTAAGAAGAACATGGAGTGTACAACGCTGACAATGAAGTTGATGGTAACCTAATTAGTATCCCATTTAGTACAACTATATACACATATAAATATGATTTGAAGTTGTGTCAAAATATATTATTATTGTCATCCAAAGTCTTCATATCCTTTTTAAGTGATAACTCCATGTAATTATATAAAAATCTCTCCCACTCTCTTTCCTCTCTCTCTTAATTAAAATTAAAATACTTTTTAGTGCTCGAAATACTCTATTGTTACAAAACATAGGTTCAAGTTTGTTCAAAATTAAATTTATCTGAGATATGTTAAAATTTAAAATTAACGTAATTTATTTAAAATTTAAAAATAATAAATTTTATAATTAATAATAATATTTGGATACTTATAATTTCCATAGTTTTATATATATATATATATATATATATATAAACTAAATTTAAAATATCTTAAATTAAGCGTAAAAGTCAATGTTGATTATTTTAAAAGTAAAGTGGGGTGGGGGAGCATACGGATTCGAGGTTATCATATAAAAATCTCGCGCTTGTGAGTCTGTACGTTTTGATTGAATGCTTAATTCAATGAAGATATGATTGTCCTTGATTGCCAATTCACTGACAATTTAACTGCAGTTCAAAAGAGATTCTGAAGCAAAAAAAATATATATATATATATATATATAGTGTAAATGTTAAATAAATATATATATATATATATATATATATATATATATATATTAAATAAGAAAGAAAAGGGAAGAAGTTGGGCTCCATAAATTTTGATCTGCCATCTCTGCTCAGAAGGACATATGAAGACAAGGTAGAATATGCAATCAATTAAACAAGATGTGGAGTTTTCGAAAATGACCAAAATAATAATCCAACCAGTTAAGATCAAAGCCTGCTACTGATGAAGAAAGGGTACCTTTATTTGCAAGATTTAATTATCCGTTTTTGTTTTTTATTTTTATTTTGCCCCCCTTTTTAGTGTCAGATTATAACAGAAAAAGCTGCCAAACAGTTTCCCTTTTGGAAGAAAAAAATGCAGAAAATTTGTCAGTTTGTTAAAATTGGTGTAGCAACTGCAGTAATTATAGTTAGTTATGGATTTCTTATTTCAATGCCAGTAGTGGAGTACATTTTACTCATTGCTTTGTTTTCATCCTTTTCTGTTTACGAAATTAATGATTAGTGGGTGCCTGTCAATCTATCAGAACTCTTGGGCTATCCAAAAACTGTAAAAATTTAAGTAACATATGTAGTACAGTACTAGTACACACATTCATTTATGTGCATCTAATTTCAAATTTTACTAATATTTGTTTAGATGTAACAAGATTCAAACGAGAAAATTAATATATATATATATAGGCATATAGAAACTTAATTCTTAAAAATAAAAAAGGTTAAAATTATTGCTAACAATGATTACGTACAAAACTTGATTTGATGCAAAAAAAAGATCAATAATAACCCATAAGGCACTGAAAAACAAACCTAAATTTGTATTCTATGCATGTGATGATTTAATAGACTGAATGATAAACTTGAACCCCATTTGCTAAGACAGAATTGGGAATAAATGGATGAAATTAATAATTACATGAATATTCTTTATAAAAAATAAAAAAAATTGGGAAAAATACCAAAAAGAAAAAGAAAAGAAAAAAGATTTAAGGGGGTAACGTCGACAAGCAAGAAAGAGCAAAACAAGGGATATATATATATATATATATATATATATATATATATATATATATATATATAT
Source organism: Aralia elata (assembly GCA_034770075.1). NCBI lineage: Eukaryota > Viridiplantae > Streptophyta > Magnoliopsida > Apiales > Araliaceae > Aralia > Aralia elata. Next base: position 105,247,672 of record CM068385.1, read on the forward strand.
ATATGATCGATCTCCTAGCTACTCCTAGCAAATCCCCCCACTAACATGTCATAACTTTTCCACTTAGTATTATTAGCTAGCCTAGCTCTTCTCCTCTCCTCAAATTCATCCTTCAAACAAGGATTTGAAGCAACCCCACATCTCTGTGTTTTTTTCTTATGAATCCAACTGTCTTTTCCATTTAAGGCATACATACTTTTATTCTGTACAATCAATCAGTTTATTGGTTAGGAAAAATGGCCATTTACTTTTTACCTTTTTTTCCCATTCAAAGTTCAAACCATGCTTAATGATGCTTATCTTCAAATCAAATATCATTATGAGAATGATGGTAATGCTAGACGGTCAAAAGATGAAATTCAACTAATCATATTCACGGCCCTATGTTAAATTTCTCATTAATCATTAGATATACAAGATCAAATGACCATTACAACTTTGAATATATATATATATATATATATATGTATATGATTTTCTCTAGCACTTCACACTTTATCATCAACTTACTTCTCAAATGGGAAAATCATGTTTCATTAGTGGTAAATCTGCACATATCACTATATATCATAATTATGCTAATCAAATCACTTTATGGGTTTTAAAAGATCATGGTCCTATTTAATAGTCAACGAATCCTCCATGAAATGAAAGTAGTTCAACGTTAATCATTAGACATGCGAATAATTAAACCACCTACACGGGGAAAATTTTCAAGATTTACCGACACTTTATGAACTCTGCTTTTACTCTTCAACTTCACGTCTATATATAATATATTCATCTTGTAAATTTAATGAACTCGTCACTACATTTATTTAATTATGTGTGAATAGTTGATGATCTGCCATATAGTCGCCAAATCAGTACTGATTGTTAGTTAGTATATAAAATTTCACTAATATTTTAGCGACTAAATCATGTAAACTAAAAATTAATGCAAAATAATATGTATAATTATTGGCGACTAAGTGTATCTATAAATAGGTCATCGATAAATTAGAATACACATTATTTTTAAGAGTGTAAATGAACCGGGTCGAGTCAAGTATATTAAGTTGTTCAGATTTTGTTCATAAAGAAGCTCGTTTAGGTACCAAGTAGAGCAATTTGAACTTTTCAAGCGAATATGATTCGAGTATCACAGAAAATTATAATTTGAAAAAGTTTGAGTAATTTATCGAACTTTAAAATTTGTTCATATTTGAATCATTTATGTTTCAAGTCGAATTCGAATCGAACTTTTAGTCGAGCGGGTACGAATCAAGTCTGAACTGTTTAATTCATTTTACAGTCTTAATTAATTTATATAAGAGTGTTTTTTCCATGAAATTTTGCTTAAACTTTAATTGTAGTTATAGGGTGACATAAGTAAGAGAGAGAGAGGGAGAATATTACAATTTATAAATCATTAAAAAAATATTAGTTTTTATTTACGCAATTTACGGGAGAATGCAGTGTGATTTGGTGCGGTTTTAAGTTCTCACCGCAACCATAATATGTGGTTTTTAACCTTTAACAACTGCGTCAATGCGATTTCTTACGGCTGCGATTTCTTGCAGTTGTGATGCGATTGAGGTGCGATTGCGGCAGCAAAACTACTCTTTGACAAAAAAATATACGTTACATAAATTGAAAATATTAGTTAGTATTATTTTTATTCAAATTAAATTAACTCCAAATTAATATTTTTCGTAACAATAACTAGAATGTTTCAAATAAACAATAACAATTAACAATATAATTTATAAAGCATTGTTCTTTAAAGTCTTTTAGTTCTATTATCTTTCTTCTAATTTTGACAAATATAAAAACAAAAAATGAATAAGTCATGAATGATTTTTATATTTACTTTACTTTTTAACAAAATTAAAAAATATATAAGTAAGATAATTGTATTTCTAAACTTGAGAATGAAATTGATTTCTCAAGAAAATATTAATTATTAGAATATTAAAATAAAAAGATCTATTATATTACATATATTTGAATTTATTTGGTAATATGTTTGTTAGTATATATTAAAATATATATTTACATATATGTAAATATAATTATAAATAATTTAATTATATAAAATTATATATATATATATGATGTTTTATCGGTGCGATTGATTTGTGATTTTTAGATGTCACCGCAATTATAAATGTGCGATTCTTAATTTTAAAGATCACACCGTAAAATCACACTGTATCATATCGTGCGTGAGAATGTTGCGATTGCAGTCTGATTTACAATTTTTTTGCTCTCCCTTGACGCAATCAACAGTGTGACGTGTCCTTTTAGTTTTTGTGATCGATGTGTCTTTATTTTTGGCATAGTTTTGTTAAGTCGAGGCACGCCACGTGTCATCCAATCATTTTACGTGCTGTTTTGCACTTTTTGTCCACACCCGAACCTCCCCCCACCCTCAATTCGTTCCATCATCAACTCATGCTCCTTCTAATGACAAATCTACCCTTTTGTCCTCCATTTCCTTATAAACATTTTAATTTTTTTTTATTATTATTGCATTTGTCTTCTTATTTTAATTCATATTTTTGTTTTTATTTACACTTAATTTTTGAAACAACTTTTACTTTCACTTGCTTCTCTACTGCGTGAAGAAAGTAGAATCTATAAACACTGTTTCGTGATTATGTCTAAAATTTTATTTTATTTTAATTTGCAAAAAAACTTAAAAATTAAAAATTTTGCTGTTAATAATATTTTGACGATTGTACTTCATTAAAATTGGAATCACTTCACCAGCTAGTCCCCAAAATTAAATAAATTTGTTTTTGTGTTTTCTTATTATCAATGCGAGTCTTACTTTCACTTTATTTTTGAAATACAAAAAGTTTTAATAAAAATATTTTCTACTACTAAATTTCAACTAAATGGAAGGAGAAACAGAGACAAATACTGATTAATTGGACCCTAGGTCACCTATAATAATAATAATATTTAAGTTTTTATATCCCATGGCATGTGTATGTTTTAGAGCATAGTAGCATGGTCACCATTTTTGAGAGATGAGAAATAAAAAGAATTTATTATTTTATTTCTGATTAATAATTTAATGAAACTAAGGCAAAAATCTCTCTCTCTCTCTCTCTCTCTATATATATATATATATATATATATATATATTAAACAGAGAATTAAAATATCGTTATAAAATTAACAACCATAAGATTTAATTATAAATTTAAAAATTAAAATATTTATAAAAAAAAAGTATCAATAATATAATAATTTTATAAACGGGAAAAGTTGTTATTATCTTTATGTATTACATTGATGCGTTTTATATGTGTGTGTGTGTTTTTCAAAAGTCAGTAGCTAGAGTACATAATTAAGTTTCTTTCCATGAATTTAATACAAATTTGCAATCCCCTAACCATCATAAAATGAATCCATGGATACAAATATTTAAGTGCATGTTATGATTGGCTCTAAAGTGGACGACGTTGGAATCAAAGTACCTATTTTTTGTTTTTCATTTTTTTTTTTGAAAATTGATATTTTCACAAGAAAAATTGATATTTTCATAAGACTCTCATCACATTAATAGTAAATGGGCTCTAGCTTTATGTGAGTAAAATCTTGTAAAAATATTGTTTTTCCTTGTGAAAATAGTAATTCCCTTCTTTTTTTCTCTCTCTCTCATATATATATATATATGTATATATATCAGAGAATTATTTTATTATTGAAAAGAAACATTTAGATATCATCCAACTCCAAATTAACAGCAACAATCCAAACTGCAATGATCAAAGGAGGAGCCAATGTGTGAAAACAATGACTAGTTTAAACATGTATCAAAGGAGCCAAGGAGGAGCCGATATATATATATATATATATACACACACTCCATAATAAAGCGGGAGGAAAGTTTGTCTAAACAAAAAGGTTAAATTTTTTTATTTTCTCGTTTTACCCTTAAAATTAAAAAAAGGAAACATAAATCCTTACTCAGTTTTCTTCTCTTTGAGTAATACTACTTCCGTTTTAAAATTAAAAATACATTTTGACTTTTAAAGTTAATTTGCGAAATTCTAAAACTCAAAATATAATTGATATAATTTCGTTTAAGTTTTGAAAACAACAAAAATGATAATTAGTAGTATTTTATAGTTAATTTACAAGTGTTATATTTGTTTATTATTAAAACTAAATAACTTTGTATCAATTTTGAATTTTAGAATTTCACGAATTGATTCAAAAAAAGTCAAAATTTTATCTCTAATTTTGAAACAATTTAATAATAGTTACTTTTTAAAATTCAAAGTGGCTGTTAATTGGCGTTTGATTTTTCTTTATATTACAAGTAAATGCGTACCTAGGTCTACAATTTACAAAAACAAAGGCATGCATGCTACTGTTAATGCCCGATGGAACTATATTAAAACATCCAATTAATATATGCTTCTCATCTGATTAGATTTCCAAGTAAATCTTTAGTAAAGTAGAACAAATTAAGAAAGAGACAATCATACTGAATGCAAAACCCTACTTAATTAATAATGTTGTTACATATATATATAGAGTAAATATAGAGGGAGCATGCAATAAATTACAGGTTTCCCTACTTAATACTTGGTTGCTATATAGTATATCCTGCTCCTCTCCGTTTAGGTGTAAGCACATGCTACAATTCAACAACATGTCTGTCCTGTTACATTACATGCAGAGTTATTAATTTACATGGAAATTGATCCAAATAAATGGCCTATTTGATCATGTTTGTTTCGATTCTCTCTCATGCATGCAATAAATTCATATATGCATGCACTTAATCCTCTTACCCTACCATGAGTATATATGACACTCAAATGTTCCTTAATATTCTGTATAATGCATCACATGATGGCCGACGTGATGATCTTATGTAGCAGAATATAATTATATTGTATCGCTCTAACATAAATATGAATGGTAAATTATCGTATTAACACAAGCAAAATAAAACCCTTGAATGCACAAAGAAAATAATAAACTCACAAAGAAAACAAGAGATAATCTCAATAGATGAATAAATGATATTGTTCAAAAACCCTAAAAGGCATAATGAAAATTAATTAAAAACTACTAAAATTGACCAAAAGTTTGACTAACGATAAGACAACTTAAAACAGATTTTTCAGACTTAAAATGATTTTATAAGACTCATCGCTAGTTTCGATTTGATATATTATAGACCCCATAATTAACTTTCCTGAATCAAAAGTTATGTCAATTTAAAAATATATCGATTCAAAAACCTATTCCGACTTAACTTCTAAATCATCCACAGTATCATGATGATACAAAGCTTATTATTCATTCATTGTTATCTCTACCTCAATCTTCATCTATCTATATCTCTCTCTCTCTCTCTATATATATATATATATAATGGAATGATCCATAACAACTATTTGTTATGGACACTATTCCAGCAACCAGATCTCCAACCGTCCAATAGTAGATCTAATGGCTAAGATTGACTTGAGTATGAGCCCGACCGCTAGTCCTTCTAGCGATTAGCACAACTCTTACTATTGGTCAAGGAAACTCCACTTTCACGCAATTCACAGGGTTCAAGAAACAATCGATATTTCACGATCAAAGGTGTAATACTCTTTGTAGTAGCGGTCCTTATAGTATTAACAGTCAGAATATGGTCAAAATAAAAATTCTCTATTTGATAGGGCTTCTTCTTATGCCTATGAATTCCATTGGACCCAGAAATGATACATTTGAAGAATTCATTAGGTCTTCTAATATCAATAGGTTGATTGTTTCGCTCATATATCTTCCAAAAAGAAAAAAAGATCTCTAAAAGTTGTTTCCTGAATCCGAAAGAGAGTACTTAGGTTTTTCCAATAACTAAAAAGTGTAGCATATGCTTGAATCTAACTAGGGTTCGCGGTGGTGGAGGAACTGGATCTAAAAAAAGAGGGATTCTAGCCAATTGAAAGGATCTTCTAATCAATCCAGAGATCCTTTATATTCCACTAGTAATGAGGATTCGAAATATCACACATTGATCAATCAAATAGAGATTCAACAACAAAAAGAAAGATCAATTTTTTGGGATCCTTCCTTTCTTCAAACGGAACGAACAGAGATAGAATCAGACCACTTTCCGAAAGGCCTTTTTCTGGATATTCCTCAATGTCCCGGCTATTCACGGAACGTGAGAAGCAGATGATTAATCATTTGCTTCCGGAAGAAATCGAAGAATTTCTTGGGAATCCTACAAGATCCGTTCTTTCTTTTTTCTTTGACAGATGGTCAGAACTTCGTTTGGGTTTTAATCTTACTGAGAGGTCCACTAGAGATCAAAAATTGTTGAAGAAACAACAAGATCTTTCTTTGATCAAAAATTGTTGAAGAAACAACAAGATCTTTCTTTTATCCTTTCGAGGCGATCAGAAAAGAAAGAAATGGTTAATATATTCACGATAATTACGTAATACCATCTCAATTCATCCTATTTCATCATATCCGAGATGTGATATGGTTTTGAAGTCACTCTACTATCGTAGAATAAAGAAGTGCTCAAAGAGAACTTTAAGAAAGTTGAGTGAAATACAAGTTCGTAGGGTAAATACTGAAGTCACTCTACTATCAGATAATGACTTAACTTAGATCGTAGAGTAATGACTTAACGATCGTATAGTTATGACTAAACGATCGTAGAGTCATAACTTGACGATCGAAGAGTCATAACTTAACGATCGAAGAGTAATGACTTAACGATTGTAGAGTTTAAAGTGACTTCAGTCTTTACTATAATAGAGCTACTCTACTATCGCAGAGTTACTCTACTATTGTAGCACTTATTTTATTTTTTATTTTGTAAATTTGTATACTATAATATTTTATTTTCAAATAACAATTAATCGTCTTGAAAATGGTAAAAGTCTCAGTAACTGGGATGTCTTTACTCATATTGATTGTATGTACTTTTACAACTCTTTTGATATAAGTACTCTACAATCCTAATACTAACGGCGTCGTTTTGCCTAGCCGACCTGCGGTCAATTTGAAAATTCAAATAAAGTTGAGGACAATTTAGTCATTTATCTAACTGTTAGTAGGAGTTGCGCTGGCAGCTAGAAGGACTAGCAGTCAGGCCTATGCCCAAACCATTAAATCTGTTATTGGACGATTGGAGATCTGATTGCTGAAATAGTGTTCATAACAAATGATTGTTATGAATCATTCCTCATGTGTGTGTGTCTATATATATATATTATGCACTTCCCCATTTTCACATGAATACTTTCATTTACAAGCTGGATTAAATTTTGATGTTGTTTTCAATCCTATGTACAAAAATATAATATGGGTCTACGATAATTATAAATTGTAATATATTGTTCACTGATCATCAGTGACCATAATAATAGTATGATGTTATGTGTGTGTGAGCTTTGTGTATGTTACTTTTCTGGCTGATGAAATGTTTGTGACCCCATGAAAGTCATGCATATTTATGAATATAATACAAATATAGATTAGATTAACATCATTATTAAAAGAATGAGAGAGTTCTCAATTAGAAGGAAAATAAATGAATAGCCAAGTCACCAAAAAGATGCAAACAGTAGGGGTCATGTGAGGAGAGAGTGTGTAAACATAATAACAATAGAAGATGACTTTTCAAAAGATATGAGAAGGGGCTTAGATCAGTGCTTAGCAACTCCGACCACCCACCGACAGTTGTGCAAGTCACTGCGTACCGGCTTAACTCTATATACAAAAAAAATATAATATATATATACATACACACACACACACACACAAAAATTAATAATTTTTTTATAAAAAAGAAAAAGAAGCTATGGTTAATTCACAATGCACCTTTTTAATTATTTGTTAAAAGGGTGATGAAAATTAAACCCTAAGATTAGTTTTGTTTGGCGAAATAGTGTTCTAGTGTTATTAAATTAGTACAAATAATCATATTTCGATCCATGTCTTTTGCAAACAAACAGGCCTAGGTAAAACAGAAAAATTTATAATGCTTTTGAGACCACCCCACCTTGTGTAAGACATGCTGGCAAACTTAATTACCAGCTTTCATATGTATATATGCCGGCCCTCAAGTCAGTCTTGGTTGGAATGACATTAATTGATCGCCAATTATATGCACAGTATTCACAGTACGTAGTTCACTATGAGAAGACCAAATGGGACTATTCAGTTTGGATTCAAACCAACATTGATTGGGACAAGTGATCTACTCACACATTGTTCATAAATGGTAACTGGAGACCAATTGTTAGACAGACATAGAGGGGCTCATGTAATTTTGTGCGCTTCACACTCATCACATGCAGGCAACTAGCCAAGTGGATGCGTGAATACTTGAGCTATATATATGCATGGGTTTAATTAATACAGTTTACTCGTATATATTTTTAGGGTAATGATATTTTCAGCGTAAATTTATAACTGTTATACCCAGTACAAATTTACACAGTAAACGTTGTGTTGGAAAATTACTTTCGCGCATATGGTTTTTACACTTTTTTGAGCTAAAAGTGAGATTTTTGCGCTGAAAATATCATTACCACATCTTTATCGTATTTAAATGGGTGTGAAAACTAAACCTATGACTATGACAAACAATGTAAAAGAAGGGCCGTTAGCAGTGAATGCAATTTGTATATCACTACTAGATATATATGAAGCACAAGGAACAGTTTGAGCTAACTAAATTTAGAAGCAAGATATTAAGGTTTCAATATAATGTCCAAAGAAAACAAGGAAAATGTTTTGGTATTGCTCCCATAAACTTCACTGCTCACCAGTACCAGATAGTTATTACTTATTGTGGTCCTTCTACTGCTCCACCAGGAAGTACCAATCCAACTCGATCCTACCTATCTATCCCTTGTGTTTATAATTTCATATTTACCTTATAGGAATGCATGGTATAATATGTCAACTTCTTAATTTTAACTGTGAGCCGAAACAGCTTTAGACGAATGAATCCACATTAGTTGATACATAAGAGGGGAAACAAATGATGACAACAAGCCCATAATATAATATTGTTTTCCTATTTTATTTTATTTTTCCTAAACGTGAGGTTTATGGTAACGTGACAGCTCTTTCATACATAACACATAGAAAGAAAATTGGTGGACAAATTTGAGGTCCAAATGACGTATCATTATTACATTCGTTGACAACTAATTGTCATGCAATAAAAGTAAAATTAAATATATATATATTTTATTGTTTTTTGAAACAACATGAATTAGTCATAATTATATACGTTGGTGGCTGGGGCATGTTAAGATGTTTATCTTTAGTAGTGCGGGTAGCACATCTTATCCAAATTGAGGTACACTATTATAGACAGGAGAGCCTAAAAAGATAGATTGGGGTCTGAGGCCTGCTGTGTTTGTTATACCGGGCCACCAGGCTCCAGGAACTATGGGTCTGCTGGAAGAAATCAATAAAATTTTGTTTTATAACCATCACAACAACCAGCAAGCAAGCCCCACTTTACTCGGAGCCACAGCAAAGATGGCCCAACAGTTCAAACAAGTAAGACAATCCCTACTTGCCTTTCCTACAGGAACATTTAGCTTTTTCCATATAAAGACGCTACTAAATCCTGTAGCTACGCTATGATGACAACAGACAAGTTTGAGCATTGAGCAACTTACACATACATCACCTCAAGTAAATTTACAAGGGGAACCGAACTTATCTCCTCTTGATATGTATACACACAGTTTGAGCTTAATCCCTCCCTCAACATAATTGAAGCTGGTGAGCAGCTCTATACTCATGACTGGACCCCTGCAACAAGCAGGCAGCATTGCTGGGAAGTGGGAACCAAGCAAGTGCCCAATAAAGAACGGACCACAATTTCCGTATTCTTGAGGGCCCATCTTGGTAAACTATCTTTACTATGTTTCAGACACATTATAAGGGCTTTCTATACCAATGAAGTCACTGGGCAGAAATTACTTGCACAACTATTTGAACAATATCAGCATACTGGCGTGGTTACTAAAACTGTAAAACATAGGCTACTTTCTAGGAAAAACTACCCAAAGTTCCCCTAAATACTGAAGGGAACCAATATACCTCATAGGCTCACAAGTCATAATCCTATACATAGAACAAATTCCAACAAAGATGACAAAGTAACATGCAAGTATTTAATATCTGAACATCTTATTCACTGACATTCCATATATCACAGACAGGCTAAAATGTCAGTCTTTACAACCAGAGTATCTACAGATCATTAACAAACACCAACTCAACAAATTGGATTAGTTAAGATAATCCAAGTGTCGGTCCCCACACTATTGGTATATGATTAAAAATTGAGATATATAATCTAGTACACTCAGTCAACTGTCATGCCACATCCAAATAACATGAAGATCAAACAGAATATTGGGCCCATGCACAAAACAAGAGAGTGAAAAATGCACATTCATTACATCCTTAAGCTGAGAAATCAACTCAACACATAATATGAATGAAGTGACCCATAGTAAAGCCTAATATCTCCACAAACAAACACATCCAAAAGCTAATTGCGAGAATAACACAGCTAGTATTATCTACCGTCCACGACACAAGACCTACTTAAAATTACTGAATCCGGCAATATAAATGTTCAAATTCGAGAAAACAATGAATGAACAGAGCAGGAAAGGGTTGCAAGGCGCAAATCCTCTACTGATCGATATCCCTCTAATCGAATGCATCATCATCATCATCAGGAAGTGGCTGACTTGCAGCTTTAGCAAGCTCAGCTTCATGCCTGCAGAGGTGTATGGGAACATAAGAACTCTAATTTGAAACAGCAAACAATAAGACAGAAGAAAAGATTTTATAAAAGGATATATTCTCATTTTTATTTCTGTGATTCTCAATTCAAATCCAGAAATGTATCTCCAAAATTTTGATGGGAAGGTTTGTGTAATAAAAATATCCCACATTGTGTTCCTCCACAGTGTCGCATGCCCATTAATGACATCAATGGCATTTTCATAATTATTCATAACAACACCACGACCCCTTCATTATAAAGAATGCTAGGAGTCATATTTGTGTCTGTGTCACAGCTTCAAAAATGTTGAAGTATTATATCTTTTGAATCCCATATATATATTATACTGCATTATTACAATATTATGTAACATCTAAAAATGGCAGTTGATAGTACTTTTAATTACTGGGAAGTAACTTCCTAGTTCCTTCAAACAACTAGGTATATGCTGTTACTACATAATTTTCGGAAGTACCAATTCTAATGATTCTCAACTTCTCATGCTTAAAAAGTGAATTATATTAGAGGGAATGACTTCTATCCAGGAATCAGGCAAAGGCTGATGTTGTATAGTTTAGAATAAGAACATCATGTTACGGACTTCTGGTTACAATAAGAAATACATAATGATTAAATGAAGCACAATAGGAGATTATGTGGCAACAAAGAGCTTACTGTTGCTGTGCAACCATGTCAATCTGAACTTCCGGAGGAGCAAGTGCAGGTGACTCGACAAAATGAAGATTGGCATCCCTAAGAGAATCCAAATAACCATCATAATTGGTATGGTGCACAGGTTCGCAAATGAAAAACGAAAAAATAATAGCAGCTGTTTCATACCCAGCGAGCTTCCTGGCAAGGTACAAGAATGGTTTCTCAAAATTGTAGTTGCTTTTTGCCGAAATCTCATAGTACTGCAAGTTTTTCTTCCTGTGGAATGTAACCTGCTTTGCCTTAACCTGCCTGTTCTTCACATCAACCTTGTTTCCACAAAGAACAATGGGTATATTTTCACAAACCCTGTAATTACCACAACGGACAGGTCAACTTAAGATCAAAGTGATTCACAAATCAATTGCAAAGATTAACAAAACATCATAATATAACCCGGGTGACAAAGATATTTCATAACTTTCTGACTTACCGGCATAGATCGCGATGCCATGTAGGAACATTCTTGTAGGTTAGTCGAGCAGTAACATCAAACATAATGATTGCACATTGCCCATGAATGCTGCATGCAAATATACGAACCTCTTTAAATATATACTGATTAATAGAGAGTAAAAGGAAATTTCAACATGAGTAAGATCTTCACCAGAGCAACAACTGACCAACTTTATACAATCACCATAAAAACAATTAGAAATCAGGAAGAATATTAGCAATTGCAATGAACCCTTAAACTACTTTAATAAAACAGAAAACTAAGAACAATTAAGGAAAATAGAAAACAACTGCCAATTATGCATGCCTAAGTTCGATTGTAAAATGTTAATTCGTACAACATAACCAAGCCTTGTTGTGCCATATAGTCACTAAAAGCAGGGAAAATAATAGTAAAATAATAATTTAATTCTCAAAGATGAAATGGGCAAAATAATGTAACAAAAAAGTTCACGATTTGTCATGTTATCACTTATCTCTAATATACAAGTGGAACCAAACAGTTTTCATCAATTTATAAAAGACAAGACATCCATATCCATAATTTTCAGGAAACTAATTTAATTACCAACTGTATTATCTCTTTCAAACTAAATTAAGTTTGTTAGTAATCAATAAATTACTTTTACTAATGTCGACCACCCTTCAGAATCTTAGGTGCAAGTATATTTGAGCAGTACATTAGAATACCTTACAAAAGCATTAATTTGTTGACGAACATTAAAAAAATACAACACACACAGTTTTCAAAGGTATTAAGCAGATACTGAAGTACGACTTTCACTAGAATGTGTATTCTAATTCTTTGCTTTTATATGAATGGAGTGCAACCATCCCCAGCAATTGGACCAAGAAGAGTGGAATCAATCCTTTTAATCAAGGATATGTATAATAACTTCTTCCACGAATGCAACTAGATAAGTTTCTCCATCCACAAATAAATATGGCTAATTATTATGATCAGTACATTTTTCTAGCAGGAGGAGTAATGTAAACTGAAAGACGAAATTTCAGAATTTGGATCAACTTCAAATTAGAGTGCAATACTTGGAATCAGGGACCTAGCATGGTCAACTTTTATGTCTAGTAGAGTTCATTTTAATGTTTATTTACGGTTTAGTTTCAGTAGGCTCAGATTTAGAGATAATTTCTTTGTTTACAGAGCTGAGGATCCCTTGGAAATTTTCTAGTTTTCTGGGCATAAGAAATACTAAATAGTAGTAACTAGATATCCAACCTTGACTTATCAAAAGAGAGTAGTGACCTATTCTTGACTAGTCAAAAAAAATAGTGGCCAATTTTTGTCAAGAAACGGGCTAATAGATTTTAATATCGATTGTGTCCACCTATCATATTCTAGAATTGAATGGCAAGCTCTTGACAGATTATTTTTTCCCCATTCTCATTGTAAAGACAAAGCATTTCTTAAATCTGGCATGCACAGGTGGAATCAGTCAGTAAGACCCTGATTATAATAATATTTATACTCTTATTGCACTTTAGTTTTCTACAATCATTGTTACCAAATACCCATACAGGCCAACAGTCCCAATAAAATCAAGATGTAGGTGCACATGTATATCGTCATGGAAGTTATTAAACATTCTACACAAGGTAAGACTTTTCCTAATAAAAAAACAGTTACTTTAAATAGATGATAGCCGTAGCATACAAATACCGGACCCTTGAGTATCTAAGAATAATCTCAGAGATGAACACTCAAGCATTTGATTACCTGAAAGAACCCAAGAAAATGTAACCACTATATCATGAAACATATAAAATACCTAGTTCCATAGTGCATGTTTAGCGACTTCTATTACTAGATTTGTAAGAAGTGTTGTGGATGTAGTCAAATAGTGTGGTAAATAATTGTAAAATAACTTCACAAAGATATTTTGGCAAGTATTTCAGAGTAGTTTGAAAAACGCGATATGTGCTCTTCCTAAAAAAGCTTTTATATTGAAACATTCAAAAATCTAATAAAACTTTTATTATGATACCAAACACGCTTATAACAAGCATGATTAGAAAGAAAGACGCAGCAAAATACAAAGCTATGGATGGAAACTCAGTTGACAATGGAAGTAAATCCCATAAAACTAAAGGCAAAAAAAGAAAAAAGAAAAAAATACATGATGCATTCAAGTCATCTAGTTCCCTCTCATTAAGTTTGAAATTACCTTTTAAGAACATGAAGCCAAAATAATAAAAACTCAGTGTGCAAGACAATTTCTTTTCTTTTCATTGTTAAGTATGCTTTAAAATAGCATACGGGGGGAAAACCATATACACAAAACGTACACAAGAAGTTAGGTGTATAAGACCACTTAAGAAACAAATGCCAACGCATCAAATCAATAACTCCAAGCAAACAAAAGGGAAACCTCTAATGAACTTAATTTACTCAGATTCTAAGCTCTATATGTACACAGCTCAAACAAAAAGGGAGAAAGTTAGAAAGAATTTAATAACTATACTTTACAATCAACACCTGGAACCCAGTGATAGTTATTCACAATTTTTGTGGCATTCAGAATTTGATAGACCCTATGTTACCAAACGCGCAAGATTATCAACATTTAAATATGTTTGTTGGCAATCACTTACTAGTAACCATCTCGAAGACCACCAAACTTCTCTTGCCCTGCCGTATCCCAGCAGTAGAAACGAATTTTCCCGCAGTTTGTGAAGAAGTCCAATGGGTGAACTTCGACTCCAATGGTGGCTATATAAGAGAATGAGCAGAATAATACTAAATCACTACATGTATATAAATGACAAGAAATAGGCAAGAACCATAACCAAAGCCTGCAGAGATTTCGGGTGTTCTCAAGAAACTTACGTTCATATTTTTTCTCAAATTCACCAGTGAGATGCCTCTTCACAAAAGTTGTTTTACCTGCATTGTTCAGATTCAATGAGAGCACCAATTTAAACACAGCTTCATAAGCCAAAAGAATTGAAACCCCACAATTCTCCTGGTTTTCCAACTAGGAATTTGACCTGGCACAGCTTTTAGAAAGAACGAGCTATTTGCAATACTAATTCTACTTCTAAGGAAAAAATTGAGGTAATATGGCATCACCACATCTACTATCCCAATAGATTAATTAATAATGGTAAAAGCTTCAAGATTGTAAAATTTCAGAAAAACAAGAGACTGATTAAAGTTCGTTTTCATAAACTAAGCAATGAATGGATTAAAAAAACTGCCGAAAATACTAATAAAACAAATGAATTTATATATACCAGTTCCTCCATCGCCAACAATCACAAGCTTAAAGCTCGGATAGTCAACAGTTTGCTGATTTGGAAGAGCCTGGAAACAGAAAACAACGATATCAGATTTAAAAAATAAATAAAATAATATTCCTAAAGTTCACATAAAATAATTAATAGGAATTGTTTCCACGCAAACTAACTGACTAATCGGAATAGAGAGATAGGGAAAGACAATGATTTCAAAACCCTAGAAACGCATAACATATATTGGTGCAACAAATAAATGTATATAGAGAGATAATATGGCAATCATACAAACACCATAACTAAACAACACGTAAGATAAATGTATAGATATGGATATAGATATATATATATATATATACATAGAGAGAGAGAGAGAGAGAATTAGTAAAACTTACCATTAGATTTGATTGTTTGTTCTGAAAGTAGCCGACTGCTTCTGTGCTATGCAGGCGCAGATAGAGAGGGGATGGAGGGAGGGAGGCGGCGATGTAGAATTCAAAGAGAGCGGGGCGTAAGCATAAGGCGTTATAAAAGCAAGGCCCAAAATCTGAGTAGCTTGAAATTTAAGCTGGCGCCACTCTTTTAATTTAGTCCGTCCGATTTTACTACTACTCTCGAGTGCGTACTTGATAGTTTCTAGAAGATACGAAATTTTAAATGCAATTTAATTTTCTCGATTTTAAATTTTTTTTTGTTCACCAATTCTTTCTAATTTTTTCGTTTATTTGGGGACACATCGTATACATGAACAATGTTAGAGCCTTAGAGGAGGTCTTAAATTTTTAATTTTAAATTATTACAAATTAAATAATGGGAAATTGAATAAAATAATTTATACTTTATTTGTTATTTTTTAATGACCTTTTATGAAGAATTACACAGAATGAAAACAATATAATTAATATTTTGTTTAATTTGTTAAATATAAAAATTCAATATTCCCCTCTTAAAAAGTATTAATAAGATAACAAAATTTATTTAATATTTAGGAATAGTATAAAAAACAAAGTAATTAATTCTTCGTTTGAATCAACAATCGACATATAAAAAGAAACTAATAAAGTACTTTATACTATAAGCAATCGCATAAGGTTTTCTCAACTAATATAATAATAACACATCATTTGAACTATTAACTCTGTTTTTTAATATAAACAATGTTAAGTGTCTCAATTTTATTGTCTTAAATAATATTTTAAAATAATATGAGACTATTATATTTATTTAATATTGCATCATTTGAGACATGTTTAATATACTAAATAAACCCCCAAAATATATTGAGACTAATGGGTAGTGCAAATATTTTGCCAATTACTATCTTATGTACAGTTGGTACTAAAAGGGAAAAAAAAAGGTACTCCTAATAAATAAGATTAATATCTTATTGTATTTTTAATTTTTATTTTAAAAAAATTTATGCTAGTACAATGAAATAATTTTAGAATATATTTCAATCATAAGGGCTTATGGGCTTAGGGGGAGTATGAGAAAAGATCAAGAGGAAAAATAAGAGAAAACATAAAAGAAACATATTATCTTTTTAATCGCTGAAAGCTTGCTGAATTTTTTAGCGTGAAGTTGCAAGGTAGAAAAAGAGATCTTCGCCACTACGTTATTACCTTTGATATTCTTATTGTATACTTAATATTTGGAACAATTTGTTAATGAGATATCAAATACTTAAAATTGTAATTAGTAAAAAAGATGAAGTTTTATTTACTCCTCAACGAGGTTAGTGTTTATTGATATCTTATAATCATAAATGAGAAATTCTTGATATTGTTTATAACGATTATGGGAGATTCTTGATTGTTGTTTATAGAAATTTTAATATTATAAGTTTAAATTTAAAAAAATTGAAAAAATCTATTCCGCGTGTTCGGTTATGACTTATTTTATAATTTATAAAATAATTTATAAGTCATTTTTAAAAGGTAACAATTTCTTACTTATTTTAAAATAATTTATAAATCATTTTAAAATAAATAAGTTTAACCAAATATAAAAATTATTTTATTCTTATTTTAATTATTTTTACAATTTATTTTATTTTATAAATTATTTTATTCAAATACTTTCACAATTTATTTTAATTTAATTTTTAACTTATAAATAAAAATAATATCAAATATTTTTATTTATAAATTACAACTTAAAATAATTTATAATTCATTCTAAAAGAAGTCATTGCCGAACAGGCCGACGTGTCCTACCGAAGACAAAGTGTTTGGAAACGAGGACAGGCTATAATAGCGCCGACCTCAATTGACCCCAATTTCACCCGACCATTGCCCAAGAGGAATACAAAATTAATTTTAACCCCATCAAAAATCAAGGCTAATTTGTGCCATGGCTTCATCGTCGTCCGATCCCTACAACCAGTAAGTCCTGTAAACTATATTTATATAAATCTATCTATATCATCTGCATCATATATGTAAATCTGAAATTGAATGTGTGAATTTGTTTTTGAAGGGAGGTTGCAATTAGAAGACAAAGAAAATCAGCTCCATTCAAGTTTTTGGTTCCTCTGGTTTATGCCCCTGTTCTTCCTCTCAGTAAGTTGCTATTTTTGTCTTTTCAATTATTTAATTGCATAATTGTTGATTAAAATGATGTTTTTTCTACATTTGTTTTGTTTGTTAAACATTTTTTTTACCTGGGTGCTGTTTGGTTTTCAGTTCGGCTAACGCTGCGGCATAAACCGGTTCTGAGGGATCGTTTGTTCTTTGGTGTGTTGGTTGGGGCATTTGTTCATGGCTCTTACTTGGTGTATCCTTTTATTGCCTTGACATATTATTGTTTCAAATTTCATTTTCATGTGAATTTGATTGATGTGGAAGGATAGTATTTAGCATTAAAGCTGCATCATCTTCTCATTAAAATTGAAATTTTATTTTAACTTGATATTCGTGTAAGTAAGCTGCAATACTTGGCCTTTTGCACAAAATATAGCAGAATAGTAAAACATGATTCAATGTGTATAGACCATAGAGTCGAGTAGTTGAAAAGGTTTTCAAGAATTTATGGATCAGAATCTGAGTAGGGTGGCAACTGGAAAGGCAGTGTTAAGTTGAATTCGCAATTTAGAATTATGTTGTGTATAGACCTGCAAACGAACTGAACCGTTCGTGAACAGGTTCAGTTCGAGTTCGATTGGATTGCCTTGCCACGTCGAGTTCACATATGGTATCACGTTCAATTGCTCGACCGAACATGTTCGCGAACCATGTGGTTCGGTACGACTTGTTCGCGAACAGTTCAAGTTCGGTTCGAGTTCGATTCGAGTGATTCGCGAGTAACTTGTGAGATGTTAGAGTATTTACAATATTTGGCCTAATTTTTGATTCAGTACGTTGATGATGTTTGCGAACATGATGATGTTCGCTAACATGATGTTCGACTATGTTCGCAAACTCGAGCATGTTCGCGAACAACTAACGATCCGAACTCGCACATGTGTGTCGGTTTGATCGTGTTACTCGAACATGTTCGAGTTCGGTTCGAGTTCGTCAAAGTTTGGATCAGATCGGATCGTTGCAGCCCTAGTTGTGTATCTGAAGACAAAACTAAGAAGAATTTGTATCGTCATTTTGCTGGAAATATGAAAAAGGGAAAGGAACCAAATTGCATGTTGTTCTGAAATCTTATTCGTCAGAATTTAGTACCTAGCTCAGGAAACTAAAGCTCAAATATTTGATTTCTCATTTCTTAACAAAAGGAATTCAAATTTATTAGGTGATTCTTTTTATTCTCAGCCTTCAAATTGCCTTTGTTTTTTTGTTTTTTTTTGTTAATCTGTTTAAAGTAAAAGGGTAGAGTAGGGAACATTTGTGGGGACAAGATCATGTCTTTGACATCAATTATATATTTTCTTAGTTTAAATATCAAATATCAGTCTCCACATTTTTATTTGGTTCTTGTGCACATTTTTCATCACCTTCTTACTTCGACTAGGACATGGAATACATGCATTAGGAGTTTCTATGTTAGGGTTGGTCCTCATGCAATGAAATCTTGGGTCATAAATCTAAAGAATGATAAGCTAAGTGATGACTTTGACCTTATTTTGTAGGATGCATACTGTTTGATTCAACCTCAACATTAGGACCACTGTATTGGAGAGGTTTTCTCCTCTAGTTTATAGTCATTTAACTATTCTGATCATCTAGTCTTGTTTTCCATCTGATACTGTTTCTCGGTTCATCTGAAGGCAAAGCTTTAATCTGCAACTCTCATTAAAGCCCCTCTATTTTGCAATTATTCATTGTTTTATATGGGATTCTTTTTCAGCGTACCCCAACTAGCTTGGGATAAAAAGGTTTTGTTGAGTTGAGTAGAACTCTCGTTAAAGGGAACAATTCCTAGTGTGTCCACACTTCTCCAAAAATAAATAAATATTACAAGAGAGTCCACTTCATGTGTTCGTATGGAAGGGGGATGGTGCAGAATGCCTGATTCTCAGTTCCCTGATAGTGCAATTCATTTATTTCTTAAATGAGGACTATACTTCATGTGGTCAAGTCAGTTCAGAATGTAGTTACTCTTACCTTTGATTTTGTGCGTGTTGGGGGTGTTGAACTTTAGAGGAATCTATTTTGGACAACTTTCTAATCTTATTGTGTACATCCAGGAACTAGGCAGTTTATATAATTATATTAAAAGGCATCTCAAGTTTGAAACTTTGTTCAATTTTATTTTTTCTTCTGCATTAAACTTTAATGCAACAGAAACCTCAACAACTCAATCTCTCCAGAAACGGTAATGGTTCATACTCTAGTTGGCCCTGTCAACTGGCCTGGGGGTTGCTTTGGAAATCATGCTTATAAGCTTATTCGCTTCCATTGACTAGAGATGTATGTAGTGAAATAGTGCCCGTTCAGAGTTGTGGAGTGCTCCTCAAAATTTGAACTTTGAAGTTTTTATGGCCCAAGAGATTAGGAAGGATACTTAGATGGATGTGGATCGTATATTATTGCTAGTCTCAGTTGCGGTTAGTCCATTTGTTTGATCATACTCTGTTCTAATTAGATAATTTGATCACTTCTTTTAAATATTTAAGAGTATGATCGAGTGGAAAGAAGGACAATGGGAGATAAATGTATCATATATCTGCCTTTTATGTGTCTGCACTCTGCACTTAAATCTTTTTTTTCTGGAGCCTAATTTTTCTTTCCCTAATTATGAACGGGTAATATGTAAACCCTTTGCTTTCCATGTTGGAATCTAATCACCAAGTGACTACCTTAGTTACATGATGGTTAAAAGATCAGACATTCAGTTTCTTTGTTACGAGTTGTGAAAACTTGGTGCTTACCTTGTCATAGGACTTTAGATAACAATAGTTGTATATGTTTATCTAAACTTTTTTTAGGCATACTTTTGTTTCTTATGATGATATTTATTGCCCGTCGAACTAGATACTAGTAGTTTTGATGGAAATGAGGCCATCCTCTGAAACCCTTTGTGACTTATATTGAAGTGTTACGAGAGTTGGGACTTACAAAAAATTAACTAGAGAAAAGGTTGATGTTGAAATTTAGTTACATATGGTTTGAAGCACACGCACAAATTATAATATATCACATAAAAGGTCTGCCTGATGGCTTGTTGCAATGAGTTTCGTTTTGTGTATGGTATTAGTACCATTGCGAATAGTCTGTAGCTTTCTGCTGAATCAATCAGCTGACTTTAGCCATAATAGTTAACCTCATTCGCAAAAATAAAATAAAATAAAAAACGAAAAAAAAACTCTTTTTAATGCTTTAGATGCCTTAAGTATCTACGAATAGACCAATATTGATTTTTGGGTTTTGGGGGAGGGGGAGGGGGTGGGGGGTGGGAATACACAATACTCGTGTAACAGCCTAAGAAATGAAAATGTTCTAACTTAAATATGTATCTGAGCTATTTATAATTGTTGGCACACACAATCAATTTTTTCATTTTGGTATCTGTTGTTTTTCCTTATTGGCATGTTTAGATCAGATCTATATGATGCCGAGAGCAAATGAACTGGCCAATCATGGATCAACAATCTACTCGGTTGATACATTTACCCGGTTGCATATCAGATTCAGATTTATACTCTGGTAACAGCATCACTATTTATTGACATTTGGGATGTAATTTTTGATGTGGATTGGTTTTAGTTGGATAATTATTTACTTCAAAGTAAATTTATTATCCAATGACTAAGGTGCTCTTTAATTGTGACATTTTATTTTGTTATCCTCTGATGGAGGAATTAGATATTTGGACCATTAAAAGTTTTGGATTATACTATACTAATGCAAAAAAAGAAAAGAAAAGGCGTCAATCAAATCTTGATTCTAAATTTATAATGCAATTATTATACAAAGCCAAAAAAGCATCTTTGCTCTACATTTTGCTGTTGGTTTTCATAAATTGGCAACAAGCTGTCTAGGACTTTTAAGAGACAACGTCTGTCTAGGGTTTGATCTCGTATTTTTTATAGAACCTATACTATTATTAATCCTAAGGGCCTAGGGGAAATCTGGGGAAGGGACCAAGAGAGAATATATGGGAAACTTACCTTCAATTCTTAAAATGCATAAGACCAGGAAAAATAAAAGATGGCAGCCGTTACCCATTCAAGTGATTGAACTATTGAGTTTTCTGCCTATGCATGCTACGGAAGTTAAAACACAGCCTTCTTTCTATATGGGAGAGTGAAAGGTTGAAAGGTTAACCCCCCCCCCCCCCCCCCCCGCGGCTAAACTGATCCATCCCCGGGGGCAACAATCAATCGTTTCTTCAGTTGTGCTCATCGCCTATTTATGAACCATAATGTTACACTCTTACTAAAACAGTTTATCTGACTTTCCAATATTGACAAAATCAAAGGGGTGCCTGCTTGGCTTATGGAACATGGAACATGTGAATGTGAATATGAATACTATTTAAAGGGGAATGACAGTGGAAGCCAGTATTTAAAGCACTAGTGTGAATAGATCGCTTTAGGTATATTTTATAAGAATTATGTGGAACTATGCTTTCTATATTAGATTGGCTAATTAAAAAAGGGTAAGCTAGTGAAGGTGGTAAGTGCCCTGGGTTGCCAAGTATAGGAATAGGGAGGGTGTGATGGGGAATCTTGGGGTCAAGTGGTTAGATAATAGAAATATTGACATGCCTGAGACTGAATCTTTGTAACTATGGCACAGACAAATGAAATTAGTGTTAGAAGAATTTTTTGGTATTCTGTGTGTCCAAACTAAAGCATTTTCAACCATTATTTTATTTTGCTTTATCTAGTTGTTTTAACTTTATAAATCAAGTTCCAAATCCCTATTGTTGATTTTGATATTGCCTCCAGCCTTGGAAGATTATGTAGGTATTTTAAAAGGGAAAAAGGCCTAAAAGAGAATAGACATCAGATATGAGATGTTTTATAAATTTTGGATTCTCATCCATTTTCGTTTGTGGAGCTACTACTACTTGATTTTCCGTTGAAATTCCATTCCTTATGCTGCGTTTGGATTGCATGAATGAGAGTGGGAATGGAATGAATTATTCCTATAGAATGAAAAAAATTGTGTTTGGTTGTTCCATTAAAATGGAATGAACCATTCTCATTTCTCCCAAATTTATGAATTTGGAATGACTCATTCCAGTTGAAATAGAATGAATCATTCTACTCTTCATTCTATTCCTTCAATTCAAGCGCAGTATTAGTGCGAGAAAAAATGTTAGCAAAGGGTTGTATAGAAATATACGGAATAAGAATTTTATGATATTAGATAAAAAGTAGAAGAAGATTGGTTACAAGAGAAGACTATTTGAAATATAACCTTATAGATAATTGACACACAATCTATTTAAGTTTGTCCGTTATTATTACACTAATAAATTATTAATTTTATGAATAATATGGAACAGAAAAACATCATTAGTATTTACAAATAACAAATTTTACATATGGAACTTTTTTTGAAATTAAAGGAGAATAATTTTATTTTATTTTTTTCTTTTTGGGGATTGTTGAGCTGTTATTTACTTCATCTATTCCTTTGTAATTGACGTAAGGAAATAAATAGATTTTAATTGAGTAAACTCGATATAGAATCTCAATAATATCCTGTAAAAATTCACTGAAAAGTAGAAAGAGAAAAAAAATTCTTATTAAATTAGTATTTAATTTTTAGAATAATATGAAAAATTAATTTTTTTAATAAACCTATAAACAATAAACAACATATATATATATATATATAATAGATAAAAAAGTGATGATTATGAACTACAGCAAAGCATATTCCTTACTAGATACCAGCAGCCCCCAATTGGTTAGGATTAGGAAGCTTCCTCATATCTTCGACAACTATATTTGCAGCATTGAGATGTCCGAACATTACATTCGGAATAATAAACAAAGGATAATCCACTATTATTAGTTGTTAATCCACTCATCTCACCTGCTGGCAATTGTCGGCCATCTAAACCTCTCATGCATCGTCAATTTTATTTATTACCCATCGTTTTCCACAACAAGTATTTCAAATTAAACACTTAACCGACAACATAATACAGTATTTAAGATAAAATTAATATACAAAGCCATCACCGTCATCAATCACCGATCAACCGTTTCGGAATCCATTAATGCAATAAAAATTGCATTATTGCACCACGAAAACCAAACTTTATACACGCACAAATATACACATTGATTGATTGATTGATTTAAGGAACCAAAACAAAATAAAAGTAAACAGAAAGTTTGATCTGATCGCTGGAAAACATAGGTAAAGTAGATAAAACTCTATACTAAGCTCGCCGGAAATGACGCCGGCACCGGAGACTCATAGATCGGACCGGTCGGAGTGATCGAAAGCTAGCCGAGAGGCGATAGCTGAGTGATACATAGCGTCGTGAAACGCCGTGTCCTTGGTCATCATCCGGAGCTTTCTTGCTTTCTCCTCTGTGAAACTCCCCGGGGCAATCCGAGATCTCATCGGCATCGGTCCGAGATCCGAGTCCGGCTTGGCTTCAGCTTTGGCGGAGAGATCGTACTTGTTGTTGACGTTGTTTTCGGAGTCAATGTAGTCCGGTTCGGAGGACCAGCTAAAGAGCGGGGTCCACCACTTGGATGACGATGACGAACTTTTCTGACTTTGCGATTCAGGTTTCCGATTGCCTGGCGTCGCGCAAGCTCGAACTCCGGTAGGTTGGAAGGGTAGAAGGCCAGTAGCCATTTCTTATCTTGGTGGAAAAATAGATAATTAGATAGATGTTAAAAAGGTGGAGAGGACTGGCGTTGGTTAACGTTGCGAGTACTTCACGGCTAGTACTATTTGTGCTCGTCTAGTATGTTAGGTCTAACAAATGGGGTTTTAAAGAGTAAGCGGATAAGATTGTAGTCGTGGCGTGTAAAGCCTGACGCAATGCGTGGGTCCTACTCGCGCTTTTTGTAACCTTTTTCAACCGGTTACCGGCGTACAATTTTGCAGTTTGAGCCGTTTGGCTTTTTTTTTTAATTTTTTTTTCTTTTTTAGTGTGGCAAATAATAATACCTGTGTCCGTGGATAAATGAGAGCTGATTAAAATTTTTAACTCTCTATTTTATTCCAGTTTTAAAAATTAGTGGGGGGTGGGAATATGAAAACAAAAATTAGTAACAAAAACTAACACATAATTACAAAACTCAAAAGAAGTACTGCTCCACTTTGTTTCGAAAATTAGATTATATTTTAATTTTTTAAGTTAATTTTTAATATTTAAAATCAGCATAATTTATTTAATTTTAATTCAAATAAACGTAATTATTTTAATATGATACTATTTATTATTATATTTATCATTTTTAAAATTTTAATATTTCATAAGTTAACTTAAAAACAAAATATATCTATAATTTAACTTAAAGAGTAACACGTCCCCACTGGTCCACCAACATTCATTCATACTCCGTCCATATCCGCAAGGAGCATGATATTTAGATGAATGTTTGCTATTAAATACTGTGGCATGATCAGTTTATTATTTGTATTGGATGAGACATTAATTAGATATAGAAAGTACAATAAAAATTTTATTTTGTAAAATATGTTTCTTATGTTGAAAAGGAACTAATACATTTGATATATTGTAGGAAATTAAAAAATTTATATGCTTCCCAAATATTATTTCTAAACTTACGTATAACATTTTTTTATTCTTTTTATTTTTTTGCTAAATAACTTCGTATATTTGAAAATTATCCAAAAATACAAATATAATTAAGAAAATAAAATAAATAAATGATGGCTAGATATATATAAGATATAACTCCTCATTTTGTGTATGAATTTTTGACCTGTTCATAGTGGTCAATGAAGTCTATTTTGTTCTTTTCCATTATTTCTTCCTATGAATAATATAATTCAAAATAAAAAATTTATAATAAATTTTATCCATTTCTATATACAAAATTATAGTAACCAACCTCAAAATAAATAAATAAAAATGAACGCATTAACATCAGAATTCAAAATTATTAAAAAATTCACAATTAATTTATGCATAAAAAAATGAAACTAATTCAAAAAAGAACGAAATTGAGTTTAACTAACTAATTCATCTCCCTTTCCCTTTCAGTTACCAACTTACTACACAATTAACCCCTCTTGTGAACAGGGAGCAAGTATACTCGAGTTTGATGCACATTCAAATTTTATTTTAAAATAAGTTTTAGAGTTTGTTTGGTTACTAATATTTATGATAACAGCGTTTGGACCTTCAAATATTTTGTATTATTTTTAGTTAATTATGTTTGAATCTCAACGCTTAATTTATAAATTAAATAAAATATATTTAAAATAAGTTGTTATTATTAGATGAATAAAATTTTTAAATATATTTAAACTTTTTAACACTCCAAACACATTAAAGGTTATAAATATTATGTAATCAAATACACACTTATTTTTTAAAACGCATACATTTTTTTTTCCCGACGATTTTATGTATCCAGATTAAGCTTGACAAAATATGAATTTAATTGGTTATAATTTTCACAATATGGATTATGGGTCAATTAGAAACTAAAACCACATTGTCTATTTTAAATATACATAATATGGGTTGGGCCCATATGATTATGGTTCTAATCCAGGTTAACCCATATTTTCTTCCTTCTTAAGTAAGCACTACTTCATAATCCATGTAGCAAGCCAGCAAACCTTAATTCTCCTTAAAAAATGCTTATACATAATAACACGAGTCTCATTTATTATTTATGTGATAGATTTGTAAAAATATCAAATTTATATTAATTTAAACTTTAAAAATGTTCCTGACTATTAAAAAAGCAATAGTAATTTTATAATAATCTAATAATTATAATTATCTTCTCAAAATCCTAATTAATATTTATCTATTTAATAATATATTTATCTATTCAAATGTTTAACTTAATAATTGATCGAAGTAACTTGTATAATATAATTCATTATTTATTATTTAAATAAATATTTAATAATATAATAATTACAATTATCTTCTCAAAATTCTAATTAATATTTATCTATTTAATGATATATTTCTCAAAGTCCATTCGTCACAAAATAACATTTTTCTTTTCTTTTTCCTTTCTTTAATTACCAAATATTATGTATAAGCATTTTTATAGTTGCATTCTACCTTCCTGTTAAAAATAGTCCAATATGTATTTTTTTCAAAAAAAAGTACTGTATTCGTTCCAAAATTAGAGGTATATTTTGACTTTTTAAAGTTAATTCGTGAAATTCTAAAACTCAAAATTGATATAATTTCGTTCAAGTTTTGAAAACAACAAAGATGATAATTAGTAGTTTACAATTGTTATATTTATTTGTATTAAAACTAAATAACTTCATATCAATTTTGAATTTTAGGATTTTGCGAATTGACTCCAAAAAAATCAAAATGTATCTCTAAGTTTGAAATGGAGGGAGTAATATTTTTATTAATCTTGGTATATAATGACATAATCTCATAATAATTTTATTGTTATATTATTATTTTTAAATTAACAAATTTTTAAAACAAGACGATTCAGGTATAGTGACGCATATTTGAATTCACATCCCATAAACCTCCTTCCTTTACATATTCCAAATACCCAAAAAAATAAACCAACCCAAACTAACCAAATTAATAAAATAAAAAAAATCCTAAAATAAAAATCAAGTAGGCAAAGCTAATTGAAAAAAAATAAAAATGGGTCAAAATTAGTTAACTGGTTTGGGCCCGTTTTTATTTTAAAAAATATGATTTCAAACTTTAAATCAACTCAAAGAATTTAAAATAGTTAATCAATCCAAATAATTCTAATTAATATAAGTTGATCAGCCAGTTTATAAACTAAATTTTGAGGTCTAATCCAGATAGGAAGTGGAGGTATGCCCTTATTCAACACAATTGTCGGTAATAATATTGCCAAAGCTCATGAGTCATGGGAGACTGGCCACGAACAAACAAGAAAAAGGTCCCCCCTTTGAACGAGTTAAAACCTAAGAAAATTGAAAAACAAATTGCGCACACTGTTTAGGCACGTGACGGCCCACCGGATACTCATGTTAGAGACCAAGACAAGTACTTACTCCAAACTTCTTCGCTTAGGAACATAAATTATATATAAAAAACATACACATAATATAATAATAAAAAAAGAAAAAAAGAAGAAAGTGAGATATATTAAAATTTTTATATATTTTTATTGATAAGTAATTTTTGTATATAATTTGTGCACGTAATATTATTGTTTTTATGTAACTACGACAACTATTATGACTAATATGTGGGCCATATGTGTGGAAATATCAAAATGTGATGTGGAAATAGCAATTTCCTATATATATATTCAATAGTAGGGATTGACATCAACTTAAATTTTCCTAAGTGAAAGAAATTTCATCTCTTTCTTTAGTTTCGAAATAACTTTTCCAAAACAAATATCATTTAGGGAATAAAAGGACAGAATGAAAGTTTTCTTTCTTTTTTCTTTTTTATTATTAATTTGAAATTAAAAGCGTAACTGAGTTGATACTATTAAGAAAGAGGTTCAAGCTCTAACCAACAAATAGTCGAACGGTTGACGTCTTTGACACTGGGATATTCCTACATCCTCAAAAATGGAAATGGGCGGAAGACCTTGGTAGGCTTCATAAAATGGGCCCATAACCATAATATCAAAATAATTTAATCTTCACTCACAATAATATCCTTTAAACAAAATAATTTTAACTATTAGTATTTCACTTAAAATAAATACAATTGTTTTCACTAAATTTAAAAATTAATATCACTGTTCATTTTTAAGATTCCACAAATTAACTTTATAAAATTAAAAAACATATATATATATATATATTATTTTTGTTTGGAATGTAGCATGTAATATATGTACCATTAATAAAGCTTGGACAATTTTTAATGGACAAAATTACCATAAACCTTGCAAAATAACTAGCCAGTATTGGTTTCTTCTATTCTTGAAATAGGAAGTAAGCCGTGTGCGCGACATACACTAATGCTGTGTTTGGTTCCCATTCCTTGACATGTATAGAATGGAATGATTTAAGGAATGAAATGACTTAAGGAATGGAATAGAAATGGAATGGAATGGTCATTCTCATTTTTGTGTTTGGTTTGTTCATTGATTCCGTCAGAAATAAAATTACCATTCTACTTTAAGTGTTTGATTTACATAAATTACATTATGAATAAAATGTGAAAAGATCTTTTTTGTTTTCTATATACTACAAACTTATAAAATGAATGAAAAAATAAATTAAATAGAACTAAAAGAACATCTTCACTAGAAAAATATATATTTTTTAATATTTTTATGCATTTAAAATTCAAATAAACCCCTTCATGAAAAAAAAATTAAAATTAAGCCTTAAAGCCAATACAAATCATATATAGAAATAAACAAAAATTAATATAGTATGCACTAACAAACAATTATTCAAGCTAAGATATATATATATATATATATATATATAATTTTGAATCAAACACCACACTTTTGAGACACTAGTTTTTGAAGTATTCAAGTAATAATTCTATATAATACCATGACATGATATATGTCCTATGAGAGGAAAATGTACACTTATTACCATTAATATAATAGGCCTAAAAGTTTAAATTCACTACATTTTCAAACCCCAAGTTCCACAAATAATTAATGGCCAAGACCAAAGAATGTTCCACTTTAGTCGGGGGGTGAAAATATCCTTAGTCGAGTTAAATAGTGTCTTATTCAGATTCTACTCGATTTTTTTTTTTGAAATTTTTTGAAAGTGCTTAAATTTGTACTCGAGTTCAAATATAATTTTGTGATCTTTATTCAAATTTGAATTTGACTCGTTTTATTGTACTCGAATTCGACTCGACTCAACTCGTTTTTTAATTAAACTATTTGCGATTATTTGAGGCATTCACGAATCAGAATTGAATCATTAATATTATGATAATATAAATAAATAAAACTCAAATCAACTATGTATTTCATAATTCAAAAAATTACATAATTTATAAAATTATGTTACTACATTATTACTTTTAAAATTATAAGATCACTGATTACATAAGATTCATAAAATTATATGCTAGTACATTGTTATTTTTAAAATTACAAGACCACCAATTACATATTACTTAATACACATTACATCAATTTCAAAATCAATTTTCTTCGATCCAATACAACAGTTAATAATAATATTGCTTTATTCTTTCCTTTAAAATAATAGTACTTGTTTAATTTAAAAATGACTATTGGATAATGATTTGATGATACTGATGAAACTCCATATAACATCATTTGATTCAAATATGGGTTCTTAATTATTTAATTTTTGTCTTCACAGGATAGTCTAAACAACCGGGTATATTTTTTATATAAAAATTAGTTACATATGTAAAACAAAATAAAAAATTTATATTAAGAAAATATTTAAATGAAACACACCATCATTAAAAAAATAATACTCTCTCCATTATAAAATATGGAATCAAGTTTTATTTTTTTAAATTAATTTAAAATATTTATAGTTCAAAATTGAAGTAAATAAAGTAAATTAGTAATATATGACATTCATTCTTGAATGGAAGAAATATGATTTCATTAATATTTGAGGAAATCACTTAAATATGAAATCTCTTCCTTTTGAGTTCAAATTGAGATTAGAGTTCTATTCCGGTCTGTAACCATTATTAGAAAAATAAGACTCTTACATTCTATTCCTGAGTTTTGGACGGAAAAGAAAATAATAGAAAATTTGAAATTTTCTTTTGTGTTGTTTTTGAGTTTTTAATAGAAAAGAATAGAAAATTAAAAAAAATTCCTTTCTTGCTTTTTGAGTTCTAATGAAAAGAAAAGAAAAATATCACTTTTACAAATTTACCATTCTATTAATTATAACCATGAATAAAAATATGCAAGATAAATTTAATCAAAGAAAAAAAATTCCATAATCAAATACAAATATCTAAATAAATATTAAACAAAAATTACTTTTACAAAATCATTGTCATACCATACCCAAAAGTCATCAAACATAATAACGACGGTCTTGATTTGAATATTTTGCGCACATAGTAGTAAAGATGCTTCCGTGTGAAAGACTACTCAAAAATAGCTTATGTTACTAGAAGCTTAATTAAAATGTTTTGACTTGGCATCAAAGGCTTATTGAAGACCTGCAATTCTAGGAATTTATGTGCAGCAGTCATAAACTGAACTTTAAGTGTTTAATTAAGAGCAAAAGACATTTTAGCATGTAATTTGATGTACTCATAAAACAATAAGTTCGAGTAGCCATAGGTTGATCCAATATGCATTATTTAGGTAGTGTTGGTTGCTTTAATATTCACCAGCTCCTTTGTCTTGGACATGCTACTTGCTTCTATATTTAACAACTGAAAATTATTCTTTGAATGCGAAGATACTTGCAATTTCTGTTTTTCGGTCCATATAATTCTTATTGAATGTGAAATGGTGTGTTTCTTATTGGTTTGTTGCAGTTGGATTGGGGGGAGGTCCGGTACAATTTGTACCGGACATTTGTGTTGTGCAAAATTTGGACCGTTAGATTTTTAAAATAAATCTAATGGTCACAATTACTTTCCCTTTTCTCTCCTCTCCTTTTCTCTTCCTTTTATAATTCCATTCCCCCTCTCCTCTCCCTCCCTTTCCCTTTTCTCTCTCCTCTCTCATTTCTCCTCCCTTTCATTTTGTACTTCCCCTCTTCTCTCTCCTCTTTCACAAATATAATCTTATTTTCATACAAGTGCAGTTGAAAAAATTATAGCTAATGGTAAAAATAAAATATATTTACTATGCAAAATCACATAAACAAAAACTCTAATTTTAGTTTACAAAAAATTAAATGTAAATTTATTTTTAAAAGTGAAAATTATGGTTCCCTAAAAAGAATTAAAAACTCAAAAATGTGGGAAATATAGAAAATATATAGAGAAAAAAATGGAATACAAATACCACCCCATATCATCGTTACTCAGTCACTCTCTCTCTCTAAAAAAAGAATAATTGTATGCGGACAGTTTTTTTTTGGGACATTTATTTGGCATTTCATAGTTAGCTTGCTCTTTTTTTTATTAATTCCAAACATATTTAAATTATGGATTTAAAAAAAATTAAAAAATTAAGGTGTAATTTGAATATATATCAAAAAATGGTGTATGGGTCCATACACCATTTTTTATACACCATTTTTTGATATATATTCAAATTACACCATAATTTTCACTTTTAAAAATAAATTGAGTTATTCTTTTTTTAGAGAGAGAGTGATTGAGTAATGATGATATGGGGTCGTATTTGTATTCCATTTTTTTCTCTATATATTTTTTATATTTCCCACATTTTTTGAGTTTTTAATTCTTTTTAGGGAACCATAATTTACACTTTTAAAAATAAATTTACATTTAATTTTTTGTAAACTAAAATTAGAGTTTTTGTTTATGTGATTTTGCATAG
Organism: Aralia elata; assembly: GCA_034770075.1. Taxonomy (NCBI): domain Eukaryota; kingdom Viridiplantae; phylum Streptophyta; class Magnoliopsida; order Apiales; family Araliaceae; genus Aralia; species Aralia elata. The sequence continues at coordinate 105,279,876 of CM068385.1, forward strand.
TAAATATATTTTATTTTTACCATTAACTATAATTTTTTCAACTACACTTGTATGAAAATAAGATTATATTTGTGCAAGAGGAGAGAGAAGATGGAAAGTACAAAGTGAAAGGGAGGAGAGATGAGAGAGGAGAGAGGAGAGAGAAAAGAGAAAAGATAAAGGGACGGAGAGGAGAGAGAAGAGGGGATAAGAGAATTGTGAAATGAAGGGAAAATGAGAGATGAGAGAAAAGAGAAAGTAATTATGACCATTAGATCTGTTTTAAAAAATCTAACAGTCCAAATTTTGCACAGCACTAATGTCTGGTACAAATTGTACCGGACCTTCCCCCAATCCATTGCAGTTATGCTGGAGCGCTATTTGTCGATGCTTGTTTGAAGGGACTTAATGAAGTTCCAGATGTGGTCGAATGTTCATTTGTACAATCAAGCATTACTGAACTACCCTTTTTTGCATCTAATGTACTCAACCTCAGTTTAACCCTTCTATATTATTTATCAAATTGGGGACATGAGTTGTAATTTAAAATTTATTATACTGAAAGTTGAGGATAATATGAGAATTATAAAAATATTACTTATTTCAATTTCTTTTCCGTCCAAATCAAGCCAATTTTGGACGGAAAACTTTGACAGGAGAAGTGCCCAAGTTTTTTATCCATTCTTTTTCTTTTTCGTTTATTAAAAACTCAGAAACATAAGAATTGAAAAGAAAACTTAAATTTTCCGTCCATTTCTTTTCTTTTCTGTCCATTTTAAAACTCAAAAACAGAGTGTTACCGTTTGAAAATTCAAATTATAGGATCAAATTTTATTTTTCAAAGTTAATTAAAAATATTTTATAATTCAAAATTTAATTAATTTATTAAACTTTTAAAAATAACAAATTTTGTAATTAATACCACTATTCAGATAGTTTACGGTTTTCTTAATTGTATAATTTAAAATTAGAATAATTTATATCAATTTTTAACTTAAAAATATTTTAAATTAACTTCAAAAAATTAATATTGATCTTTTATTTTGAAACATAATGATTAAATAATGTAATAAGTAGTAATACATAATTTATAGTTTTTATAATTGTATACTGATTAATTAAGTATACTCCATACTATAAACGAGTATGAATCATCGAACCTATATCAAGCAAGAATCAGTAAAATAATGAAGATTCGATACTCTAAATGAGTAAACTACTAGCTATTCACTTTGATTTGTATAAATATTCGAATATCAAAATAGATTCAAATTCGACTCGTTTAGGTATCAAATCCGAATCTCGTTCGAATTTTTCGAGTCAATCCCGAACCAAATTTCTAACCACTCGGATCATTTTCACCCTTTAGTTTTCTACCTTCCATTCCAGAATAACTACAACTATATATCTGTAAAACCAAAACCCAGACAGTCAAATCTCAGCCCTTGTTGTAAGCTGCCACATTTTGTTGTTTCCATGGGGTTTAATAATTTGGTATGTACCAAAATAAATTATTGGGCCAATGGAAAACAAAACCCACATTGTAAGGCTGATCCAGGAAGGATTGTAGATAAGCCAAAAATTTCAAAACCAAATATTCAAAAAACAATTATTCGCAATGAATGCCTGGAGGGCCCAAACAATGTTCAAGGGGAAAAGCCTTAACAAGAGATCCAATTCATATATCTTTTGTAGTCCTGAGCACCTCTCCACAAATAATTCACTTATTAACAACAGAAGATTATATTTGAATCAAGACCAATTGCATTGCAGCATAAGAAATGATATGTATTTAGGGAATTGTACGCTGGTAGAGGGGTAATGCTCCCAATGCTTCACGTTCTCCTCTCTCCCTCTTTACCTGCAAAAAGAGAAACAAGCCAAATGTAGGAAACCACACCAAAGGACTAGCTATATAGTGGTAAAAATCTATAAATCTCCTAGAATCTTTCATAGGATGAGAGAAAAAAAAAGCCATATAAAAGAAGGTCCTCTCAATAAATTTAGTTTAAAGCATTTTTCTATGTGAATTATGCTAAGCCAAAGGTCACCATCGCCTCCATAGATTCTCAGAGAGAGAGAGAGAGAGAGGCATAAAGACATATGTAAGGTAGGTAGGTCAGAGCAAAATAGTTACATTGTAACAAGTTTAGACCTTGACGGTGTGAGTGAGGTTGAATGAACAATTGGGCACAATATATTAATGGGTTCTTGCAGTTTTATGTTATTTTGTCGTATTTGATGTAATTTGATCACAAGGACTGGTATAAAACGACAAGGACCAAATTAGTGAACCCAGACATCAGGCCATGCAAGAGAGAAAACTGAATCTGAAACTACACTTGTAAAGGAAATTAACCGATTACATTTGTAAACAAAAAATAAAATCAACAGGTTCAAACGAACATGAAACTCAAGTAGTAGAGGAAAAAATAACAGATAAGAATGTGAATCAAAAAGAAACAAGAGGAAACTGCCCCCTTTTGGTTTGTGGCATGGGAGTGGAGAAGATACAAATGGAAGAACAAAAATGGTCCAAGTCCAGTATTTCCGATATTCAACAGATGATGAGAAGCAACGAGACGGAGTTCAGAAATGTTTACTTTAGTGCCCTCTCATTCAAAGCTTCTTGATAAGATGCAAGAAGATAGTAGAAAGCAAATGTGATGGAAAAGTGAGGGAAGAGAAGAGGTAGAAGAAGAACTATGAGTCTATGACAATGGTAATCTCATCATATAAGCTCCATCAATAGATGCTTACTACAAAAGTTAAAGAGTGCACACTTTCTTACACAACAATATCTAGATTAATAAAACAAATCATATGGGTGTTAAATTTATACTTTAATTCCTTCAAATTTAACAAATTTACTTATTAAAAAAAAGGAACTAATGCAGAAGGGTCTAGGACGGAAGTTGTACTTGATCTAGGCATGACTATTGCACAGTTGCTTCTCAATTTCTCAGTTCCTTAACAATAACGACTAGGAGTTATTAGTATCAGGCTCGAGTGGTGAACCCTGGTAACCGCTGCACACACTACTTGTGTGCTCTTATTCTTTTGATAACTATGTGGCAATAGGAAATGAGTGGGTTACATAGGTCAAGGCATGATTTTAGGAGATTTGGATGTCAACAAAATTTTAAAGGGGATGTATATCATGTGTTCAACTGGGGTATAATGTTTGCCGAATTTGGATGCAAGGGTGAGGGATCACAAAATTAAAGGTACTAATAATTCTACTTATAATTGTAAGAAATTTATTTTGTACCTATATTATTACTAGACAATAACTATTTAGACTGTTAATTATTGAAATTTGAGTGATTTACATTCTCTCTCTTTGTCTGAGGATGTGAGTAATGTTTGGGAAGTGACCTTAAGACATCGTGCGGAGTGGCCAATTCTCTATGCAGATAGGCAAAAATCTATCTTTCCATTATTTTCCATCTTTCTTGTTATTCTGTATCAAAGGCTATTTTATGGAATTTGTAATTTGGTATTCTAACAGTCCCCAATTGTCCACAAGATGTAGGAGTACTGCTTCCCTTTATATAGTAGGATAGTTATATAAATCCATTATCCGTTAGCATAACATAAGTATCACGCAGCCGTAATTGGTGCGTCTTTCATTTACAAGGCTCGATGTTATAAATATGAAACAAGATGGCTCGTATACAGATCATGTAGCAAGTATATGCCACTGAAAGTACTAGTATCTACATACCATACTCAAAACTGATTCTATTATTGATGAAGTGCTTGACAGATAGCAATTCAAAAGATGCTTCAAAAAATCGATTCCAAATAAGACAAAATGTGAAAATGTACAAAAGAACAAAACATGCAACCAAGAGAAAACCCAGAAAAGAAAAAAGAAAAGTTGAAAACCCAGTTTCTCAAAAGCACTCACCAGGGCCAGCATATCTTTAAGATAGCTCCTAAATGGTGTCTGCATTGCCTGCATACAAATAACAGAGAAAAATAAGCTTAATAAATAATTTACAAGATACAAGTATTTCGTAGGTCTAGCTAGTTCTTAATGAAATTCTTATCCAGATTACCTCAACTCCAAGTCACCAATTCTATGCATGTACTGAAAACCAGTCTGTTGGATATACTTTCAGAAATTTCAATATCAATTATATTGCTAAAGTCTAGTTTAAAGAGAGGGTGACAAAGCTCTAAAATGTTTTAAGATTTCAGTTTCCTTTTCCTATCGTTTTCATCTGCTCTTTCCAGACTAGATGACAAAAAAGTTCTGGTTATACAACACGTCTCTAAGGTTTTCCAAATTCTCAAATTATAATTTGAACCCGAACAGGTTTCACTTCATCACTCTAAAATCTGAACACAAATATGCATACATAAACTAAGGTAATCAATACATATATAGAGAGAACACCTGCAGATCTTCGGGAAGATACTCGTGTTTCATGGAGAGATCCATGGCACGCAACAACCGCTGGTTTCTGGCATCAACGATTTCACGAGGCAAGCGTTTAAGCGCTTCCTTGATGTCCAAATCTTCATACGGATCGTACAGATCCTCGAATCTCAACCCTAATTTTTACCAAATTCAACATCCAAACACAAAAATCATCACTAAAATTTGTCATTGCTGTAAATCTATAGCGATATATAGAGATATAAATGGGGAAAAAAGGAAGGTTAATTACCGAATTTGCGGAGACTTTTAGAGACAGAGTTTTTGTGCATAGCTGCGAGAAAGTTCTTTGATGGATTCAACAGCCACGATGACATCTTCGATTGATTTCACTTCTCTAATCTCTCTTGTTCGTCAATATCCCAAGCTCTCGTCGCTCGAAGGTTACCGGTCTCCACCCTATACAAAAACCTAATAAGCGCCGTCCGTTTTGGTCAAATGCAGTAAGAATCTGCTCGATGCTTTTGCCTTTTAGGCACCAAATGCTGTGTTTTTGTTTTTGTTTTTGCATAATTCTGTGTTGGTTGGATTACTTTTTTTTTTTTTAAGAAAAATTCTTTTTGGAAGAATTAAGTGTGGTAATAATTTAAAAGGTTATTGATTTTATTATTATTATTTTTTATCATAGTAAGTATAAGAAAAATACTTAGGTCTTTGATTGATATATATATATATATATATATATATATATATATAATGCAAAGCACAAGTAAGCTTGAAAATAATTTATTAGTTAAATTTTATATATAATATTTTTGAATTATATTTTAATTGATCTTGAGTCAACTCAGCGATCCAAATTTAATAACTTAATAGCTTAAAAGTTTTTTTTTTTACTCAATTTTTAGTGACAAATGATACGTTGTATCTTTAATAATAAATATGTACTAAAATTTTATGAAAAAAAAATATAATTTTTAAACTTTTGAGGTGATTTTTGGGAATATCAAAATTTATGACCAAAAAAATATGAAAATAAAAAAAAATATTCTGAACAATTGAGTCACTATCGTTAGGCTACTCAGTTAACTTAAGACCAATCAAAATGACTCAGTACTTACCTTGTTATATATTAATATTGGTATTTATATCGGTATAGATAAATAGATTGATATAGATGTATCTATCTAATTATTAGAAATTCTATTGTTCACCAAAAAGAGATTTTATTAACAACGTTATTGGTAGTTACATTAACTTGCGCTTTTGAATGATTATAAGGTTCTCGCACAATCCACAAGTTTTTTCATATTTAATACACCTATACAAATTTTAATTGTATTACAATATATATATATATATATATATATATATATATATAAAAGTTTGAATTCAATATTTAAATCTATTTATTAAAAAAATTAAACTTGAATAAGTAAACATTTAGATTAAATGTGATAAACTAATGGTAAGACTTCTTTCTTACTGTGCAAGCTTATAAGGTCATAGTTATCCCTAATTCGTTTTTTTTTATCCCTTCCTCAGGTTTCCCTTGATTCCTAGGAATAAAAATGTATCCCTAAATTATTAAAATTGATTCTTAAAATAAAAAATAGAAAAAAAGTAAAAAAAAAAACTCCACTCCAATTTATTCAATTGCAACTTGCAATGCTAATTAGCTTTCAATCAATAATTACAAAGAAGATAAATGATTTATAAGTCCACTAATTGTAAGACAAATCTGGATTACAACTAATATGGAATTTAAGAGATAAAATAAAATAAATTAGTGTGAACATCTTTTTTATTTCCTTTTATTTTATGTATCAATATATATTAATATTTAATATCGACATAAATTGAATCTTGTACGTGGAAGTCATTGGCTCTTACTCTTTTTGGATTTTTAGTTTCCCACTAAATCGTAAGAATTTTATTGCAAATGAATCCAGAATCTGTATTTGGAAATAAAGCTTTTGGAAATATAAACGAGATGACTAAAACTTTGAACTGATAATCAATTCCCAACGAAAGATCCAATTTGATTAGTAAATCTGGACCAGGCCATATCAACCAACAGCAATATCATTCGAGGCTTCAAAGTTTAACTCACTTTCTTTTTCGGGACAAGCTCATTTCCATATTTTATAATCCTTTTGGGATAATAATCCATTTATTTAAAAATTATAGATACATTTTAAAACGATAATTTTTAAGAAAAAATTATTTTTCAAAATAAATTATTTATAATTTTTAAATATATATTAATAGTGGTGTGAAAGTATTTAATCTACGCATAGTATGAGAAATGACATACTAATAATTTCATACAATCTTATAATATAAAAAATAGAATGTATATTTACTTTTTGAACATATTTTTTTTTTAAAAAAGTATCTCTAATTTTATAATGGAGGGAAGGAACATTAATACTATTCTTGTTATCGAATAAAATAACTCGTACATAATTATATTTGTTTCAATTTGATATATTTATTACAACTTACAAATATAATTATTCGTAAGTGATCGTATTAAGAATGAAGAAGTTCTACTTGTACCTGAACATAGTTGCTAAAGTTTTATAAAATATTCAAGAAATTATTTATTAATAAATAATATATGATAAAAGTTGATATTATTTAGGGCATCAAGAATATTACAATCAATTTTCTGGGATTTGTTTTTAGAATATATGAACCCCAATAAGGATTTTGAAATACTATAAAAGTACATTTTGATCTGCTAATAAGCCTTTTTGGCCAAAATCACTTTTTTTTTTTTAATTAATTTAAATCTTTTAAATCTAAACATAAACTAACAGTTTAAAAACCATTATTACTTTTACAATAAGATAGTAAGATACGTACTAATGAAATTGAACTCCCAGATCAAGAACCAAAATCTAGTAGTCTTTGTTGTAGACTGTAAAGTATTATAGCATGTACTTGGTCCAGATTTCTGCACCCTTCCAGATATTTTGGAAATCTCAGCCCATTAGCTATAATCTAAGAAAATGGGGTTGGACCCATAACTAAAATTGGCCCAATTTCTGGAAACATCTTTGCACGGTCCTGACACCTAAGTCCAAATGACAAATTTTGCAATGATAGTCATCCAAATTTATCTAGTACTCCCTCTTTTCTAAAATTAAAAAATATATTTTTTTTGGCTAAAAAAAGGTATCTTTTTAAATTTAGATTATAAAGTAAAATAAAGATCATATCATAATATTACTTATATTTTAAATAAATAGAGTGGTACCATGCTACAGCTACTACAACTCTAACTAGTATTCTGAATCTATTTGAATAAGTAAAATTTCTTTTAAAATCATCTATTTAGAAATGAATCTTTTAATTAATTTTCTAATTTCTCTCTATAAATAATTTTAGCCTCTATATTTTTAGATATGAGAAGAGTCTTTGATCTATATAAAGAGACCTTCCCCCAAGTTTAGGCGTTATTGCTTTCTCGTTAAAAGATAAGAGCTAGTCTTTCGCTGAGTAGACATCGGAAAGAGAGAAAGATGTTTCTCACTTTCTTACATTATTTCATATAATTTTTCTTATTTTATCTTTTTATGGGGTTTCTTTCTCCTAATTTGGACTTTTTTCCCCAATCTATATAGCCTTTCTTTCCTTCGTTTGAGATTTTTCTCATTATATATATATATATATATATATATATATTCATGATCTCTTTATAGAGAAGATTTGATTTGTATTAATTGAAGAAGACAAATCTATTCAGATTCGAGTATGAGATTATCACGATGATTTCCTTTTCGTTACTTGTGTTGAAAAACTAAGCAAGTTATTTATTTCTGTGTTCTTTTTAAAAATATACATGTTCTCAAGTTTTGCGTTTCAATTTGGGACGGGAGGACCTCTAGTATTTTTGTAATTCAATACATTTATGCATGAAAATTATTCCTTGTTCTTTTTTAGGGTTTTATCAAAAATATAATGTATCTTTAATTTAAAATGAAGAGTATTTATTAGGAATCACAAATAAACTCCATAAAAATATGATTCACATAACAAATCGACTCTATAAAGATGGCCTTCTGAAATAGTATGATTGCAAATTGCTTCTTTTTAAGCCAAAAAAAAAAAAGAGAAAAATTTTCAGGTCAACTGTTTACATAAAATTAGATTTTGTCAAACGTGTATAAGGGAGAGAAATCTTTTATAAGAAATTTAGAAACAAAAGAATCAAACCGAATAATATTTAAAATACTCCTTTCGTCTCAAATTAACTGCATAATTTTGATTTTTTTTAGTTAAATTGACTATTTTTAAAATTAATAATTAAGCATATATAAATATATTTTTAAAATTATAAAAATTGGGGTTAGTAATAAATTGTATATACTTTCTTTTGGTTATAATCTCTTCACCTATATTTTAGCAAAAATACTAAAAATATTAATTTTAAAAATAATCAATTTAACTTTAAAAAGTCAAAACTGGGTAATTAATTTGAGACTTAATTCAAAACTGTGCCGTTGATATTTTCTTACTCCTATTTGATAGTATATTATTAAGTGGGTCTCCCTCTACCCTCTAGGGTCTAGGCAGGGTTTGGAAAGAAAAATGGTGACAAATCGGCGGAAAAAATCTGCCCGTGATTAAGAAAGAGATTATTTTTTTCCTTATAAATACAGAAAACACCACAATTATTCGTAATTAAAAAGTAAAAATTATTGAAAGTAGATGTATAGGCCCGTGGAAATGTCACTTTTTGTGATGTTTTAAAATAAGTTGGCTACTCGGCTTGACTGGAATAAAATACCAGTAAATGGCAATGTAGCATGATCATGATCATGATCATGACATGCATTGATTGCAGATTCTTATACCAGTATTTTCCAAGTTTATTAATTGATTCATCCTTCTTTCTCTTTATAAAAATATTAAGTATAAGTAGGTTTCCACTTAAGTTTGAGACTATTAAAAGTCACTGAACATGGGATCCTCATACAAAGCAGTTGTGTTTGTATAATTAAAAAAAATAAATATATAACTTTTATATCAGTGCAATTAATTTATAGTAGTATAAAATTATTCAAATAAACTGCACAAAATCAATTGTCTAATGTCCAAATAAACCAGCCGTCTAAAATTGAAAATCAAATGGCTACTACTATATGGCAGGTCAAGCTTTAGGCCGCATATGGATCCCATCCAGTTATCACCAACGTGGACGACTGGTATAGGAAGAGGTTGCCGGTGCAAGTGGTTTCTTTGGACAATAGTGGTAGTACAATTAATAATGGATAGTTTTGGACATTTATGTTGATTGAAAATAGAATATACTCCGAAATTGATAGGGGCTGGACTGGGCTAGGCTAGAATTTGGCTAGTTGATCGGTAAATTCCAACCACCTACTTACATATCATCTCCTTAGAATCCGGATATCATTTACTACAATTTCTAAGAAATTAGATAACAGATCGTACATACTCCGCATCGTTAATAATTTTGTTATTAGTGTTCGGGTGCAAATTATTATTTGTCACATATAAATTGAGGGAAGAATAGGCGTATAATTAATATTGTTAAAATAAAATTAATTATATTATTAAAGTAATAAATACCGTTAAAATAATTACAAAAATATCGTTAAATAACTATTTATTACTTTTAGTCTTTTACAATGGCAATGCACTAAAAATATAATGAAACAAATATTCTTAAGAAGATGAATTTGGCTTTCCTCCAATATAGTACAATGCCGCGTTAAACATTAAAGAGGACTTGAGTGGTGCTCCATATTTGATCCCACGTATGAATTACATTCAGAAAGTCAGCTCAATGAGTTCGACGTGTTGAGAATTAATTACTACTTACTACTTATTTCTGGCGCAGTCGACTCAAGACTTGGTTCTTATAACTGCTCACTTGACTAGAGAGTTTCAGATTTTTTTGTGAAAATGATAAAGAGGACCACGTGCACCAATTAAGAGGGGTGAACCCAAACCAAGTACTAATAATATTAGCAATTTTTTTAATACAAGTTTCTATATATTCACGTCTCTTTCTTCTACAGAAAAATATCTCATTTGATAATTTATTTTTTAAAAGATAAACCCTATTTTTATATGGGAATATTGTATAATGAATTAATGATACAGTGTCCGCAAATTTAGCATCATAACTTTATTAATGTTATCAATATCAGAAATTTAAAATTTTATAAATTTTACAAATCATATTGCGAACGGAGATTATAACATTACCTAGTATTATTATAGGATAATTGAGACGCCGCATAGGGAAAAAGATTATTAGCTTCCATTTGTTCCCCAAAGCAAGCTAGCCCAAATGTGTTACCAGTCAAACACAAAGAGGTATAAACCAATTATTCCTCTAGTCTGTTGTATAGGAGTATCATCTTAAATTAACACGAATGATTTTTTTTTTCTTTTCCTCTAGATAGATTGCCTTATTCAATTAGTCAAAACAGAGACAGGGCCAGTTGGTGCCATATGTAGGTTGGTCTTCAAATTGGACCGTGTGTGTGTCAAAATTTGTGACCACAACCCACATGCAGAGCAGGGAGCTTTAAGTAGTTAGCAGGCAGGGGACACTTTCCTAGACATTACTAATAAATTGGACCAACTGACAAATACTGACTTTGTTTTGTTTATGGACGTAAAAATCTATAATTATCCTATGTAGCGTTAATTTATCTCATTACATTTTTTATTCAATTAAGATCTTATTTAGTGCACTGTAATTATAAAATACAACAGTAAGTCTAGGCGGACCGGCCAATTGTACCGGAAAATTGGACCGGTCCCCTAAGTTTACCCATGTTCCTTTGGTTTTTTTTTTTTTTTTTTTGGTATATATCCAAACATATTTATACTAGGGATTTATAAAAAAAAAATAAAAAAAATCCAAAAAAATTAGGTGTAATTTAGATATATATCAAAAAAATGGTTGTATGGGCCTCCCTAGTATAAATATGTTTGGATATATACAAAAAAAAAAAAAAGCCAAAGGAACATGGAAATGTCCAATTTTCATGTTCAAAAACCATGTCCATGTAGAAGCACTCAAAATACAAATACAGTGTTTGTGTCTCGTGACCAATTATGATTAGATCAAAAAAGAAAGGGGGGGGGGGCAATATCTTACTAAATTGTAAGAAGTGAAGGGGGGGACAAGTAAAACAAAATTACACTTTTGGTGTGATAGTTGTTACAATATGCCCAAGTCCAAGTCCGTGTCCATGTCTGTGTCCATGCCCACGTCCATAAATAGAAAGCTCGTAAAATCAACTTGTTCACAATCATGAATCGGAATCCTTGGTCCATATGGTCCACACTCCCCACAGAATTATTTGCCCTTTGGTTCACATGCAAATTTTGAGATACATGCATTACACCCCATTTGAAAATGTTGGACCAATATTGTCAATGTGCCCAATAACGTCCACAGTTGTAGTAGTACAACTTGTGTTCTCCCTCTCTCTCTCTCCCTCTCCCTCTCTCCCTCTCTTCATTTTATTTGGTAGTTCAACTTAAGTTTTCCTTGTTTTCACTTCTTTGCCCAAACTAGTTTGAAAGAATATACCAAATTGAATTCCCTTTTGCCTCCTTTATTGGCCTCATGATATTAATTTTTCGTCATGAATGATGTATATAACACGTCTAGTTTGGAAAAATTCATATCTACCATTGAGAAAATAATCGAATTTTATGAATGTCTATTTTTTTATCGGTTTGACGGATATCCGTATCGCCAGAGTTGGTAAGCCTGGATTATTGGTTAAGTTCATATATATATAAAAATTGTAAGTACATAAATTACTTATAATTAAATAAATTCATATCAATTTTGTACATGAAAATATTTTAAATTGAATTTTTTAAAAAAAAGCAGTCTTAATCCTATATTTTAGAGTGAGAATTATTAAGTTCATGAGGAGGAGGATAATGTTAGAATGATAAGATCATTAATTTCTTTATCCTTCAAAAATTTAAGAAGGGAAGGGGAGAGAGAGAGAGTAAGAAGATTCTATTTTCTTCCAAATTGGTACGTAGGGTAAGGAATGGAAATGACAATGAGTCAATGACCCTATATAAGATCTCTTGTGGGCCTGTGGCCTTCAAACTATTTCCTTTTCAATATTCTACAACTTTAATTAATTTTAAATTTTGCAACGTATAAAAGGGTATAATGATAATGCCTATCTAGATCCCGTCCCTTTCTCCCTTCTTTCCTTCATTCTTAACCTAAACACAATCATGCATGGGAGTCGGCAAGTAACTTTTTTTTTCTTCACCAAACTCCAAACAAAAACAACTAAACATTCAAGAACACATGCATTTTAAAGTCAAAAAGTCCTTTGTATTGCCAACTTTTGTGTTTTTGGTCTTAGTAAGACTTTCAAACCAAGTGATCTCTAGCTTGACAAGACGAAGGTGAGATGCAACTAGGGGCGGATCTAAGAATTTTTTGTAACATGAGCAAATTTCTCAAATGCTCAAAGCCTCAAATTAAATTTACTTTTTATATTCAAACAAAATCATGGATTAATTTCAAAGTATAAACTATTTTTGGTATCTTTTTTATAAGTTTCAAATAACTTTTACTTGAAATAAGAGAAACAAACCATCCAAAATTTATACTCAAAACACCAAAAATTATGCAGGGTCCATTAGTTAAATGCAAAGAAGTAAAGTGATTATAACAACTAGAAATGAGGGGCTACTAAATTCAAACAAACTACAAATTTTAAATTATCAAATAAAAAAATCTTAATTTAATTACCTTTTAAGTCTGATTACTCTGATATGCGCAAGAGATAGTGTCATAATGGATATGTGGCAGAAATATTGGGCCTAGTGGCGGAGTCGCTAAGATGTAGAAGAAGTAGTGGCGGAGCCGGAAAGCGGAGATGCAGAATACAGAAGCACCTAGTAAACAGAAGCAGAATGAAAAGGAGAAGAAAAAGCTACATAGTCCGTACTTATATTTAAAATATGAATGAATTTTTTTTTGTCCCCTCCATGTTAAACTCTTCCATTAATTTATTCTTTAAATTTATTAATTTACGTATCTGTCCTTACTCTTATACCTACATAAAAAAAAAAATCCAACATAGACAGTTGTTTATGCTGCTTATGAACAAATCCGCCCCTTGATGCAACTACATGCAGGCCGTTGGTATAATTGGCACCTTTTGCATGTGTTATAATTTAGTTTTTGGTAAAAAGTTCTAAGCCTAGGCTAATTCTAGCTCGAGTATATATACTGATTATTCTGTTAGATATTTAATTAGGTAATTTTGTTAATGTGTATTATTTTTCTAGTAGCACTATACAATTCGATGTATTTTTATCCTAAAATACTTAAAATTATAACATTTTATCTTGTTTCTTGTCATTGTTTTAATGTCACCTCAACTTAGCAAGTCATTATAAAATACTCCATCCGTCTTTAAAAAAATAAATAAAATATAAATTTCACACATATTAAAAAAATTTAAAGTAGAGAAAATAGAGTAAATAAACTTTAAATTTCTCTTTAGTGGTCCCACAAAATTCATAAAGTGATAATTTATTTTATTTTTTATATTAATAGACCCCACTAAATGACATTATTATCCTTCTTTTTATGTACTTTATCTCATAATTTTAGGGATAAAAATAATTGTATCTTTAATTATCCTTTTGAGAACTGAAGGAGTATATTTATATACACATTCAGTGCTATATCTAAAGACACACACCAAGATAAAATAGTAATAAAAATATTTTTTTTCTCTGCTCTATAACACTTTTTCTCTGCTCTATTTATTATTATTTTATCTTAGTGTGTGTTTTTAAATGTGATACTAACTGTACACGTAAATTATTCGCATTATATTACTGTCAAATTACGTTAATGTGACCCTAACCGTCCTTGACCAACTAATACTTTTCCAAACAAAAAGTGAGGCAATTTTCTTATACTAGAGTAATTAATTAACATCCATACTTTTGATCCATGAGTGCTGATCAGTAAAACCAAACCCTCCTATTTTTTCATACAACCATCCGTTCTGCCCACTGACTATAATTTAATACTACAACTATAATTTTCAGCCAAACATTCTTTAAACAAGGAATCCAACCATGTTAGAACAAACATAGAACGCAATATTATGTGTCAAAAAATGATTAGGTTTGCGTGTTTTCAGTAATTATCATCATTATTATGATTAATGATTTCTGCTTTATGGTCGTTTTGCTTTTAAGTTTTCACATTCTGTGGTAAAGAATCAACTAGCACGGTAGGCAATAAATCAAACTTTGTGCCTACGATGGCTTTTTAAGCACATATATATATATATTTTGAATGTTCCTCATTTTTAGAATTTTCATAAATGATGATTAAAAAGACATATCACACTAATAATTTTGTAAGATGAGTGGCCGCGCATAGTCTAGTTATCTTATTTGATCAACATTCCACCATAATGTTAGCCATGAATGTTTGGCTTATTACTTAATTACCAACATTTTAGTAATAATTTTTTTTTTGCTTAGCTAAAATATAATAGTAATAATAATTTTAGCATAACTTGAATCTCAGTATCCAACCAATTATAAAATGGAGCAACCTTTATTTTTATTAAGATAGACTAAAGTGAATTGTTATTTTTTTTCTCTTTTCAATTTTGTTAAAAAAAAAATTTAAAACAAAGGAATCAAAATATTATAACAACCTAACTTGACTACTTTTTGTGCACATAACACATTTAAACATAATTTTTTCCAAAAGCAACTTTTGTTTCAACCTTTACATTAAAAAATAAATGGAAAAAATAAGTATAAAGTGTGTCCTAAAAATCATAGTTTCACCCACTTCTTTAGTATAAATAACGTATACCTTTCAAAATGAGCTCTTCTATGCGATCATAAAATCAGACATGAGTTCTTTACAATTTCATCTATTTGTATTTTGATCCCCTATTTTTTAATAGGGGTCATAATACAAATAGGTGAAATTGTAAAAGCTCATGTCCAATTATCATGACCGCATAGAGTTTTTCCTTCAAAATTGATGAATTTTGTTTCAAAAACTCTACGCGGACATGATAATTGGACATGAGCTCTTTACAATTTTACCTATTTGTATTTTGACCCTCCCGCATAGAAAAGCTCATTTTTCTTACAATTTGTTTTGAAATTTCCAGGTCATACATTAAATAGACGGCAAATTAAAGAAAACAGTAATTCAATTTTCTGAATTTAAATTAAATGTCCATTTAGTCAGAAAATAAGACGCCGAGATTACGCTGTCGGTAGTTCATAGAATGACGTAGTTAGAATCGAGTTATTCTTGGTAAAGTTGCACTTTTCTACCAAGAGCATTGTGTTGGAAGTTTGTCTCACATTGACTGCCTAATTTTTTTCCAAATGAAATTAGTCAAGCACAAAGGCCTAGCCTAGCCTAGCCTACCGAGGGTGTCTCAAGTTTCATATTTGGCTCTCTCTATTTATTTATTTATTTGTTTATTTATTTGAACGGTCCCAATATAGGACTACTTTATAAAGCCTGAAAATTCAAAAAATGAATAAAAAAAAATACAACTCAAAACGTCTTCCATCCGATTAGAGTCATCTCAGCTAACTCAGGTGCTACAGTATTAGGCTCACTCTATTTATAAATTAATGGCCTAACCCTAAGAACCTTCACAACTCTTATTTCAATAAGGAAACAATTTGAATTACAAGATTATCATTATTGGATAATTAATCAATGAAATCTACAAAACTACAACGCTATGAGGCTGTTAACACAATTATGTTATTCCCGTTTTGTTTATTTTTGATACTAGTTAATTGAGGAAATTCTAAATTTTAAATTTATTTTACAATATTAACTGTTGCAATAATTTAAATAATTTTTTTACGTCAAATTTAAATTTTGAAATCTTACAAATTTAGTAAAAGAAAATAAATAAATGTGAGTTATTTTGTGAAATGGAAGGAATATAAAATATAAGTTCGTATGGTTTGGGTGTCTGGATGTGTAAACGTGTACACGGATAATTATGTTTATATACTCCTCACGTCTAATATTACGATCTAATCCGAATAAATGCGTCTGCACGTCAAGAACAACAATAGACTTTTAGTTCGACACCCCAAATGGGATGTCCTTTCCTTCAAGTATGGGTATAAAATTTTGAGGCGAATTATATATAATTGCGACATATATACGTGTATATATAAATAATAATGTTGTGTTTCGGTCGGTTCAATCACCAGAAATAAGTGCTCCAAAATATTTGAAAAAGAACGAATATGCTAAGGATTGACTTTCAGATTCGTCTCCGATGATTAAGTCAACAAGCGTTTATAGAGATTGATATTTTGAGAATTAAGGTATGTGTTCAAAAAAAATATACCTAAGACATTTCTTTGTATTTATTTCTGATATTTGATATCTGTTTGTTAGGATTTCTCCCTTGTAGGGTGAGAATATTTACTGATAAGTTTAAATACAGGTGGACTGAAATGGATAAGAGTCCCAACGACATGAAGTCTTATCTCTTACTTATTTCACGGATGATGAGAACTCGAGATATATCAAATGATGTCCGGGGCCTCTTAAAAACTCAGGACCCTTAGGGGGTTGGAGATAACACCTCTTAACAATAAGATAAGTTGAAATTAAGAACAATTTCATTTTAATTTATTCTATTTTATCATATGGACTTTTACGTTAATCAAATTTTATTACATAATTGTCGACATGTATATCATTTTTTGTATTATAATTATATTAACGGGCAAGGTAACACCAAAAAAATAAAATAATAATAAGAGAGAGGAGAAAGAAATCAAGAATGTGTTTAGCTACATGAAAGAGAAAAAAAGAGCAGAGAGATCGAATGTGTCTAAACTCTAAACCAGATGAGTATAAAAGAGGGAGCAGAGAGAATTGACACTTTTTCAAATTTGGCCATTAATGTAATTAAAATTTAAATGAAGTTTTGTTTTGTTTTGTAAATTCGCACTTTATTCTTAAATATTTTTAGAAATAATAAATTTATGAGACGGAGTAGTCATAAACAAAAATTTCTACAAAGTAATTATTATATGTTCCATAAAAAAAACTTATTTGTTATTTTTTTAGAATTTTTTTTAATAATAAAACAAAATTACACAAAAAATTTAATATGTCATTATAATTTTGTTTCATTGTTATTACTAGTATACTTGTTAACGTATACACGAAATAAAAAAAATACCTTAATTTTTAAATTGTGAATTTAGTGACGACTTATATGTTATCAAAATAATAAGTGTTATTTATTAAATTAAATGTTAATAAAAAATTATAAAAATATATATTTATTTAGATAAAATATTTTTGTTATATCATATCAACGACTAATATAATATTCTTTTTTGTGAAATTAGAATTAGTAATAAAATAGAGTGAAGATAACGGATGGCCGGGCAGTGGGCCAATAGGGCTCCAATGAATAGTCCGAAGTCAGCAGGTAGGTCATAGGTGGCAAATGAATACTTATATTGCAACTGTATTTCGGTTGACATTTTGTGGGCCATAGGTCGGGGAAATCCAGATAACACTGACCCACGTGTTAGCTTTATTGAGTTACGATTATTATAATAATAAAATATATTAATTTATAAATTTAAATAAAATTATAATAAGATTTTATTTTGTTATACATATTTTAAAAAAAATTATTATTAATATTTATTTACGTAATTAATAATCAAAAAAATTATATTATTTTTTTTAAAAAAATTACTCTTTTCTTATTATGAGCAGGTAATAACATAAATTTTAATTAATATAAATATGTAAAATTTTAATATATCTAATTGTAACAAAAAGTAACATATTTTATTTAAATTTTTATTGCTACTGATTTTGGTGGGAGGATTTGACGACAGATTGACAAAATGCGGGAAACGAAATGGGTTGATAAGAGTAATCCCCCATTCCAATCTTTACAATTTATTTTAGATATTATTTTTTCTTTTTAATTCGTTCTAAAATTAGAGATATATTTTTATTTTAAAATTATAAAGTGATATGATGTTCTCAATTTATTATTATTTTCAATATCAAACCACTACAATTGAATTTTTAATTAATATTAAAGTTATATTTGAGAACATAAAATTATTCTTAAAAGTTATCATTTTACAAATATATCTTTAATTTTAAAACAAAAGGAATATTTAAAATGCTGATTATTAAGCTAAGTTTTATATATCTTCAACATCAAAAAATTATGTCGTGATAATACCTTCTTTGTTTCACAATAAACACCCCATTAGTAAAAGTATTTTGTTTTGTAGATAGAGTTTTTTTTTTAAATTTTATTGATGATATCATAAAATGTAACATGCTGTTAGCACTAAACTAACAATTATTATATGTAATGAAAAAATGTGGGAGTAAAATATATTCTCGTAAATTTTGTAAATAGAATTCATTTTGTGAAACATAGAGAGTGTTCAATTTATCCAAAACAAAAGTATTGATATGTTAAATTTTTTAGTCACTTTACAATTAAATTAAAAATATATATGTATTTTTGAAATGAATAAGAGAAATTATCTTTAATTTTAAAACGTCTAAGTATTTGATAAACGAGCAAAATTCATTGGTCAAAATTCGTGCATCTGTAGATCGACTTAGAAAAAGGACGAGTTTTGATTTGGGTAGGAGAGTCTAAGGAACACCATTTGGATGAATCAGTGATTCCATAAGGGTTTATTATGTGAGAAAAAAAGAAGAAGCTAAAAATACATTATATTTTTAATACTCCCTGGTTTAGTAGATTTTAGTGGGAAAAAATAATCTAAAAATACACATTATATTAATTATTATAGTACTCCCTTGTTTCACAAAGAGTTCCATATCTCACCCCCTCAAAATATGTCCCATTTGTATTAGGAGTTGAATTAATAAAATGACACAATATACTTAATTTAATACAAAAATTAATTATCATATCATAACTATTAAACTAAACATTCATTATATTTAAAGTTGAGCTTAGTGAAAAATTATATGACCTTGAAGTTTGTAATAGAACAAAGCTAGAAGTATTATATAAACTAGTAGCCACTCGCACAAGTGTTGTGTATAAAAATAGTGTGCGAATAAAATAAAGTTTTTATAATAGTTGGAAGATTAAATAAGAATACATAGAATACTTAAATTAAAAAAATAAAATAATAATATAACTAAACTTAAGGGTAACAAGAGCAAGTAAAGTAAAATGAGTGATATCGAGTGGTCTTTGGCTCAGTAGTATGACTCAATCCATGGTTAGGGTGTGTGAGTTTAAAAAATTATTAATATAAAATTATCAAAAAAAAAAAAAATGATTGAACACAAAAACAACATGACGTCAAAGGCTCATGGAACTGCTTTATTAATATTTGTATTTTATAAAAGTAAGTACTCTTGTATTTCTTCTAAAGTCAACGTTTGATATTGCTATAAATTGCAATTTGTTTTTTGTCTTAAACTGATAATATATAGAATGTTATTGCGATTTAAGTTACGACATGTATGTTTATAATATACTTGAATTTTAGATATGTTAATTTTGATTGGAAAATTGGGTTTAGAAGGATATGTTTTGACTTTTGATATAATCTAACCCACCATGGGTTTGAAAAACTCCAAATTATGTTCCTCAAGTCAATTAAAGGGCTAAGGTGAGTCGATAAAGAGGCGAGTATGGTGATGGTATCCCAACCCAAGGGCATCCCCCTGTGGAATCTGTAGGAGAATGTTCAGAGGACTACTAATTTTGAAATTTCCATTTTTGGCAAATAAGAGTACAATATATTCAATACTAAATTTGAAATTTCCCCTTTTGACCTTTTACCTAATTTGATCACAATACGTGAATCTAATGAGATTATTCTTACCCTTTAAAGGAAAGTTGGTAATGCAAGTGTTGACTTTTACAACTAAAATCATAAATCGTGTGTGTGTGTGTGTGTTCGCCCTCTCAATTATTATTCTTTTATTTTTATGTAAACAAAAATATTTGTAAATGTAAGCTTTGACTTTTATACTTTAATCAGAAGTCAAATGTGTGTGTGTGTGTGTGTTTTTTTTTGCACTTCATCTTGTTCTCGTGTACCTAAAGAAAAATATCAAAATACACCATCTAATTAAGCTCTCATCTTTTACATATATACTCCACCTCTTTATCTTAATTCTTATGAATGATATAAAGTGGGTAGATTCCACAAATTCATATGATAACTTTGATATTTTCATGAATAATGATATTTATATATATAGTACTTAATTTTTTTTATTGAATTTATATTTTATATGTGTTAAAAAGTATGTAAACCAAACACCTAAACAAAGTGACATTATCTTCCCAGCTCATTTCGCGGTGCGATTTGTATAATTATTATATTATTATTAATTTTTTTTATAATTTTTATAATTGGATATAGTAATTAATTTTATTATTAGAATCTATAGTTAAAAAATATGGTTGGTGGTTATTTTATATGATACTAATATATTAATTATAATAAAAATAAATTAATATTGTGTAAGATGATGTTATAAGAAAACGATTCATTCTAAAATATGTTATTTACATAATATATATTACTAATTATTAACGAGCAGTTTAATAAATTTAAAAATTATACAATAATAATTCATTTATTCATATAATTAAAATAATATAATATTCATCTTAAATTAGTGATTCATCTGTTTACGTATTAATATATTTATTTATCTACATTATCATAATATTTTTATTTAAACTCAAATAGACTTTAAAAAATCAATAATGATATTATATTATGAAACACAAGAAATAATAGATTCTCTTGCTAAAATTTCATGTTGAAGGATTAAAAAATATTTTTTTTATATTTTTAAATGTGAATAGATAGACAAGACACAAAAAGAATACATTTTCTTTTTTTGAAACTCATATCGTGAGAGAGTACAATATATAGAATTTTATAATAAATATGATCAACTTTCTTATTTAAATTTACGATAAATCTGAAATTGTCCATAAAAAAAAAATTGTAATACGCCAATGGAGGAATATAATGGTCCATCTTAATGGTGAAAATCAAATTTGAAATTTAAAATTTTAGAATCTCAATTTAACTATCAAGCTAAGATTCCATTGACTTATTTGGGATTCTTTTGACAATGTCGTTTTTCTTGTATTTGACAACTAACTGAGAAATGGTTTGGACATGCCGGTCTCTCCGAGATAAGCTCCCCTCCATAATTTTTTTACTCCTCCGTACTCTTAATTCCAACCATTTATCTAATAAAAATATATTTAAACATTTTTAATTTTTTAATCTTTTTTCCTCATATGAGGGTATAGAGGAGTATGGAGAAAAAGAGTATGGAGGGGAGCTTATGTCCTCTATCCGACTCACATTTAGTATTCCCTCCATTGATCTATTTTTTTTTGAAACCTATAAACGATAAATAAAAAAGGACGAAAAGAATATTTATTATGACATTTGGTAAAACTTACATGTGCGAACAATTTTTTTTATTTTAAAAAACTAAATATTTAGAAAGATAATGGTATGATAATATGAATAGTTCAATTTAGTTAAAATTACACGAAATACATAAAATGCGAAAAATATGTACTACTTACCAAAAATATACTAAAAATATAATTGTGATTGTTTAAAAATGTGATTACTGATTTTGATAATAATCAATGTTAAAAAGTAAAAGTTAAGTTTAGTAAATAAAAAATACTTGAACTAGTAAAAAATGAAAAGTATTTGGTATGAAAAAATTGTTAATCACTTATTTCAAGTGTAAATTATTAAGAAGGAATGCTTTAAAAAATAAAAATAGATAATAGTTGAAATTAATTAAATAAATAAGGACAAATTAGTAATATATTTGATCAAACTTAATTATTAGATTTGATAAACAACCAAAAGCTCCAAATTTCAATTTTTAATTATTTTCATACAAAATTATTAAAAGTAATTTAAAATAAGTTACTAAATATTTTTTATTTTTTAAAATAAATTATAAATAAATTTGATTATAAGAGATTCAAACACCCTTTAGAAGCAATAATCTCTCATCCTCTCTCACTTCATGTAATAGGTAGATAATTGATAAAAGTCATTAACAATTTATGACTCGGGATTTATTTCAAATTAAATTAATGATCTAGTCAAAGAAGAAATTGTACCACAACTTTTGATTTTCTTGGGAACAACTATTCTAAATACCGTCAATTTTGTCATTGCTAGATACGAGTCATACGACAATTAGGCCAATTTGAAGATGAATTCCAAAAGATTAATGTACTCCATGCATTCCGCCAAAATTGTAGATAAAATAAAAATTTTAAGTTAATTTTAAAAATTTTGTGTTATTTTTTCAAATTTTAAATTCATAACCGATAAAAAATAATAACTGACTTAGTACAACGAACTATATTTATTGTAAACTATGAAAAACCCATAATTTTGATCTCCCTTTAATTTACTGATATTTCTAATTAACTTTGGCTAGAGATTATGAAAATTTAAAGAATAAACCATCAAAATCTTCTGCGCAAATAATATATTAACAATAATATGTGAAAATAAAATAAAATATCTATTGGTTAGTGCATGAAATTAAATAATAAAAATTAAACAACTAAGTAATAATATTGAAAAAGTTCGTTACAATAAATTAAAAATAACTAATAATATTCGACATAAAATAAAAATAAAATCCTTATGCCCTATAAGGTATTTTAGTGGGTAAACAATGAAAGAAAGAAGCATTTTAACTTTACTCATTCTCCTCCTCCTAAAACTTGCTTTCTAAAATTAATAGGCCTAAATATGGATTAATACCTAAACTTTTAATATTTTTTTATTTTGGGATTTGTCTTCATAATTTTTTTAATTAGGGGATTAAACTTTTAATTTTTTTTCTACGTTGGGGATTGTCTTCTCAATTTTTTCAATTAGGGAGGGGATTAAAATTTTAATTTTTTATGATTACGTCTAATTGATAGTGTCACGTCAGAAAATTGATGACATGACAACGACACGTGACTAAAAAAAATATTTATATGTAATATTGAGTCTCATTTTAACATTTATTCAATTATTTTTTTGTACCAAAAAGATAAATATAGGACCATTATTAATTTTAATGTAAATTATTATTATAATTTTAATATAAAACCATTATTAACAATGGTCTTATATTTACCCTTTTTTGGTATAAAAAAGTAATTTAATAAATGTTAAATGTTAAAAGTTTTAAAATTTAATTCTCTAATAGAAAAAATTGAAAGACAACCCCTAAAAATTAAAAGTTTAATCTTCTAATTAAAAAAATTGAGAATATAATCCTCAAAATGGGAAAAATTAAAAGTTTTTCCTAATTAAAAAAAATTAAGAAGATAATCTACAAAGTGGAGAAACATTAAAAGTTCAGTGTATTAATCCATATTTAGGCCAAATTAATACCACCAAATCTCTCTTGGTCCTACTATATTTATAGGTGAAAATTCTTTCATTTTCAAGCTTGTTCCGCAACATTATGTCAACAAAAATGATTTAATTATTATTTTTTGACCCTAAAATTATTTACTCCTTCCGTACTAAAAATTGGAGATATATGAACTTAAATCAATTTGTAAATTCTAAAATTCGAAATCAATAAAAATTTATTTAATTCTACTATGAACAAAATTAACTATTTTATATGTATGATTAATGATAATATAAATATATATATTTTAATAAATTGAGTTAACCCATTAATTTATATTTACTTCAGCGAGAGGTTTTTTGAAAGCGAAGTCTGTAGGGACAAATGACAATAGAGTCGGAAATAACTCTGCAATATAGTATATATTAGTAAATTTGAAGAGCCGCTTGAGTCTCGTGTACCCTATACCTATATATATATATATGAGCATGAATAGAGAGAGACAAATAAAGAGGGATATATATACTATATAGAGAGAGAAATAGTCATATACTTATATATATATATATATATATATATATATATGGTGTAGTTTGTAATAGAAATCAAGGAAGAGAGAGAAGGAAAAATGGCGAATATGAGTAGCAGGAATAGTACTAATAACCTTAACAAAGGCAGAATTGGGATGTTTCAGGTATCTATGTGCGGCGGTGCACAGGAGATTGAACAGATGTCCAGAGACGGCAGCCATTACAGTCTCACCACCGGAATTCTTCCTTCCCTCGGTGCTAGAAGCAACCGCCGTGTCCAGCTCAGCAGATTTATTATTTCCCCTTATGACCGCCATTACAGGTATATATATATATATCTATATCCATATATACACTATACACTATATATGTATATGTATAGACAATTACACGCGTGTATTGCGTGTTTATTCACTACTGGTTATGTTTACCGTATGTTTGTTAATCTGTCTATTTGACATTTGTCACCTGGCCTTTTGTTTTGTTAATTGATCTTTATTTGATTCCTGTTTTGGTTTTTTCTTCTCTTGTCAATGTGGGGGACTCATATTTCCAGAAGTTATATTCAAGCTCATAGATTCATTGACAATAACACAAGATTATTATAGCTTTTTCTTGCGTGATTAACTTAATAACATAAATTTATTTTGTTCTCTCTTTGATTTCTCTGCTATTTCTTGGATTATTCTGTATGTCCTGGTATCTTGTTAACAACGATATATATATATATATGTATATATGTGTGTGTATATATATATATATATATATATATATATTGAATCTTGGCCCCTTTGATATCATCATAAATTATTGATTTTAGTTCTTTTGTTTACATTGATGTTTCTTATTTATTTTTTAACTTTAACCCACCTTCAATTGCATTATATTTTCTACTCACTTTTTGACAATGTTCTGTTTTTGTTGGAATCTTGAATCTTTCCATGTGAATACTGTTCTGGGGTTAAAAGTGTTTGTTTAAGTGTCTGCATTTTATATGACAAAAGGAAAGATTTTCTCCTTTTTTGTCTTTTCATTATTATAAAAATAATTAAATATATAATTTTGGGTTTGCCCGGTTAAAGTGACTTTTTATACTAGTATTTTCCGTAATTGCAGGTGATTTTTATCTATGGTTGACTTCTTTTGAAGATCCTCTTCAGGTTATACAATTCATGTATATTTTGATTTTCTGTTCAATTTGTATTTTTTTTGACCCCCTTTAATTATTTTTGTGAGTTGATTGTTGTTTCTGCGAGTCTTCTGGTTTTCTCTATATTTTTCAAAGCTACGCTTTCCTTTTCCTCCATTCAGATTTCCTTCTTTAATGCTGTTTATATTGGCTTTAGAATTTTCCTGTCCTTGAGTTTGTTCCTTGTTTGGTCGGCCTTTCTAAAGGGACAATAATAACCATTATTATGTTGGGCTATTAGCTAAAGTACTTTGCTACTTTTTCCCTTTTGATGTTCTTTATTATATTCTATATTATTTTTATTTTTACTAAATTACATTGTACTCTATGAACAATGTTTTATCTTATGGATTATGTCTGGGGTGTAAAAAACTTGTAACAATTCAACCACAACTGTTTCTAATCGAAGACTTTGTGTAATTTCTAACTATTCCACTAGGAACACTTTCAGTTCAGAAGCTCCCAGCTCAATTTTTCCTGCACTGACCTTTGGAGAATTTTTTTGTTCTTATTATTCTTGATAGGAAAAATGGAAAATGATAATCAGAAAATTGAAGTGCCACATGACTAAAAGTATTCAAAACAATGTGTATACAAGTTGCACTAGTTCATCTTGGAGATTATTGCAGTGATATACTATGATACTATCTTACCGAAAATGCAATTGAATATTTTTTTTTTAATATAATTTTATCTTGAATGATCACATTCTATGTTTGTCTGTCATGTTCAATGTATTTTTTTTTTCAATGTTACTGTGAAAGTGGTTGCATAAATCTTCTCATCCTTCTATTAAACAAGCATATTTTTGTCAAAGTTTAGCACATAACATAAATTTTGCAGGTCCTGGGAGACTTTTCTGGTTGTTCTGGTTATCTACACTGCTTGGGTGTCCCCATTTGAGTTTGGTTTCCTTGACAAACCACAGGGACCACTCTCCGTCGCTGATAATGTTGTCAATGGATTCTTTGCAATTGATATTATACTCACCTTCTTTGTAGCTTACCTTGATAGAAATACATACCTTCTTGTTGATGACCGAAAGCAAATTGCTTGGAAGTATGCAAGTACTTGGCTGGCATTTGATGTCATATCCACAATCCCTTCTGAACTTGCTCGGAAGATATCCCCGTCACCTCTCCGAGCATATGGTCTATTTAACATGCTCAGGCTCTGGCGTCTCCGTAGAGTTAGTGCCCTCTTTGCCAGGTTTGTTTCTTCTTATAGCTTTTCATAAGGAATAATGTTAACAGACATCTGTTTGGAGCTATTTTATTGTTCTTATGTGTAATCCTCTGTTTTATATTTAAACAGATTGGAGAAAGATAGGAATTTCAATTATTTCTGGGTTCGATGTGCCAAGCTTATTTGTGTAAGTACTTTTTTTTATGTCAGTCCTTAGGCAACTTAAAATGAATCTAGTAATGAATCTTAAGTGAATCATCCTGATTGTTTTTGGGGTCCCTTTACAGGTTACCCTTTTTGCAGTTCATTGTTCTGCCTGCTTCTATTATCTTCTAGCTGCTCGTTATCATGACCCCTTAAAGACTTGGATTGGGGCATCTATGAATGACTTCCTCACACAGAGCTTGTGGATTCGCTATGTGACCTCAATGTATTGGTCCATTACGACTCTCACAACAGTTGGGTATGGTGACTTGCATGCCCAGAATACAAGGGAAATGATCTATGACATATTCTACATGCTCTTCAATCTCGGACTGACAGCATATTTGATAGGAAACATGACCAACTTGGTTGTCCATGGTACAAGTAAAACCAGACAATTTGTAAGTACATTCTTAATTATCATTCTAACGCTACAGTTTTACAATGTGAAGTCCAATGTCTAATAGTTGTAACACTCTTGCTTTTACATGATATCTCAAATCTTAATGTAGTTTCAACTTTTTTTGACAGAGGGATACCATTCAAGCTGCATCTAGTTTTGCTCACAGGAATCAACTTCCGGTTCGCCTGCAAGATCAGATGCTTGCACACTTGTGCTTGAAGTTTAGAACAGACTCAGAGGGACTGCAGCAGCAAGAGACCCTTGATACTCTCCCAAAAGCTATCCGCTCAAGCATTTCACATTTTCTTTTCTACTATCTTGTGGATAAAGTTTACTTGTTTAGGGGAGTGTCCAACGACTTGCTCTTCCAGCTGGTAATTTTACTACGAATTTTCACGTCTTTCTGTACTGAAGAAATTTTTTGTCACACTAATACCCTGTATATGCTGAAGGTTTCGGAGATGAAAGCAGAATACTTTCCACCAAAGGAGGACGTCATCTTGCAGAATGAAGCACCCACAGATTTCTACATACTTGTTACAGGAGCAGTTGTGAGTTCTGAACTACTTCTTCTCAAGATTTTGTCTTCATAATTCCGATAGTATTTTTTATGGGGTTTAAACTTTCTTGCTTCTAATGTTTTTTTGACAAAAAATGGTTTTGGCTTACTTCACAGGAGCTGCTGGTTCTCAAAAATGGTGCTGAACAGGCAAGTATAATTAGATATTTTGGCATAGCATTCTTTGTTCCCTAGATACTTCACTCAATGCTTTGCAATTGACGGTTGTTCTCAGCTTTTATGTTATGAAAAATGCTGACAGAATTTATGGTTATATAATTTCAGATTATCGGAGAGGCGAATGCTGGTGAGCTTTGCGGTGAGATTGGGGTTCTTTGTTATAGGCCTCAGCTCTTCACAGTGCGTACCAAGAGACTAAGCCAGTTATTACGACTGAACCGGACCACATTTTTTAATATTATTCAGGCCAATGTTGGCGACGGGACCATTATCATGAATAATCTCCTCCAGGTATGTATTTAACTTACCAAACACAGCTACATGAATTCTTTTGTTAAAATAGCACTGCCCCCAAAACAGTGTTTTTATTAGTTTCCCTTGTTTGATGGTGGCAGCATTTGAAGGAGCAGAAGGATCCTATTATGGAGGGAGTTTTACTGGAGACAGAGCACATGCTGGCTCGGGGTAGAATGGACCTGCCTCTCAGCTTATGCTTTGCTACACTTAGAGGAGATGACTTGCTGTTAAATCAATTGCTTAAACGTGGTCTAGATCCAAATGAATCAGACAACAACAATAGGACAGCTCTGGTATGTTGCGACTTTTCTTTTACATAAAATTTTACCCTTTTTCAGTATGTAATTTTTTTTTACTGGAATTTCATTATTTTTGACTTCTGTATATAATATGTATATATATAATTTCAGCACATAGCTGCTTCCAAAGGAAATGAAAACTGCGTGCTACTCTTACTGGATTATGGGGCAGATCCCAATAGTAGAGGTATTTATACTCCATAACTGTATTCATGACAAATGTCAATAGTGTTCAAAACAAGTATAAATGAAAAGTTCATGCATTTCAAATAAACTTCCAGATAAAGAATTTACTTATTCATCTGCAACCCACTAGGATCTATCATAGTCGAAAATTGATTCTTTCATATATTTATGCACACTAAATACTATAGCTGACCCTTGCAATTTAATTATTCAAACAAACTTTAATTTCTCCAACTCCACTAGTTTGTCTTTCATTACAGATCACCGATGGTTTCATATGTGTTGACATTTGTGGGTTGTGATGTATAGCCTTAAATGTCACACTCACTGACATACTAAGTGATGAAGTTTTTGAGTCTAAATCACCCTGACAAAAGAAAATATATAAATAAAGACAACAACATTCTGTACTGAAGGAACACATACCCTCGATACAAATCTATGAGGAACAAACTTTATATCCATCATCTCATATTACAAATTGCTGAATGCTGTCGTCTGTTCTACTCCCTACTTTTCCTTAGTTATTTTCCCTATCAACTTCGTATTCCAAATTTAGAATATGTCTTAGTATCAACTATTTTGGGTTTTAGATATCGTTCAAGAAAACAAAATCTTTGTGGAAGTCTTTAATTGACCTTGTCATGTTCTTATCCACAAAAGTCAATTCATTCCATGCCTGGACATCATCCCCGGAGGATCGCATGTACATTCACCGATTCACGTCACACGTTCTCATGATCTGGTCATCACACTTAATAAATCTATTATAAAATGCAACTTGTATGTATGTATGTATGTATGTATGTATGTATATATATATATATAATATGAAGAAACTAAAAAGAAATGTATGGAACATGGTTTTTTTATCTATGAATTCTAGCTTGATGCACAGAGCACTGTTAAGTCTCAGAACAACAAAATTTAATGAGTTGACTTTCCATATATATGAAATTATTTCTCATGGCTTCATAGTTTAGAATATCTAGTATACTAATAGTCGGTGCATCACATTATTTAATTTATGGTGACATGTCACTGTTATATCAATTTTATCTTATTTAGATCAACAATACTGTTTCCCTTTCTCTTTTTTTTTTTTTGCTAAATAATACTGTTTCCCTTTTGTCAACTACAAGACCTGCCCCATCTTTTAGTTCATTAATCTTTCTGCTATATATTATACTATTATTGCCTTCATACCCACTTCGTAAGTACTGGTCGGTTAGGACCATATTTTAAACAATTAAATTATTGTTTTATCTACGTAAACAGATTCAGAAGGGAGTGTACCGCTATGGGAGGCTATAATGCCTAATCATGTACCAGTGATCAAACTACTAACAGATAATGGTGCTACTCTATCTTCTGGTGACGTGGGACAATTTGCTTGTTTTGCTGCTGAACAAAATAACTTTGAACTGCTCAAGGAAATTGTTCGCCATGGAGGGGACGTTACACTTCCCAAAAACAATGGATCGACAGCCCTCCATTTTGCAGTTTGCGAGGGTAACATTGAAATGGTCAAATTCCTTTTGGACCAAGGAGCCGATGTTGATAAAACTGATGACCATGGTTGGACCCCTATTGACCTAGCTGACCAGCAAGGACATGAAGATATCAAACTTCTTTTTCAATCCCACCCAAAACATACCCAAACGCAATCTGCAGTTCCAGTCCCTGAGGAAAAGCACGGAGTTCGTTTTCTTGGGAGATTTAAAAGTGAGCCAGCAATCCGTCCCGTCTCCCAGGCCCAGGAAGGAGATGGAGGAGGGTCATTGGGACGATCACGTACTAGGCGTCGTGGTAGCAACTTTCATAATTCGTTATTCGGGATCATGTCATCTGCTAATACTGGGGATAATGACTTGCTTTTATCTGTAAATCAGAATATAAGCGCGGCAAATGGCAGAAATTATGCTGCTAGGGTGACAGTTAGTTGTCCCCAGAAGGGAGATGTTACGGGAAAGCTTGTGCTACTTCCACAGAGCTTCCAACAGTTACTTGAGATTGGTACCAAAAAATATGGGTTCTTGCCTACAAAAGTACTAATCAAAGATGGAGCTGAAATCGAGGAAATAGAGTTAATTAGGGACGGTGATCATCTAGTTTTTGTTAGTGACAGTACAGTCGAGGAACATAATCCAGAAAATATTGGACAGTTGAGATAACAAATGCATAATTCTTCTACGTTTGTAATTACCAAATATTTGATTCATCCAAGGAAGTTAATTACCATATTCAAGAATCAAGATTGAATTCCATGCAAGTGCTTTTCACTGCCAAGATTACTGTAAGTCAGTTCCTTCTACTGGTAACTTCCTTTAGAATGAAGGGATCAATCTTTAAATTCGTGTAGTACACAAATCAAACGGCTAGAATTTTTCTGTTGAACATCAAACATTTCCTTCGAACCAAAATTATCCATTTAATTGTCATGGCTTCAGAAGGAAGATTACGTCAAAATGTGCTCCAACTGTCAATACCAAAATAACTGTCAATACGGCAAATACTGAGTTACTACCTCCGTTCCATAAGCGATTTTTTTTTAGAAGAAAAAATTCGTTTCAATTTATTTGTCGTTTACAACTTTATAAGAGAATAAATTATTTACTTTCTTATATCACTCCTAACTTCTCTCATTGTCCTAATAAATTTTCTCCCTTATATTAATAGTTTTCAACTTCTCATAAAGGGTAGTGATAAAATTTCATACAAATTTTAATTATTAAATGATAGTATTAAATGACTTTCTTAATTCATTTGCATAAAGCTAAAATGACTAGTATTATGGAATAGATGTAGTATTTTGGTTGATCCTGAATCAACTTAACAATCTAATTTTAGTGATTCCGAAGCTCAAAAGAGATTTTTTTTTAATCTTCTTGATCATAGCTTTTGATATTCTCAAAAAGTTTTTACAAGTTAGTTCAAAAGTTTTTTAATTTATACTTCTTGATTCATGTATTCCTAATTTTCGTATTCCAATACATCTCACACTTCATATATATGCATGTAAAGAATCCAAAAAAAATACCTGACTTTTACTCCTTTAAAGAAGCCCCCAAACAAAAAATCATACCATATACTATAAATACTGCATTTATCCTTTTCAACGTGTTGCTTAATTATATCTCATCGGATTAATTTCTTATTTTGAGTTTGAATTGGATTTAATAGGAAAAAAAAAGTGATAAAAATGCATAGCGCAAAGAATGCCGCCAATGTGGCTGCCTCCGTCAAATCTGTATTGGAAAAATACTAAGGCCACCATTCAAGAGAAGGTTTCACTTTTTCATTATGCATAAACGGAGGCAGACAAGTTCAGGTATAATTATATCCATTTACGTCATCATATGAACATGCAATAAGTAGGATATTTCATTACCAAAGAAAGAGGTCGAGCTAAGCACAAACATAGCAAGCAGATTTTTATTAAGGTGGAGTTTGATTGTATCAATACATCTTAACAATTCATCTTTTAATTGATATTAATGTGGTTCTCTGAATAGTTTAAATTTAATTTTATATCGTAATGATTTAGAGATATTTAGAAGAAATTTTTTTATATCAATTTTAAACGTTAAGATGTACTAAGAAGTGAACTGTTGAGATGCATTAAGATACAATTAAACACCGCCTAAAATTCTTCACAGCTTAGACAAGACATCAAATGTAAAGTATATACTTTGTCCTAGAATAATTGTGGCATATTATGACTTCATTTGAAATTTAATAATAATCATTTGAAATTGAATAAAGTATTATTATTATTATAAATATTTGCTCAAATATATTATTTTTAAAATTTATCCGATATATATATATATATGAGTCCGGTTCTCCAACGGATCCAAAAAACGAGTCCAAAAAACGGACCGGCTATAGCGACGGACAAAACCGTCGCTATAGCATAAACCGTCGTCATAGGTCTATGACGACGGTTAGCTATGGCGACAGAACCGTCGCTAAAGCTCTATAACGACGGTTCTGTCGTCATATCTAATCGTCGTCATAAACCTATGACGACGGTTTATGTTATAACGACGGTTCTGTCCGTCACTATAGCCGGTCTGTTTTTTGAACCCATTTTTTGGGTCCGTTGAAAAACGGTTCTGTATATATATATATATATATATATAATATCCCGTCAATACCCCTCCATTTCTCAATCTCTTTCCACTTGTTTCTCCAAATCATGTTCAATTTCTATGGCTGCCCTAACAGCACTGTCTCATCTCCCCCTAAACCTCACCTCTCTCTTAAGAACTGCAATATCCCTCCCTCTCGTCTCTTTAAACAATGAATAGATTTACCAATTTTTCTCTCCGAAACAAAGATGAAGGAGCTGTAATTGTTGAACAACTCTGAGACTTTGTGAAAGGACGGGAAGAATTTTAAATATATATATATCTATATATATATATATATATATATATATATATATATATATATACGGAGAGGCTCTAAAGCGAACCGGTTCGCTGACGAACCGGCTTTAGCGACGGTTTTTACCGTCGTTAAAGGCTAAGACGACAGTTTGTTTATATGCGACCTGTCGTCTTAGCCTTTAGCGACGGTAAAAACCGTCGTTAAAGCCGGTTCGCTGGAGAGCCTCTCCCTATATATATATAACCAAACCAGCGAAGGAGAGAAGGAGAAAGACCGAAGCTTTTTATTGTTCCCTCTTCTTTAAACTAACAACGTCGTTTAACGGACTGCGTGTATAAGGGATATGCAAAGGCACGGCATATCCAGTTTTCTCTAAAATAAAATCCATTGTTTGTTGTTAGTTATAATAATATATTATTTTGAAAATTTTCAAAATTTCCTTTTATACCTAATATAAGAAAGAATGTATTTTTTATACATTTAATTATGCAAAATGACATCTGTATAATAATTTATACAATTATATATGATGTCCTTCACATTTTTTTTTTGCCATATATAATATATAAGAGTCCAAAGTTGGATGAAAAACTTTAGCCTTTCAACCCAACCCATCTTGGACCGTCCAGATCATAAACAAAAGACCAAGATAAGTTCAATCTGCACTATAGTTATTTAAGATGGTCTTTAATTTGCACAATTCGTACAATAGATATGTGAATGCCGAAAAAAATCTGCACAACAGTTATGCGAACGCCCAAAAAATCCGCACAACAATTATGCATACGCCCAACAAATTATAAATATACCATCCACATAACTATTGCGCGAATGAGATATAAAAGAGAAAATCCACACAATTATTGTGTGGATTGTAAAATTGTTTGTTAATCTTAGGCACCATTAAATCTTCCTTTAAATAGTCATAGATGAGTTGAAAAGTTGAGAACTCTTATCCAACTTAAGATAAATTAACTTAAGTCACTTCTAATATAATTTCATATTTAATTATTAATTTAATAATCTAATTGTACAAATATAAATAGCATGTAAAAATATGAAAAAACGTAAAATTTTATTTGATTTGAGATTATGAATCAACAAATTTATAACAATAGAAGTTACTAAAATTAGAGCTGTTGAAAGATACTTATGCATATTATTTACACTACTATAAAAATATACTCTCATATTTTTATATGTTCATTACATCTATGTTTTATTATTAAATTGACGATCAAATGATGTTGTATTTAAAATACTAAGATACTTCATTGTTTTTTTTCTTCTTCGTGTTGTTTGTTGCTCAGGACAAGCAGGCCTAAACATGGTAATAAAACATTCAGTGGACATCGTTACAACTACAAATACAAATACAAAGGAATCCAGAAAAAAAAGTGCAATTAAAAAATACACAACGGCGGAAATGTGCATGCGGCCTAAAGGTGGCTGTGTTTCTGGTAGGTCGGCCTAAAGGTGGCTGTGTTTCTGGTAGGTCTACTTGGTGAAAGGCATGTAATATTACTCAGGATTGTCGCATTGTATTTTCAAATACTCGTGAAGTTCTTGGCTTGCAGAGTCCATCTGAATATAAAAATTGGGGCATAATCTTTGCAGTTACGCAAGACAAGACAATATGGAGAGCAAGAACAACCAGAGTAATGCCAGTCCAGGATTGAAATAGGCATCTTTTCACATTGACACCCATACAAAACCAACAGTGACCTAGAAAAAAGACTGCATTCAACAGATGTGAGCATGTATAGAACTGCTAATATATTAATTAAATCTATTTTCTCAAGATTCTGCTCAGTCTGCGTTCTTGACAAGGTTCAAACTTTGTGGTGATGACATAAAGAAAAACATGAAATATTTTACAGCTTTTACATCTTGGTAGATAATTAAGACCGAAGTTGAAGGCAGCTTACAAACAACACCAATTCCCTCCTTACAGAAGCTTAAGCATTTTCAAATGCATTTCATGTTCTAGATCCAGTTTTGGAGGAGAGTAACAGCCATGGAGATCCTCCACTACATACTCCTGGAAGATTGTTAAAGAATAAACCTTACTAATTATTGATAGAAGTAGAAAAAGAACAAAATGAACACACATGGGACCACACACTTCTAAGGTGATAATTTATGCACCACTGAAACCACCAACTGACCAGGTTCTCTTTCCTGTGCAATCAATATACTATCAAAAAATAGTACACAGATTGCTGAAAATGGTAATTATATTGCTTAAAGCACAACATAGCATCAAATGTTCAGTCAAATTCTGCACTATTTACGCAAACAAGAGTAAATAGCCTCACTAATACCAATTTAGGATGAGACAGAGACCAACTTAATTGCTTGCTTATATTATTATATCATAAAAAAATATATGCTTTTCTACTAAGAAGATGACCCATCACCTGTGTGAGTTCCTTCTTGGTGAGGATGTGGTAGTGTCTCTGCCAGATCCTTTGGATGGCCATAGTGGCAGCAAGGAATCCATATGCAATGCCAAGAATGGCAAAGATAACTACACAAACAATAACCAGTACAAAGCATGCTTCCATTGATGCAGGGAAACAATCTAAGATACCCCATCCATAACAGCAGTTCTGGCAGCCAGCCACGCGGGGGTCATTGGTAAGAGAGCAGCAATGCAGTATGAGCCCTAAGAATCCAACTAACACAAAGAAGCCCAGCACTCCTGGAAAATATATACCCATGGTCAGATCATAGAATATTTATCCTGCTTCAAGTTTTTCAAGGGAAAAAGCAGCAGCAACAAAGCCTGAGATGGCTTCAAGTCTACAACCAATAAATTTATAAGATATCAAAACAAAGCTACCATCGTTCAGCTTGCCTATATTATATCAAATGAAATACAAGAAATGAGGGGGGAAGTTAATGGCCACTAAACAGCTCCCACTAGCAGATACACAAGTGGTAAGTCGCATAATAGAAAATGCTGTACCATTTTGGAAAGGAAAAAGAAGTGATTCCTCTCACGGGATTGACTATTGAGAGCATCGAAAATATATGTACAGACCTGTATGCAGTAGCAAAAAAATTCATTTCCCAGCTAAACTCTTGGTGTAGTTCTACCAGATATCTGGTATATAATCCCACCTTCATCAAAGTTTAAGGGTTGAGGAGGCTATACCTAGAGAGAGAGATAATAAGCGAGACACATGCCACACATTCACCATTACCAGTTCGAGGGTCCTGCTAGCCTCTTAAAAAACTTGACTCAGTATCTAATTTTACTAGTAGATACTAGTATTTAATTGAAACATAATTTCAAAGCCTAATATGAGTACAACCATGCACACCGGCTAATCCTGTAGTAAACTAAGTGCAAGGAGATCATTACCTTTGCAGAGTATTAAAACAATGACCTATTCCTTTCAAACTTATCACTTTAATTAGTACCACTTGAGCTTGAAAACAATTAGCAGCATCCATAGCACCATGTTACGAATTTATGTTTTCCCCAATTGGAAACCTAAGAATGACTTGAGGATATGTGTAACATTTGGAAGACCCATCTCTTTTTTTACAACAGAACATGAACATACTGCATCAAACTTTATGGAGAGTAGAGGAAGAGAAAACAGTGACAGGAAAAAAAATCATCAACAAAGTCACCTAAGACTAAGAGTGCTCTTGGAAGACCAACCGGCCAACTATGTACTTCAGCATTTCACACATCCCATTCATATTGTGCTTCAATTCTTTGGAATGGAAAAATGACTTTAGAATTTACAACTTAAAAAAAATGCACCCTCAATATTAACCACATTCTCATTATTTTCAGGCAGTTTCTATATCTCTCCCCTACCCCCTGTTGTTTATCAGATATAACAGCTCAAGGTTTACCTATACAGTAGTAGAACGGTATGGGATGCCTTGACAGTATACGATCCCAACTATCACTGAATGAATTCTTGAAAGTTCCATTTTTGTCCAAGAGGTATGCAGAGCCAGCAATCACAGCAACCACCTACAAACAGGAGGTCACCTCTTATAAATGGAACAATAAGGAGTGGCCATCAGGTTACACATCACATTAAATCATACAAGAAGTGTGCCTAAATTTATAAATCCACAAAAAAAAATTCATGCCTAAAACGTTGAGAAGAATAAAACTTATGACATAATATTGCTTTAAAATCTGCTAGAAAGCATATACACAAAATGAAAAACTAGCAAAAAGTCATGGCTAAGACGAAATCTAAAACCTACTCCTATTGCTTTAGTTAAAGACTTAAAGCACAGCAAGTTTATGTGGATTTGTCTCCTTGCAATATTAATATGAAGAACTAAAAAAATAAAGCAACTGCATATTGATTCTTCTCCCTAACTAACGCAGGAGCTAATAAATGTCTCTCCACCCACAGAACCTCCTAATTGTGAATTTATTTTAAGACAGAATTAAAGTAGGCAAAGACGACGACTCCACTGCAAAGGAAGTCTACAAACATGCAATAATCTGATAAGATTAGAGGGGCAACCAGTCCATATCAGAATAATAAGTCTGATAATTTATTCACAACACAGAATAATCCAACTTCAAAAGCATTGGGTCCCGCAACTAAGAAAATAGAAAATTTTAAGAAAAAGGACTTGAAATTTTAGGCAAAAAAAATCACGTTTCGCCAGCAAATGTACATATATCTAAAAGAATATGTTCCTGAGAAGTTTTTTATTGAAACAAACAGAAACAAACTATACTCACAGTTTGTACAGCCAGAAATACAAGGAATACATCTCTGGCCACAAGGATAATTTTATTTTAGAATACGTTCCTGAGAAGTTTTTTAATGAAACAAACAGAAATGAACTATACTCACAGTTTGTACAGCCAGAAATACAAGGAATACATCTCTGGCCACAAAGAGTCGAAATTTTATTTTGCGCCAAGAGTTATCCCCCAACTCTGCTACTCGAAGATGAAACTGAGCTTTGCAAGTCGTACAATGAGAGAAAGCAAATCCTTCCTACTTTAAATAAGAAATATATCAACAAGAATATTCTACTAGGAATTTTAGGGTTAGTATTTATCAATAGCATCAAGTGCAAGTAATGACTCTCACCTTCACTGAACGCCAGTGATCAAGGCACATGCGATGCACAAACTGCTGGGTTCCTTTGCACATGCAGGGGGATATCAAACCGTCATCTATGGAAAAAGTTACAAAACAGTTTGACTAATTAATCAGACATGATGAAGAAGTAACAGCAAACAGAACACAAATCAACACTACAAGTCCCCAGTGTAGTTTGTATTGAAGCAATAAGTGTGCTTACAGGTATTCCATAATAGTTTAATTCAAATAAATCCCATCATCAATTATTTTGAGTTGGAATAAGAGAACATATCTCACATACTTAATAGCTCATGTAAATGTGCATTATACATGATATACTCATTTTCTACAAAAACAACGGGAAGGAAGGCGGGAGGGAAAGGGTGGAGCTGGGGGAAGAGAGAGAGAGAGAGATTGAGCCTTGAGGGGTGAGGAAAGACGATTTGTTGATCCACTCAGAGTAATCGAAAAGATTCTCTAGAAGATTAAATTAAAAAACTACTACATGTTAAGTTCTGTTTCCATATAAGAGAATAGGATTAATGAATTTGGTGGAGAACACATTTCAGCTATCCTAGTTATCTTATTAAAGAAAATCCCTTTTTGTTGCAGCAAAGGAGCAGCCAAGCAGTCATGGTGTATACCACAGCCCACTCACTGTTGTGGCACTTAGAGATTTATAAGATATCCCGCTGAACGATATAACTACTTATAAAGTTTTGTATACAGTATACATTAATTAACAATACAAAAAGGTTTTGTTTAGTAAAAGAAAATAATGAGATTAAAACATAAAGTGATGAAGAGAAAATTTATACCGGGTTTTATTTATCTAGTCTAGACTATTTTGTTACAGGAAACTTTAGTTCAATTTGATGTGGAAGTGGTGTTGGTGTAATACAAAATTATCTACGGTTGGGTAACATTTGCAAAATATGTGTAGAATTATTTACCCATGAATAGAAGATTATCCTTGGTTGGGAAACATTTGCAAAAATATATACGTGTAGAATGACCCACGAATAGATGATTATCTATGGTTGGGAAACATTTGCAAAATACGTGTAGCACCCACGGATAGAAAATTATGTACGGCTGGGAAACATTTGCAAAACACATGTAGAATGACACATGAAATAGAAGAGTATCGATGGTTGGGAAATATTTGTAAAACACGTGTAAAATGACCCACAAATAGAAAATTATCTATGGTTTTTGCAAAATACGTGTAGAACGACTCACGGATGGAAAATTATCTACGGTTGGGAAACACTGCAAAAAAACGTGTAAAATGATCCATTAATACAAAAATATCTATGGTTGGGAAACATTTGCAAAATACGTGTAAAATGACCAATGAACCGAACAGAAAATTATCTACGGTCGGGAAACATTTGCAAAACACGTGTAGAATGACCAACGAATAGAAATTTATCTATGGTAGGAAAACATTTATAGAATACATGTAAAAATAGATAAGGTTAGGAAACATAAACAAAATACGTGTAAAATGATCCACGAATAGAATATTATCAATGGTTGGAAAACATTTGCAAAACACGTGTAAAATGACCCATGAACAGAAAAAATATCTACGGTTGGGGAACATTTGCAAAACACGTGTAGAATGACTCACGAATAGAAAATTATTGTTGGTTGGGAATCATCTGCAAAACACGTGTAAAATGACCCACGAATAGGAAATTGTCTACGGTTGGGAAACATTTGCAAACACGTGTAAAATATCCCACAAAAAGAAAATTATTTGTGGTTGGGATACGTTAGTAAATCTTGTGTCACACTTCTTCTTACTAAATCCTTAGCTTCCATAAAAGAGTTCTACTTTCCATTTCTAGACATCCACGTTGAAAATGATGGTACCAGATCAGATGTTCACATAAGATGTAACTGGTCCAGTGAGTGTATTTTAGTCAATTTTTCGACAAAAGTTTGCTTTTAAATGTGTACTCCAATTGTCGGATACTCGGAAAGTGAGTGTATTTTAGTCAATTTTCCGACAAAAGTTTGCTTTTAAATGTGTACTCCAATTGTCGGATACTCGAACAGTGACTGTATTTTAGTCAATTTTCCGACAAAAAATTGCTTTTAAATGTGTACTCCAATTGTCGGATAGAAGGAGCATAAAACCAACACAATAATCTCAATAATAAATAAGGGTCCGATCTAAAACCACAGTCTACCCCAATTTTATATAAGAGCAATCAACCACAGCACAACAAGTGGGTGACTTTGACAACTATCATGAATGCCTAGTATTCAAACTCTTACAAGTATCAATACACGCGAAACTAGAACATTATAAGTATAAAACCCTAAAAAAAAAAAATCAAACTTGGAGGGAATTTGACACAATATTTTTCTAAAAGCAAGGAAACCAAATTCAATCAGAATGAAAAACAAAAAACAAGGAATTCACCATCTTCACCGTCACAC
Organism: Aralia elata; assembly: GCA_034770075.1. NCBI lineage: Eukaryota > Viridiplantae > Streptophyta > Magnoliopsida > Apiales > Araliaceae > Aralia > Aralia elata. The sequence goes on from CM068385.1 coordinate 105,320,696, forward strand.
TCGAGGCAAATTCGACAAACAGCAATGGAACCAGCTTCAACGTCATCATCCTCTTCCTCTACTATCTCACTCGAACTGCGTATAACAGCACGGTGAGTGTGAAGCAGAGGAACAGAGTCTCTAGGGCTTCGACCACCTAATGGCTCCAACTGCAGTTCACCACTCATCTTGCGGTATTTCTTGGAATATCTGCAAAAAAAAACCTCGAATTTGATACTCTATATTACAAGTAGATAATAAATAAGCTATCGAACAGGCAATACCCTAGATAAATGCAAAAACTTAAGCTCATTCCATCAAAAATACCATGAAAAAACAATTAAATCCTACTTAACTCACAAGTATCAGATAAAATACATGTATACATACATTCTATTTAAATATAAATATAATGTACCTTGTATTTGCAGAGAGAGGAAATTGATGAAAGGAAATTATCAATGGCGTGAAGGAGGAAGATGGCGTTGTGACACTGGAAATAGTAACGACGAAGAACGGAAGGAGATGTGTTTGAGTGGCACGTGTTGCGGGTCGGTTGACGTGGAGCTGAAGACTTGGGCGGATAAGCTCAATCCAAACCTATTTTGGCTTTTGCATTCGGTGGAGCGGTGGGCGCATAATATGGGCTTAGGATTCTTGTTTTCGGACTAGAATACTGGGTTGGGTCAAGGATGGGCTAGGGTCCTAAAGAAACAGACAAATAGTACATTAAGCTATACTTTAATGTAAAAAAGGCAAGCAAGTGGGCTCTATGGCTAATGTTGGCTTAAGCCCTACTAACATGGTTGCTGGCAAGGAATGAAACTTGCTTGGAAATGAGGCTATTGGAAGGTGGGGTTGGAGTTGGAATTGGAATTGGATTCTCATATGATTATTGAATTTGATCAAATCAGCTTCAAACGAGGACTCAAAAATTTCAAAAAATCAATTCGTCAGAGTTCTTGACTAAAAAGTATGCAAATTCTATAAAAATATCCTAAAGGGTTGGGTGAGTTATTTAATAGAAATATATCAGATGTCTTTTATCTTAGATTTTGGGCATATTTGCTTAGCGACACTTGCTTTCTTTCTGGTAGCTTCTTCGCTTTAATAACAATTTTGGTATAAAATCACATAGCTTGCTCCGAAGATGTTGCATTGATAAACAAGACTTATCAGTACAATAAAATACTCCATCCGTCTCAAATTAACTGCTTAGTTTTGACTTTTTTAGTCAAATTGACTATTTTTAAAATTAATAATTAAGCATATATAAATATATTTTTTAACATTATAAAAATTGGTATTAGTAGTAAATTGTATATACTTTCTTTCGGTTATAATCTCTTCACCTATATTTTGACAAAAATGGTACAAAAATTAGTTTTAAAAATAGTCAATATGACTTTAAAAAGTCAAAACTAAACGGTTAATTTGGGACATAGAGAGTAATTCATTTAAATCTTCGTAAATGTTGCTCTAGAACGCGGTTTTGCCCTACTTTTTACTCTCTTTTTTGTCCTTTTTAAGCTTTATTTTTATTCAAATAATTACCATTTTTTGCTGATTATTTAAAAATAATTATCACTCTTTTAAAAGTTTACAAAATATCATAGTAGCCTTTTAATATTAAATTAAGATGCGATGTGATAAGCCTTTCTGACATGACCCACTCTTCTACAAACTCATGTTTATGTTGAAGTTAAAAGTAACGAAAATTCTTTTGTATAAATTCTATTTTTGTTGAAAAACATTTATTACCTTAATATATACGTAAATCGCTAAATAGCTCCTAAGTATCTCTCTATGAGAAACCTCATCGAGTCACGGTTGATCTCGTAATCTAAAAAAGCCAAGCTTGTTGTCCTCAAGTTCATTTAATTATTATTGTTGTTACGGGTATTCCATAATAATTTTAAAATAATTTATAAGTTAAAATTTAAAATGATTTATAAGTCATTTTAAGTGGTGACTTATAATCAAAAGTATTAGACTCTTTTTTGACTTATAAGTTATAAATTAAGTTAAAATAAAATGTGAACGTGTTTGACTAAAATGACTTATACGTTAAAATAAAATGTAAAGACTATTAAAATAAAGGCAAAACAGTCTTCACATTTGGTCAAACTTACTTATTTTAAAATGACTTATAAGTCATTTTTATGAAATCAGAAATTGTTAGTTATCAAAAATGATTATAAGTCAAAAAATAAGTCACCCCCAAACACTTCAACGCTAAAGAATAACTTATAAATTAATTTAACCAACTTATAAGTTGTTACCTAATAGGTCCTAGTATACTTAAAATACAAAAAACCTCTCCCATTCTTGTGGCTTGTTCAATTTGGGTTACTCGAATTTGGTTTGAGAGATGATCAATAGAAACATCGACTATATCAAAAAAAAAAAATGAAAATTAGGTGAGAAATTATGATCATTTAGATACATGGCATTATTATCATGTGATGCGTGTCAACCATGTTGGTATTATTAGGTGACTTCGCTACTGAACTACCTCCCACATATTCTTTGAGAACAGAATTTTCAAATACAAGCAATCAAAAGGCAACCAACCAACCACTTCACCTTTGAAATTTCAGAATTGCGCGTACAAACATTTTCCCCATTCTTTTGTCTGTACTTTGCTTTGCATAAGAAAAACATTCAAAATAGCCACCCCACATTTCCTCGACTACCAATCCTACCTGCTTAATTTGCCTAATTATACCCTGCATAAACCAACAATGTAACACAATCTTAGTATCAGAAAAAAGGTTTATAACCAAAAAAAAGTCAACTTTTTCTCTTATAATTCTTGTATCTTGTAGTAGGCATAACTGAAAAATCAAAAATTAAAAAATAAATAAATGGAAGTAATAACAATATAAGCTAAAGATTTGGCAAAAGGTTTGGGCTTTTGCCAATTCTCTCAAAAAAAAAAAGAAAAAAAGAAAAGTAGAAAACCCATAATTGGCCAAGTAAAATTAAAAACTACCAAAGTACTACAAGAACATAACCTAATTAATAGAAATTAGAAGAAAATAAATAACTTACTGTTGAAATTCTATGTTGATGGATAAAGCTGTAGAGTCTGCAATAGTGCCGAAAGCCGTCTCCGACAAAACCACGGTGGTGCCGCTAGTGGAAGGCTGGGAAGTGGCATTGGGGGCATAATCCACAATTCTGATCTGAATGGTTTGGTCAACAACACAAGTACCAGGTGTTGTGGCACTTATACACCTTACCAAATATTGTCTCCCGCATGATGCCCCATTGTCCCATATTCCATCACCTGCCGCTGCAAACAGGTTGTTCGACGGAAACTGCGTCGGATCACCCTCATAACAAATTGTCGCTATTTCCAAAAAATGACAAAAATAGTGCTAGTAAGAGATTAACCAAGGCTGCCGGCTAGCGCAAGTTTTTGTATTAGATCGATAATACTAGGGCATGTATATATAAAGACAAAAGGCCGGGAGTGATCCACAGCTAATGTTATATGTCATATATGTATGTATATATACTTACGTGTATATGGGGGACTATATTGAGCAGCTGTACCGACATCGGCACGAGAGTGACGACAAAGATCGGTGGTGAGGAAGAAGAAGAAGATGAAGTATGTTAGCCGTTGGAGTAATGAATGTGGCTCAAAAGTCTTGGACATGTTGGAAGTATGGAAGAGTTTGAGAAGAATGTATTTTTGAACAAAAGGTTGTGGGTGTATAATATATACTCAAGTCAATGGGTGACTTAGATATCTGGAATTGGATACTGTAGTATAATTGCGACTTTGGAGTATTTAACTTGAATCGTCAAAATGTTGACTTATCCCTTGTATTAAGCCATATATCATTAATTATTGGAACTTGGAAATTACTTCATATTTTTATCATGAGTGATTCTACGGCGACCGGGGCCGGCGACCCTTTTGGGCGACCGGCCGACTTTTATTTTTTTTTTTTTTGTTTTTTTTTTTTGTTTTCACTCCCAAATAATTTTTATGATTTATTGGAACTAAAATTTTTACAAAAAAAAGTGATTTAGGTGTAATTTGGATACATATACAAAACAGTGTTGTACAGTCTGTACAACACTGTTTTGTATATGTATCCAAATTACACCTAAATCACTTTTTTTTGTAAAAATTTTAGTTCCAATAAATCATAAAAATTATTTGGGATTGAAAACAAAAAAAATAAAAAATAAAAAAAAATAAAAAATTGGCCGGTCGCCATAAGGGTCGCCCAAAAGGGTCGCCCAAGAATTACTGTTTTATCATTGCCACATCATTGATTCTTGTCGAGATTGGGTATACAAATTCCAGCCGAAAATCATTTTTCATTTTAAAACTTCGAAACCAGACCTAATGACAGTAGTGTGCACATCAACTCATGTGACGGCTTCATTCGATATAAATAGTTCACTACTGCAATTGCGAATTTGCAATTCAAGGGCCCATAGGTAACCAACGTCTATTAGTTCCTTACCCATTTTGACATTCAGCATAGTTTGGTAAACATAAGATTCAAAATTCAACTAAATTAGATGGCAAGTAACAGATCAGTCTGACTAATTGACCGGCCCATTGTTTTCCAACTAATAACTCATCAAGCCTTGATCAAAAAAAAGTCTTCAAGTTACTAATTATAATCTTATCATGAACAAATCTGGTTAATGCCAATCATATGGACAACAAACACACACTTGGGTTATGAAACTTAAAAAGCTTGTCAGCACCAGCAATTTAAAGCACCGAACCTAAAGGAAATGTTTCACTTGGCACAAGTAAATGGGAAAACGCTATGGACCACTATTAATCAAGAGCCAAAGAAAGATCACAATAGAACAAGAAATAGAATACAAATTCAAAATAAGTTGGAAAAACAACAGATTCATTGTGCAAATACACTTTGCTAACTGCAACCTTTGGCATGAGTTTTGTTGACAAGCGTGACAGTACAATTAGAACTCCATAAACTACGAATACATAAATTAGACATTGTGTTGAAGCAGCACTAAAAGGATGCCAACTACTTCCACAGCTTCCGAAGAGACATGTTTTTCTCGGTGTCCTTCTTCATTACCTTGGCCACAGCCATCTCAAAATCCTCCTGCGTTACATGGACCCTCCTCTCCCTCAAAGCAAACATCCCTGCTTCCGTGCACACTGCCTGGAAACAGAAGCAAGGGAAATTTTAGTACTAAAATTTAAACGTAACAACATAGGCATGAAATATCAATCCAACTAGTGACATTTAATTTGGGACAACCCAAAATGGAAATTTGGACGTTTAGTATGGGACGGAAGAAGCACTAGTATTATAAACAATATGGACTCTGCAAGGTAATAGAATGATGCATCTAGCATGAAAAGTTCAGGAACACCATTAACATTACATCAAGAGCATACATAAAACAGTATACCAACAAATAGGGAAGATGCCTTAGTAATAGGGCTGATAATGTAACTGTAACATGTAAAGTACGTCTAGAATTCCTTATTTTCATTAGGATAAAATTGCATCCAGTATACATGTATTAAGAAATGCAACTAGATTGGTTGCATGTCTTACACGGGGCTCTAGACAAAGAGAATTCATCAATTTTCTTAACGTAAGTTAAAAAGGTAATTTAGTAGTAACTTTTAAGCAAGCAACATATATATTATCCTACGTGTTGTTTTTGCTCGAAAACTAATTTTTGTGTGTGTGTTTTTTTTGGGGGGGTGGGAGGTGTTTATAAACTCGTCCTTTGCAATGTCGCAAAAATCCCTGCCTAGGTCCGATTAATCCCCATGGCGTTAGGCAGTCCTCTACCACCTCGATTTGGCTGAGCACCTAGGCCCCTGCGTGGGTAGAATCAGACCTCAACTTTGAAACTCTTTATACTTAAAATGAATTTCTTAAACCTTAAAAGATTGTTTTTATAGTAATGTTTCATGAAAATTTTTAAAAAATTACATGTACTGCATGTTTTTTATAGTATAATAAGTATGTACAATAGAAAAATAAATAAATGAGACCGCTTAAGAAAACGCCTAGGCACCGGCGCACCGCCGCACCGCCTAGGCACCGCCTAGAAGTTAGGCCCCCATTCGTCGCCTAGGTCCGCCTAATGATTTTTAGAACGCTAGTCCTTTGTAAGTTTGGACTAGAAATTATATATGCAATGGAGGAATAAATGCCCACCAATAGATAAAGAAGAATAGCCAAGAACAACAACATCAATTAAGAGCAAAACATACCTTCAGCTCTGCGCCTGAAGCACCATTCATCTTTTCGGCAATCTTCTTCAAATCAATGCCACGCATTAAGTTCATTTTTCTTGAATGAATTTTCAGGATATCCCAACGAGACTGTATAATTAAATAAACATAAATCAGTACGAAACAAGCTTAATCACTTAGCCATGAATCTAATGAACCAACATAAAAAGATAATCGTGTCGCAGAAGCTGTCAACATTGAAAAGGTATAGATCACATAAGCAAATCATCTCATAACAAGTTATAATCATGTATTCACCACGTAAGTATGAGAAGACAAGAACTTCCTTTTTTCCTTCTAAAATGATGAGATTATCATTTATATGAGAAGACAAGAACTTCCTTTTTATTCTTCTAAACTGATTAGACAAGACTGTTACACGATGAGATTATCATTTACATGAAACTTGGTATTATAACTCAAACCTTGATAGTTTTAAATTGAGAAGAATTAGAGTGAGTCATTTAAATTTCAGTATTATATTTATTTTTTGTTATTTCTTTCACTAATAGTGCAAAAGAGATATCATTAAGATAGTACTCTTTCAACAAGGAGCTATTATTTATTTGTCCAAGAAAAATAGTCAGAACAGCTAGGGAGAGGGAATCATGTGACTTCGTCATTTTTCTTTTACGAAACACCAAATTAATGGCTAACAGACAGCTTCTACCAAGGCAAATACCAACATTAACATGCAAATTTATTTTTGATAATGAACATTACCATAAATTTATAAAAGATAGATGGAAGATGAAACACAATAAGACTGGCAACTGCAAAGAGGATTTTAGTACGTAAAAACCTCGACAAATATTTTCCCAACATTAGCATACATTGATGTTGTTTACCACCATCATTCTTTCTTCCTGTATGCATATTGTCTCATGGTAAGACAACCATTCAACTGCTAAGGAATACACATGATAGCAATACTCATCAAGTGAAAACAAGTCTATAATATGGTATAGATGATAAAGGAACTGTGTGTGTGTGTGTGTGTGTATTGACTGTACAAGCATGTAATTTGTTTGGATTATTACTTCTCTGCCTGTGAGGAATGCTATTTTGGAAGGTTAAAAAAGAATTCCTTTATGGATTTTAATATGGTTTTGGGGTTTTACTGGGGGGGGGGGATTGCGAGGGAAGACTGTAATTACTATTATAACTGAACTCTTTACCTCTTCATTGGGATTTGGAAACTCAATCTTCCTATCAATCCGACCAGGTCTGAGAAGGGCTTGATCCAGAATATCAATACGGTTTGTGGCCATCAAAACCTGTAAGTTAAGCATGGTAAATGTGATGAATCAAACGAGAAACAAAACCTGAAAACTACGCTGTTTGTTACCCAGTTCCATGAAGCTAAAAAATACCTTGATCTTGTTTGATGCTTCAAATCCATCCAATTGGTTGAGAAGCTCCAACATTGTTCGCTGCACCTCACTATCACCATTGCCACTTCCAGATTCCATTCGAGCAGATCCAATACTGTCGATTTCGTCCATAAATATGATAGATGGAGCATGTTCCCTGTGAAACATTAAGTAAGCAGAAAACAGAGAAATAAGATGTTATATAATGCTAAAAAAAAAAACAATTAACAAAAGAACATATCAGCCTCCAAAAAAAATACAATGCTACTCTTTCTTATTATGTGCTACACCATTATGTATTCAAGACAACAGAAATTATATTTCTTGTAAAAGATCTCTTTAAATAAAAATGGTTTTTGAGGTGTCCTTTTCTACAATATGCACTTTAGGTCAACAAACCACAACGAAGCACGAGAAACATAATAAACTTGTTTCACATATTTTGATACCTAGAACACACTATTTTGTAATATTTCAACCCGGGATTCTAGAAACCTACTTTGTCCTACCATTTTTAAGGCTTTTCTTTTGGTACACAAAGAGCTTGGTATATTGAACTATCCAGAAAAGTGCTCAATAGATAATTAAAATGACTTGCCAGTGATTGGACTAAATCATAGAGTGTCAAACAAAGAGTTCAAACACACCTGGCCATAACAAAAAGTTCTCTAACCATTCGAGAGCCTTCTCCAATATATTTTTGCACCAATTCAGAGCCAGAAACCCTGATAAATGTACAATCAGTATGATGAGCCACTGCCCTGGCCAATAATGTCTTTCCAGTACCAGGTGGTCCATAAAGTAAGACTCCCTATAGAAAGAGATAGGCAGATAGAAATTTGGAAATTAAAAAATGAATATATACATGTATCTCTATATATACAGAGAGAGAAGAAGGTGAGTTGACCTACAACAAAGCTTAGCTATGGCACGATTCCATCTAATGCAACTGTGGCCGTCCATAGCGGGATTAAACGGTCTAGATTTTAACAAAATTAGTGCCTTCCGGAGGTTAGACCCGGTTTCCGAGCCTCTAACATCCGGAAGACACTAATTTTTTAAAATCTTTGTTGTTGAGATATGCTATGGATAGTGGGAGATGGACTAAATGGAATAGTGCTCCTAATAAGCCTTGCTATGGATCACTTCCCATATTATACATATATATATATATACACATACACTCCCTCCGTCCTCAAAAGGATGTCCAAAGTACATATTTCACACAAATTAAGAAAACTAAAGTAGAGGAAAGATAATAAAATAAATTCCACTTTTATCCATAGTGGACCCCATATAACTATACTAATGATCTTTGTTTTCTAAACTTAATAGACCACATTTAAGTATACTTTTGAGGTAATTAATCTTTAAACATATTTAAATTTGACTTATGTACCTTTAGACATCCTTTCGTGGACAAAAAAATTGTACTTGAAGCAGGCTTTTGAGGACGGAGGGAGTATATAAATATATAATAGAGAGAGAGTTCTAAGAGATTTAGGAGTACTTGTATGTAAGAACTACATAAGTTGATAGTGTACCTTAGGTTGAGCAATTCCCAGACTCTCAAATAATTCAGGATGTTTAATTGGAAGTTCAATGACCTGAAAAATTGATAGAACAAGTTGAACTCACACACACAAAAAATAAATAAATAAATAAATAAGCATTTGTAAGATACTTTAACCTTCAGGTCCCCTGATAAACTATAGAAATGTTCAAAAGCAACTATGGAGTAACACCAATAGCAAAAAGGTTAGGAGCCAACCTCCTTTATCTCTTTAATTTGCTGGTCAAGGCCACCAATCATGTCATATGTAGAATCAGGAACTTTTTCAACTTTCATAAGATTGACCAAGGGATCTACTTTGCTAGGCAAAACCAAATGAAGAACGTAGCTGTCATTGCGGAGGGCAACTCTGGTTGATGGAGTAATCTTTGTGATATCAATGTTTTTGTCAATATCAACAACATATTTTCCCTCTGGATGGACCTGGAGGAGGAAATGAAGAAAGAGCTAAGATTTAAATTCTACAAAAGAATTGAATAAATGGTTGGTTAGGTTATAGATTATAAGAATAAAAAATAGGACGAACAAACTTTCACAATCTTTTGAGATGGAGTTCAGGAAAAGAAAGAAAAAGCTAACTAATGTATCAATCTATTTTTTAGTATAATTTAATATTAAGCCAACATCATACCAAAATCAACACAACAATGTTTAACTTCAAAGGGTTGAGAAAGATTGTTTTCTGTTGTATTCAAACTTCAGAAGGGGAGTTTAAAATTTTCATTTTTTAATATCTTGGAAAAGAACAAACACACAGACACCAAAGCCCTAATTTCATAATCTTTTTTTCCCTTTTATTTTGTTTTTGTGAGTGTGTGTGAGTAGAGGGCGAAGGGGGCTTTCCCATCATTTGGCTATTGAACAACAGAATTTTATTGCAGCCATAAGTTAGGGAGAGAGCCAAGAGAAGAGAGAGAAACAAATAAAGAGAATGGGAGAGTGAAGATGGATAATATGATAGTAGTGCCAAACTTTCCCAATACCATATAAGCAAAATTTACTCAAAAGCAACCCAAATTGTAGGTAAAACTATAAGACCACTTACTTTAACCAGGACTTTTGATTTTCCCATTACTTTAACGACTTCGCCAACATATGATCCAGGCTCCTGAAGCAGCTGGAGCTCTTCCTTAAGCATCCTCACTGTCCAAATTGATTACCGATACAAATCAATATTTGAAATTATAAATCATAAAAATGTTAAGTGACTGAAGAAATCAAATATGAGGATTATAACTGATTAGGTGCAACAAGAAACAAACTAACAGACTTTGGCTAACTAGAATCATGGATTTGTTTCACAGTAAGTGCAAAACTTGGTACATTAATTTAGAATCCTCCAAGGCTAATACAACCCCTCCTTATCAATAGATCAGCAAATAGCTTAATCGACAATGTTACCCCTAAATAACGGGATCCCTCTCAAATTGCAAACACAAACTTATATTGGAAAGAATCAACAAATGGAGCCTTTTCAGAACTTAAAAATTATAAAAGACTTTATATTCACGTGTAAATACATTGAAATTCTATACACACTTTCCCCTTTTATTTAACATAACTCAAACCCTGAAATACAAGGTAAACAACACCAATAAAAACCTTTCAAGCAGTTTTGTTGTGAATTCAAGAAAATATGAACTCTGTAGTAAGGACAAGCTGAAACCTACGGAAAACTTCTAAATAATTATTCTGAACTAAAGAATGCTAACCTGCTACATCCACACCTTCACTTCTTTTGTGGATTTTTTTATAACACTTTGGAGGGATATCAATACTAGTATAAACAAATTACAAACTCAACATCAATAAATATCTCTTAGAATATCATTAAAGCTCAATCTATGGATAAGAATACAAGTCTCCTAATAAGGAGGAAAGAAGTCCCCCAATAAGGAAGAAAAATATCCCACGATAAGGACTCACACAACTAGTAAAAATATAACCTCAGACCTAAAAAACAATGACCCAAAGAGGGCATCACGCATGTACACAGGGAGTTTACCAAAGGCTTGGGAGAAAAACAAGAAGGATCTCCCAAGAAACTAGCAAGAAAAACCGGGGGGTGACCAAAAAAAACCCATTCAAAGCTCCCAACCCAAAAGCCAAAAAGTCAATGAACAATAGACCTTTTAAGTGAACAATTCAGTAGTTTTTGTGAAAACATCTTTATCTTTTTTCATTTTCCCTTTTTTCCTTCAAGGAAAACAACATGAGAACTCCTCTGCAAACCTAGTACTACTCGCACTCAACCCACTTAAATTTAAATTCAGTGGGATCCGGTGCCTAAGTGCTAATATGATCACACCCATATTTTAAATTAAGAACCACGAGTTCTTCACAAATGACCCGACAAAACATCTTCTTCTAATAGAGTAATGGTAGTTTAACCGGCTAACAATGTATTTTGTGAACTATTGTAATTGTCTACAGCCTATTCAACCTTATCTCCCAATTTGGAAGTAATAACCTTTGTCAAACAGCATTTGATACACCAAGTTTTGGATGAATGACAATCCTATGCAAATTGGATCATGGATAAATAGACTTACACTTTGATGATAGTTGAATTGACGCATGTCAAGTTGAGTTAAAAATTTAAAGAAAATTATATTGCAGGTCCAAACCTATGCCCAAGAATAATGGTGGATCTTCTTCCAAGCCCCCACATCATTCCATACAGCTACAGCAAGAGGTGCGATTAAATAAACTTTATTCTGTTATCCCTCTAAACTGTAATTAAAATCGTTTAATCAATCTTTTTTACTGTTATTTTTTTGTGGTTAAACTGGAACTCCATATTATTTAATCAGTATTACTGATCAGTAGTAATAGAATTATTATACAAGGCACAGACACTCTGATAATATTGATAATTACATTATTTACATGTATTAAATATAAAATTATTTTCAAATAAAAAAAGTATAGAATCCCTACATAGATACCTACCAATGAGTTAATTGCTACAAAAAGAGGGGGAGGGGGCACTGGACAGGGCGCATAAACACACTTATAGCATCGAAATCTACTAAAAATTACAATATATAACTCTAAATACCGAAGCAACTATTATATGCTGAAGCGGAATCTGATGATAAAGTGGAAACAACAATATCAATTGAAGAGCAAAATATACAAAAATTAAGGTTAGGATTGCGCTTAAAATAAACAAAAACTTGGAGAAGAATGAGTTGAAAAGAAACCTCTGGAATTAAGGTCATTGCGTTGGGCTTCGAGGCGATTGAGATTGTGAGTCTTTTGGCGAACTTGGAGCTGAAGATCGTGGATGTGTTGGAGATAGTATTGCTTCAATCCTTCGCCTTGTTTCGCCATCGATTTCGCCGAGCAACTCTCTTCCCTCGCTAATTCGCTTCGCTTCTTCTCGATCTCTGCCGTCGCCATCTTTCTGTTTCTTTTTCTTTTTCTTCTTCTCTCTCTGGAAGAAGGATTTTGATGAGAGAGAAAAACTGAAGAAGAATAAGAACGTAGGTAGGTAGCTTTGCTTGAACAATAAGTTCAGTGGACGGAGGCATTGGTCTTTTAACGGTAACGTCGGTGATGTCAATCGGCTATTATACTTCCTACTCCTGATCCCTTTTTTTTTTTTTTTTTTTTCTTATTAATGCCGAATAATGAAAACTATTAGAGTGTTGTTAATTATTGCCACAAGTTTATGTTTAGTTATAATTACAAAATTTATTAATACATACAAATTATAGCAAGAATTAACTTATTACATATTTTTTTTAAAGAGTTATTACATTTATTTATTGACAATTAAAAAATCGACATAAACATTTATAATATATATCATTTTCCAAACTATTATACTGCATCCAGCCATCCTTTGCTAAAATGAACTAATATTATTTTTCCTAATGATTTTTTTCTCCCAAATATTAAGATTTATATGGAATGCTAGATAAATATTTCGATTTTAAGGTATTAAAAAATATTATTAGTTAACATTTGTATATATAAGGGTATCATAGAAATATAAATGACCAACTTTATATTTTTTTTTAAAGTCTTCATTTTAGAAGTACAATATAATCTCGTAATCAAATAAATCATTTATATTACGATATCAACAACTAATAAAACCTCATAAAAGAATAAGAACTAATTTATATAAACTCAATAATTTATCGAGGCACGCCTCATAAAATAATCGAGTCAAATTTTCTTAATTATCATTTACATTACATTTTAACAATTTTTCTTGAGAATATATATATATATATATATATATATATATTAAAATGTGTAGATAATTAGGTGTATATTCATTAAAATAGTTTCACAATAATTAGGCATTCTTTTATACAAATTGGAACAAAAAAAGTTATAAAATAACATTTAAATTAGAAATTGTTATATGAAAATTTAGCTGATTAATTATAAACGATTTAAAAGACTACAATATTGCAGACTTGCAGTTGTTTAGAGTTTCTTTGTGTTTTATTGTGCAATTTTTTTTTTAGTAAATGTTTTTTATTGTGTAATTAAAGGATCATAATATAATATCATACAATTGTCAGCTTTTACATTCCAACTCAGCTGAACTTGTAACATTTTTAAGCAATAAATATGTTTTTTTTTTTTTTTTGCTTACATAAAATTTTATATCTCCCGGCTAATTTTCATCTACCCATATGGGTTGGTTTGCAAATTTATAAAGCTGGACCAAGAGGTTTACTGGAAAGCCCAAAAGATACTCCCCGAACAAGAGTCTATAAACTACTCATTCATAAACTGACAGTTTCCTTGCGCCTAGCCCGATAGAGACGGTGTTATGTAACCTTCATAATTTCATATCACATTCTAGTTTAGTTTCTCAATAAATTTCATTTTCCAAAAACCTTGATTGATTCAGGGCTAGGAGGTGTGAAATCTGCAAGTTTCCCACCTGTGTTATATATACCGCCATATACATTTACATACATTACAAAAAAAGAAAAAAAAAAAATAGACACTCGTCTGTAATTTTGATCACAAATCGTTTTTGAGCGTTTACAAAGTCTCAATTTTAATGATTTCCAACTAAATAAATCAGTATAAAACTAGGGTTTGATTTTGTTTTCTCAACTTGAACTGTGTGGTGCGATTCAATTTAGTTGTAAGAATTTAGCTCAGTTTTTTTAGGGTTTTTATTGGAAATTGTGAGGAATGGAGAAGAAGAGAGTTGCAGTGCCGTTGGTGTGCCACGGGCATTCGCGGCCAGTTGTGGATTTGTTCTACAGTCCAGTCACTCCAGATGGCTACTTTCTCATCAGTGCTAGCAAGGGTACGCATTTATACTAATTAATTACAAATTTTCTCTTGAATTCATGAAAGATGAAGATTTGATCTTTATACCTCATACACCTATAAATTTATATATGAAAGAGTTTTTGTGTACTTCTGTTGGGCTGAATTGATATTGCATAGGGTTGGCATTCTTGTGTGGTTTTAAGTTGTAAACTAAACATATTTATAGTTAATCTGCACTTGCCTCCTTTGGATTTTGGAGTTGGATCGTGATATTCGGAGTTCTTTAAATGAGATCATTTTAGACAACAATTTATTTATACAGTGATTTATGGATTGAGTTGTACGAGGTTTATAAACATTCTTATTAGTTTAATCATTTTACTTATTTGGAGTTTTCTTTAATAAGATAGTTTTAGATAACAATTTATTTATAGAGTTATATATGGGAGTTCTATGAGGGTTATAAACATTAGCACTAGTTTAATATTTTTACTGATGTATGATGTTTCCAGCTAGCTATTAAATTATCCTTAAAATTTTGTATTTCAGATTCCAATCCAATGCTCAGAAATGGCGAGACCGGAGACTGGGTTGGAACATTTGAAGGACATAAAGGTGCAGTTTGGAGTTGCTGCTTAGACACAAATGCTTTACGTGCTGCATCTGGTTCCGCCGACTTCACTGCGTATGTTCCTCTGCCAAAAATGAACAACCAACACATTTACGCAAAAGTAAAAACAAACTTTCGTTGGGTGGTTAGAGTGGAATACTTTGTCTAAACATACTGAAAAAGAACAATACATATAATTAGTTTGTTTACCGTCATATGTTCCCTATTACGTGGTAGTTAAGGTAGACTCTTTTTTAGTTTCTTGGATAAATGATAAGGTTGACCCTTTTACTAATGCAGAGATTTAAATTTAAAAAGTCCATATTATATTATTGATTAAAATTTCAAGGTTTGTATAAGCTCCGTGGCTTTCTCTTTTTTTAAAGTTTTGACAAAAGCATATTCTGCATTACATTTTTGAGGATGTGTCTTCATTTATCGAAATCATAAACTCTATTCTTTGCACACTTGCAGTTGTTACCTAAATTTAGGCAAGTTATTTGAATTCATTTAATATATCTAACAGTTCGTTGCTTCCTAGCTGCTTTATATCTAATAGATTTTAGGAAGTCCTTATTCCACATTGCGTTTTATATATGTTACCAAAATTTTCCCTCCTCTTAATGCTCATGTTGACACTGAGAATAGGCATGGGTGTGGGTCAGGGATGTGGATATGACTGGCAGACAAGGAGGAAAAAATGAAGATAAAGAAAAGTATCATAAATACCTTTGTGATCTGTCAATTTCCATTAAATATTTGCGTCACTAAAGCTCTAATCATGTGCGGGTTAGTTTTTTAGATCATGAAAGTGGTTGATGTAATTGAAGCCAGGACGGAGGCTAGGGTTTTGTGTTCTGGGTTGGTGTTGAGGACCTTGAGCTAATAATGGTTTCATTTCATCTAAACCTAATGTTTGCTTATTTGCTCAATACCTCATACTTGTAGTTTTAATCACTAAACTTGAAGTATGACCTTGTCATTCCAAGTAGTTTGAGGACGTTCATTTCTTAAATGTTTTCAAATAAATTTTGAGCTTTTTCTTAAAAAGGGTCACTCACAATTAAATTATCCATTTTTGTTAGCCCCTACCATTACACTGCCACATTAGTTCATACATGGATATGTTAGAGCCGTCCCAATATTTTTGGTGGTAGGGAATCTAACATATAAGCACTTGAACTTGGTCCCATGCATTGGTCCATTTAATATAGTTGCCAACTTAGTAACATGGTGAGTCAAGATATAAGTTCATTTTCATGTTTCACTAATTACTATACTTCTGGGTTGTTGGCTATCCCACACAAAGAAATCTCATTTGTCTTCATTTATCTTTGACTGAGAGTGGTACTTCGTTTTGTTTTTTTTTTTTGGTTTTTGTATTTTTTTTCTTTCTTTAAATATGTATCAATTTGCATAGATTGACATATTTTTTTGTGTAACAAATGCAAATGCAGGAAAATTTGGGATGCATTAACAGGAGATGTACTGCACTCATTTGAGCACAAGCACATTGTTCGAGCCTGTGCCTTTTCAGAGGTACATGTCCGCTGTCCCAGGCTCGAATTTAACATGCAATACCATGATTTTATTAAACAAACGAGTCCTCAATTGAACACAGACTCCATATTATCATGAATCCTATTGCACATAATTAGGGTGTACATTTGGTCTACCTTTTCCCTTTCCGAGTGCAATGATTTTCTATAATTTTTAGAGAGATGGTTTTAGTTGACTGCACCTATTGTTGTTTAGATGTGTTTGCATTTGTTACTTGCGGCAATTAGTTGTGTTGGTATGAACACAAATGTTGTTTAGGCCATAAGTTGTCTTAATATCATGATGTGTATGGGGGATGGCTAACTGCACGTGTTTGGGAGGATTAGTTGGGTGATCCATCATGCACAAATGACTTTTAGTCGCAGCAAAGGATAATTAAAAAAGAAAAGAAAAACTAATGGTAGCTTGGTTATCATGTGATTTAAGTGTTGCATTGCTCATTTTGATTGGTAGTACTTAGCATTTAACTTTTTAATCTGGCTCATACAATTTTAAAATCTTCCATAGAGGACACCTGTTTTTCTTATCGTGCTTGTATGTAGTTCTCATTTAATTTTTAATCTATCTGCGACAGGATACTCAATTTCTACTTACTGGAGGAGTTGAGAAGATTCTTCGTATATATGATTTGAATCGTCCTGATGCACCTCCTAGAGAAGTGGACAAGTCTCCTGGCTCTGTCAGAACTGCTGCTTGGTTCCACAGTGATCAAACAATATTAAGTTCTTGTACTGATATGGGTGGTGTCAGGTAGGCTTGCCTTATGCACCTATGGATTGTACTAGTATTAATGTTTTTAATTCTTTTATTCATATTGACTTGTGTTCTTCTATGTAAGGAATGTGTTTACTTGGTGCCTTTGACTGAATTGTTCTGTAGTATTTTCTGAGCAAGCTCTATTGTCGTCTCATATTACTTTTTTTCTTAGTATGAAGATACCATTATCTTTTTTTTTCTTTTGCTAGTTTGAGACATAATTTAAACACACACACCCAACCTTAGCCATTGCCAAGGTTCGAAACCCCACCCTCTTGGTACACAATGATGAGGATAACGATTGGGCCACCCTTTAGCTAATATACCATTATCATCTTAGGTTATTAATTTATACTTTAATCCATTAAGCAGTTGGAACTCTTAGCCACAAGAGGGTTGGATTTGAATGAGAACAGAGATACCAGAGACTTATGATAGAATAAATTACAGAAAACAAGGTTCCACACTTATTGTTGGCATCGTAATATTTACATGAATAAGAATAATTAGATATATTCATGAACAAAACTGGCATTTAATATTTTGAGTGTAATAAACAGTGATCAATGTTCAGGATTTGGTGGGTTTAACTGGAAATATATCTGTTGGAATTCCTTATTGAATAGCTATGGTAATATCTGGACTTTGAGGCTCTTTTTCTTTATAACCTGTATACCCTAAAGGCTAAAGAAACAACTTCATAATAGTTCACATTTTCTTATTGGTTTCTGTTAAGCAGACATTCTTGACAAGTAATATTGGGCGGGACTTTCACTCCAGTCTCCGAAGTCCAAATACCACCCTTGCATCTTTCTTGTAACTATGTACCTTGTTATTGTGGTTATCAAAATATTTGGTTGCTTTGTGATCTGGTGTTGTTTGTGCTTCAAAATTATTGGATACAGCTTCATGGCAGGATTATGTTACACAGTGCATGCTCTATATACTAATGATACAAAAAGAAAAAGGAAACTGCAAACATAAATAGAATATGACATTGGAAATTATTTGGTCAACCGTGCATTATAATGTCTCTTGTCATTCAGAAGAATTTCTCTTTAAAAGACACCCCTTCACAGTAAAATTAAGTTTTTCTTTTTAATTAAGATGTTATTGAGTTTGTCCATCAATTTACACCTGGGTTTCTCCATAAATCTCAATGTCCTGGCTTCACATTGCCAACAGTCGAAGGCCTTGGTTTGTCGAATTCATTATCAGAGGCACTCCTGTTTGTATAATGTTAACTATATATGTTTAATGTTCACTAGATATAGCCATATCTTTCCTCGTCTTATATAAGAACTGTGTGAAATTTATTTCAGGTATTGCCTAGGGATTTAGGCTTTTCTTGACCTTTGTTAATTTTACTTGCCTTTACAGATTATGGGACATAAGAACTGGTAACATAGTTCGCACGCTTGAGACTAAATCACCGGTGACTAGTGCTGAAGTGAGTCAAGATGGTCGATATATAACAACTGCCGATGGGTTTAGTGTTAAGTTTTGGGATGCAAATTAGTAAGTTCCGGCCTTCATTAGCATGCTTTGTTGCTAGGATATTGCATGCTTGTTTCCTAATATATATTCTTTTATTTTATTGTTTCTAGTTTTGGATTGGTCAAGAGCTACAACATGCCATGCACTGTAGAATCAGCTTCATTGGAACCAAATTATGGAGTCAAGTTTGTTGCTGGGGGAGAAGACATGTGGATTCATGTATTTGATTTCCATACTGGTGAAGAGATTGGTATGTGCTGCAAAATAGTACTCTGTCCGATATTGTGGTCCTACTCAAAACTTTACTTTCATTACAGATTTTAAGATGTTTTTGAGTAATGCATTTAGAAATTATATGTTCCATAATTTGTTTTTCCAAAAATATTGTTTTCACTTGGATGCAGCATGTAATAAGGGTCACCATGGTCCAGTGCACTGCGTTCGATTCTCACCAGGAGGGGACTCATATGCTTCGGGATCTGAGGATGGAACAATCAGAATATGGCAAACAGGCCCTTTAACTCGCGACGAAAGTGATGCGGTGACCACAAATGGTTCAATTGGAAAGGTGAAAGTTACTGCAGAAGAGGTTCCCCGCAAGATTGAGGGCTTTAACATTGCAGATGAGGGAAAGATCAAAGAGAAGGAAGTTTTGGGGAATACCTAAACTAGATGATTAAATAGCCTATTTACTTTAGCTGATGGGTTTTCTCAGACTGCCCCTTGTATTGGACTCTGTTTGAACTCTTTCTGTACATCCTTTTAAATTGCTTAACCATGAAATGCCAGACTTTATAGTTTCTACCTCCCATCATTTAGAAACAAAAAATAGAAGCTTTTCTTATACAAAATTTTAAATTTTGTCTATTCTCTAGTGTTTAGTTGAAATGCATTGAGCTGATCATTGTGTTGATTAGGACTCTCTTACCGAATAGTGATTTGCTTGCTAAAGAATAGATACTAAAAATGATTACTAAATGATGTGTGTATGCTTGTGGTCGATTATGATTATTAGGCTTATTGGCTTTTCAACTAATTATAAGTAGGCATTTTATTTTGTAATTTATCTTTTGTAAAAGTTTTTTTTTTTTTTTTTAAGTGTAGCATTATTCCTCGCTTACCATTTTATGGAGTGGACAGTAATCTTCTGGGTAATGATGAATTTTATTGGATAAGATCTTTCTATGCATCAGTTTCTGGACTATGTTATAATCCACATGACCCAAAAGAAAGAGGTATTACTCTTTTATGTTATCTTTTCAAATATTAAAATTTTCACAGAACATAATGATTAATAATCTTTTTTAACATTAAAATTTAAAAACTAAAATTAATATTTCTAGCGCAAAACATTATGAGAGTAAATGATGCAATATATGGTTGTATAATTTGTAGTAAACGTAATACAATTTAGAAAATTTTATCATTTTACAAAATTAACCCAAGTAAAGTTGTTTTTGTTTATTATTTCTTTTTATGAAGTGTTTTTTTATTGGTGTAGTTTATTATTTGATTTGATATTATTCAGCCTGACTGGATCTGCTAATGAAAATTGTACTGTACATATTAGTGCTTAATCATGTATTAAATTTCTTTTTTTGTAATATAAAATAAAACAGTACCTTCAAATTTCTCGTCAGTATTTAACTATAATGTCATAATTAATGTTTAATGGTAAACTTAGAATAAAAATTAGGATGATTTACATATTCTATTACATTTTTAAAAATAATTATAACAATAGTGCACTCATAAAATCTTTACACAACTAATTCACTTTCATATTTATTTACAATGTTAGTGCAATTAAGATTCCTTAATTTAGGGAATTAGTATTCAATTAGAATTCCTTAATTTAAGGATTAGTTATACTCATGGCTTCTTCTCTCTCACCTCATCTATAACAACTGCAGTTAATAATCACCCTTCTTCTTCATTCAACGTATTCTTTCTATATAAATATATATATTTATATTATATATATATATATATATACACACACCATGCCGCCAATGCCACTATAGAATTCATATCCTTTCTCATCCCTAATCCCAAATCTTATTTTATATATATATATATATATATATATATATATATATATGTATATATTTATGAGTCAACCAACTGTATATTTCCAATAGCTTCTCAAAATGAAGGGTCAAAATGGAGGTGGGTATGAAGATTCAGGCGGTGGTGGCGGTGGATATGAATACTGGATGATGGTAACCAAACTATCATATAAAAGTAACCAATTAACCTCGACACTTTAAATTTTTTCTTAGTACAGTTGGTTACCAAACCTTCAGATCAAGGTAAGCAAACCTTCATACCAAGGTAACAAAACCTTCATACCAAAATAACTAATTCACAACCACACCTGCAATTTTTTCATAGTGCACTTGGTAGCCAAACCTTCAGACCAAGGTAACCAATTCAAATTTATTAAGTTACCAATTTCGTTTGAATGTGATGCAGTTGGTAGCCAACCATTCATACAAAGGTAACCATTTTATTATTTATGAGTAACAAAATAGTTATAAAAAAAATTTCAGAACATTAAAAGTTACATCTATTTATTTTAAAACTTTTTATAGGGCGAATCTTCTTCTTATTCTCATTGGCGTTTTGGACAACGGAGATTCGTGGCGGTGTAGCGGCAGAGTATGTGAGGTGTACGGCGGACTATTATTTCAAAGTGTATGTGAGGGAGATGAAGATTTGAATTTGAATATTTAAATTTGAATTATTATTTTGAATTTGAATTTGTTTTTGTTGTTAGATCCAAATATTTGAATTTGAATTATTAATTATGGCAGTTATTTGTCCTTGATTTTAGGTTTCCTTATTAATGTGAATTGTACTATTTTTGTAATATGGGTCCTAATTACACTCTTTTTGTAATTATTTGACTGATGTACTTTTCTTGTAATTACTTTTTATTTGTTGTATACTTATGTAAAGAACTCAAAAAATTACATCCATAAAATATAAATTTTGTAAAGAAGTCTTTTTTTGGACGGACAAGAGTATAAATTTAGTCAGGCTTAAGTCCAATACGAAATTAAGTCCACAATCTAATGGAGTATAATTCGAGCCCAAGCAAGTTGATGAAGATTACTATATACTCCTCCTACTTGCTGTCAGAATTCCAGTCTGAAAGACTATAAAAGAGAGGGTATTACTGTCATTAGGACTTCGTTGAGAAATTTTCAGTATTCTGTTTTGCAAAGATTTCTTGTTTTTCTCTCTCTTCCGATCAGCTGCTTTGTGATCTCTCTTGTAGCAGTCAAAATCATCTCCGTCTCTGTTTTGATTTAGTCTGCAATTAACATAATCCATCCCCATCCAATACAGAAGAAAAAAGAGTAAAGGAGGAGAGAGAAGATGTCGGGCAAAGGCGCCAAGGGATTGATAATGGGGAAAAACTCCTCAGGCCTCAACAAAGACAAAGATAAAGACCTCAAGAAGAAACCCACCTCTCGTTCTTCTCGTGCTGGTCTCCAGGTCTTCTCTTTCTCTCTCTATATATAACAACATTGTTCTATTTCACCCGTCTTGGATGGCGGATTTTGCAAGAACTCAACTTTTTTTATTATTTTATGTACCGTATAATTTCCGCCAAGTTAAATGTTTTTCCTTTATAATCATTCTCTTTTCCGTGTTAGGTTATTTGGGCTAATTTTAGTTGGGTGGAAATTGGAGTACCATGTGATTGTGTTTGATATAAATTAAGGTTTCTCATTTTCTTTATATTATGGGTGGAAAACGTGGAGTTATCAATATAATTTTTGATAAAGTGATTGGGGGTAAAATCATGTCTTTCTGTGAAAGATATCCAATGGTGTTTTTCTTTAGTTGATATATATAGTTTTCAATTTTACTCAGTTTAGTAGAGAAAAATCTAAATTTGGAGACTCAAAGCTTGCCATAAGTGAAAATAATAATCATAATGTGCTATGAACCTTTTTTTTTTTTTTTTTTAGTTTAGTGCGATTACAATCAGAGCAAAAAATTTGGCAATGCAATGGGTGCCTTTAGATTTTTATGTGGGTTACAAAACTATATTGAATTTTACAAGTTATCAAAAAGTATACTCTGTTGTAATAAAGAACATTACAACGCGTGTTCTGGTAGAGGATTCTTGGCAGCGGTCAGAGAATAAGCTGCCACACTACAAGAGTGGCATTGATCAGAAGAGGGTTGGCTATCATGGTTTGTTATGTAGCACTGATGACAACTAAAAGGAGTTTAAGCTTGCTTGTGCTATATGGAAGAAGGGAAACCAAAAGAACATGATTGTGGTTTCTAACTTATAACGTGATCATATTTGATCAAAGTCTATTCAGTCTCAAGATGAAGTTTAAGAATCTGTGATAGTCATTGCTTTGCAGCTGAAACTGTGGTTTGCTTTGATTGCTAAATCTATTGTTGTTTACTTGTTTATACAATTATTGTTTGTTACTGTAAATTTATCTAGTGTACTCAAGCTTCCATTTTTTGGGTGTCCTTTTTGGGTGGGTTGGGTGGTGGGAAGAGAAGAATTCTTATTGGGTTGTTTGGCATTTTTTGATAAATATAATGAACATCCTTTGTTAAAAATTTAGTGTTGAACATGGAAGAAAAGAAAGGTAAGATGGGTGTATAGCAGATCGCCATGTCCTCCCATTTTTCGAGGAAAGATTAAGGTGGAGCTAGAGGGAAAGAAACTTTTCTCTTTTCTCTTCCCTATATCAAAGAGGGGGATGTTTCTCTCACTGTTTGCTTTCCTTCCTTCCACTTTTACCTCGACTCTGGCTGACCATTGACTGAATAGTGAAGCCATTGAAGGCACATCAATTTGCTGTTACATATTTATTGTGTGATTTTGTTAACTGCAGTTTCCTGTTGGCCGTATTCATCGTTTACTTAAGCAAAGGACCACAGCAAATGGGAGAGTAGGAGCCACGGCTGCTGTCTATTCTGCAGCTATATTGGAGTACTTGACTGCTGAGGTGTTGGAGCTAGCTGGCAATGCAAGCAAGGATCTAAAGGTGAAAAGAATCACGCCAAGGCATTTGCAGCTTGCAATTCGAGGTGATGAAGAACTTGATACCCTGATCAAAGGAACCATAGCTGGCGGAGGTGTGATTCCTCACATCCACAAGTCACTCATCAACAAATCATCAAAGGAGTAATGCGCTCATGGGAACCATAGCTTTAGTTGCTTTGTTGAATGAGGGAACTATTTTCTCATTACTCGTTACTAAAGCAACTGACGTGGTTTCCATTTGTTCTATGAAAGACTAGACATGCATATTTGTGCATGCACGTTGTAGGAATATTCAATCTAGGTTCTCATTTAGTTGCAACTGACAGTTTTTATTCCGATAGTATTGATTGGGAATGTGTTTAGCTGATTACTTCTGTAATCTCATTTCTATATTATCATTTTTGCAATACCATCCCAGCCAAAAAAACAAAAAAACAAAAAAAAGGGAAAGAAAAAAAAAAACAAAAAACAAACAAAAATTTACTACCAACAAATTAACAAAGGAATTCGAACACTACTGCTATTTGTTATTTTAAAGGAATTCGAATACTGCTATTTGTTATGTTCTTCATCTTGAACAGTTTCCTCCCAACTTGTGTAGCGAGAAACAACAATTGTTCAGACTTTGGCAAAACGAGAGGATTTGTTGTTTTCCAGTGATACTTTTGACAAGTACTTTGCAATCACCAAGTGTGTTTGATAAAATTGAATTAAATAATTCTGAATATCTAAGTAATTTGAATGAGCTGAATGAAACTGAATGGCTGAATATTGAATGAAAAAAGTTGTTTAATAATTGACATGTCTGAAACATCTGAATAACAGATTTTTATTATTTTACCTTTTCGAAAAAAATCAAAATTGTTGTAAATTTATTTAATATTACTTAATATAATAGTTAATATTGTAAAAAAAATTAAATATAAAATACTTCATTTAACCCATTCAGCCAAAAAAATTACACTTAGCCATTCAGCCTAAAAATCTGACCGATTCAACCATTCTGATGATATTTATTCAAAACAAACGTACTGACTGGCTGACCCATTCAGCCATTCAGCTCCATTCAGGGGGTGTTTGATAAAACTGAATGAAATAGTTCTGAATGTTTAAGTAATCTGAATGAGCTGAATGGTGTTGAATGAACTGAATACTGAATGAAAAAAAATTGTTTGATAATTGACATATCTGAAATATCGGAATAACAGATTTTTATTATTTTACCCCTCTGAAAAAAAAATCATAATTGTTGTAAATTTATTTAATATTACTTAATATAATAGTTAATATTGTAAAAAAAAAATTAAATATAAAATACTTCATTCAACAGTCATTCAGCCAAAAAATTACACTTAGTCATTCAGTTCAAAAATCTGACCGATTCAGCCATTCAGACGATTTTTATTCAAAATAAACGCACTGAATGACTGACAAATTCAGTTATTCAGCTTCATTCAACTCTAAACAAACACCTCCTCAGCTCTAAACAAACACCCCGTAAGAGCAACTCCAGCCTCAAGAGTTTTAAATGGAGGAACTTTGCAATATGCAAAGCGGCAAACAAACTACATCAAATAGCGCACCCAAATTTCTAGACGTACAAATTACCAACTCAATAAAATAGAAATAACACAGAACATGTAAAAACAGAAGAATGAGGAAAAATTGTTAGCTTTTCTATTCTTTTCTCTTGTATGCTCCTTTACAACTATGGAAATGTAGATATTCTGTATCTTTTGCAGATGGAAACTAATATCTTGCGATGTTTTCTTACCGTACTCCCATGATCGTAATTCAGCCAAAAAAAAGGAATCTTCTCACAGTAATTTCAAGATTGGGAGTCGAGATTGATGAAGAGATGGTGTTGGTACATACTAATCAAGTTTGAACTCCTCCAGCCATATAAGCACTTCATTCCTCTACAAGTCAAAAAACCACAAAACATATGCAGTCATTAGTAACTTAGATGGAAATGGGTCTACTATTTTTTTTCTTTCTAAATTTATTTTTATTATTATAAAAAAAAAAGAGTAAGATTGGAAATAGCAAAAAGAGTAAGGTGAATGCGAGGATAAGGGTAAACATAAGCAAGTTTTTGGCAAGAAGAATCACAACAGATACTTATAGTTTAAGCAGATTCTCACTACTTCTCTTTTTCCTTTTTTCATCATTAATCCTCCAATTGAATGGATGAAACTAAATTTTTATGGATAATTCACCCTATTAAGAACATTGTCAAGCACAATAAAAACATCAAACGTGAACATCAACTCATTTTTGCCAACACTACACCAAAAGAAAAAGGAAAAACTATTCAGATGAACAGTTGATAAAATTCGAAGTTTGACAAACAAAGGCATAATAAGACTTGTAGGCTTACCATCATAAAGCTCCATGTTCGTCCAGGGTCGTTGTAGCGAGCAAGCAAACAACCCAGTTTGGGCTTGAGACCATCTCTTAAAAGACTAGACCGGAGTGATTTCTCTTTCTCACTTACAACATCTTCAGTAGGCTTTCCACTAAACTTGGATACTGCAGCGATACCTCCTTCGACTTTCCTCAAGCTAATTGCCTCTTGATTGGGATCTGGCAAACTGGTTAGAATATATACCTTATTGTTCAATCTCATACCATGAAATAAATTCTATTCTATAGGTGTAAATCCCTCTTTGCAACTATTATGAGATGGAAAGGAGCCAGAAACATCTTTGGTAAGAAATTCACCTGTTCATGTCTTTGTCTGATGGAAGAACTATTTGGATGGACACTTTTGACCCCTCAGCATCAAATGCCTGAGTAAAGACGGGGGTAGTCATGGGTATTTTCTCCATAGTAGAATTCTTCCCAAATATGTACCTATATAGGTCAAACTACAGAAGATATTATCTGAACCAAAAATATAAAAGAAACAGATAATAATACAATACATAAATGAATTGGCTTCTAAAAACTCACCCAGCAACAGTATTAAACCCAGTTGAGCCAGCCAGTTTTTCACCATCTGTTTCAACCACTATGAATGGGGAGTACCTTCTCACCTGTAGTTTCACTTGGAAATTCAATCAACCCTAATACGGTATGTTTACATTTTCTTGAAAAGTTATGAAGAATATGCGCCAGCTTTAGATATACACAAGTTCTTAAGCTCATGAACCTAATTAGTGGTCAAAAATAGCAGATTGGCACACCAAGATATCGACACAATTGTAAGGTTGCAATCAAGAGCAGATGGCAGTGAGAAAGCAAGAAACAGTGCAACTATTGCTAAGATAGCCACATTAACAAACAAATAAGTTGTATATTACTATGAATAAATGCTGCTTAGTAGCATTTCAAACTGTCAGGTAGATTGAACACAACATGAAAATTTATAAGGCAACTCTATTTGCAAGCTTCATATACATTATTTAAATTCAGAAATATGTATAGACGTGATGGTAGAACACAGGTGCACTATTTGAAGAATGCCACAACTAAGATTTATGAAAAGACTAACAAACCTCATACGTGGCAGTCCTTTTCAGTATCTGATATTTGGGCGTCTCCAAATCTGGAGTCTTGTAAATCCGCAGCTGCCACATATTATAATATGCATATTAGAACATAGTCAACATACATTAGATTTTGCCTGCTCAATTCTGACCTTCAAGGGGATGGATGTACCTGCTTCATTACATCCCATAGTCCTTCAAGAGAAAAATAGTCATTTTTCTCTATAGAATCCCAATAGTCCTGCAATAGTATATATATATGTAACGAATGAGAGAGACAGAGGCAGTGAGGGGGTCAGTCATTAGATCTCTACAATATTTTGATTTCACGGGAGAGGAAAATCCTACCGCATGGCTGCAAAACTTCCCAGTCTCCGGATTGATGCCCATCACAGAAGTGCCAGTAAAGATCAGTTCTGGTTTCCAAGGCAAAAGAACGAACCTCATTACCATTGTCCACCTTGTAGTTATTTCATAAGGTCCTGTCTACAGCAACTCAATCAGTCATGGAAACAAAACACAGGCTGAATATCATTTCAAAGAGACATATTATGCGCTGAAATTCAAATGTAATTCTGCGGCAAGGCAACATCATGAAAGAGAATATAGCAAAATATCCCACTTAATCAAAAAAATTAATTTTAATTTCATTTTCTTGAGGTCAAATTATGACAGAGAGAAGCATACCGGTTTGACCCAGTGCAACAGAAAATCAGGGGTAAAGATCTTCTTCAACATTGCAATGTTAAAGAGATATCCAGTAATGGTGTCGTGTTTGGTGATGGGGTCCCGAAACTTTACACGTTCATCGTACGCCGTCCGGTCAATCCCCTGATCATCAAACAGATGTGGAAGATCCTCATACAAGAAGTCAACCAACCGTTTCACGTCGACTGTTGATTTTGGCGGGCTCGGTTCCACCAAGCTCATTCTAACTGGCCACTTGGAACTGCTTTTTTCAGTTTTACTTTCTACTACGGAGGAGCTTCTTCCAGTTTTGAATTGTTTTGAAGGAGAGAGAGAAATGAAAGCGGGTCTGCTTGTGGTGGGTCGCCGGGAACTGAGAAAACGGTCGGACACTGGCCGGAAAATGGGGTCAGAAAGGCGTGCGGTGGCCATTTTGTCCTGAAGGAAATTAAATGAATGGTTACTCCGTTTCGGATTTGGGGGCAAAGCAGGGTATTTAAATCTTACCCATAATGGTTGGTTAGCATTCGTTTCAGTCTTGGACACCAATGGACATTATTATTACTCGTAGCTCAATTTTCCATTTCTTTTGTATTTTTTTGCAAATTAATTTTATTTTTGTGTTAAATAAAGGGGTCAATAGTTTCAAAAAATAAATAAATTAGGAGTCTATGAATAAGTTAAAAAATAGCCAGCAAAGTCAAAACATTTTTGTGTATACTTAATTATATAAAATGCAAAAGAGCAAAGTATAATCGGCGAAGTAGGATTATCGAACCTATAAATACCATTATATTATATTATGGTATATCTAACTTGAATGTTACATAATTTTGTATTTAAGATATTTTTTCAATCAATATTGTAATTAGGCGAAACAAATACTTGCACTTAAAATGTCAGACGACGTAAATAATCTTAGATGGAAGCATATGATAAATACTTTTTATAAGGTAATGCAATACTCTTGTAATTCTTCTTCATATTTTTATAAGGACACTTTTAGCTAAGATTAGGTAATAAAAAGCGTTCTCAAAGTAATAAAAACCAACATTGCTAGTGCTAGGAAGGAATTACTAGAAAATAAATCATAAGTTTCCAACATGGAACATTAATCAATATTCCTTTCTTGGACATTCTTCTCTTAATTAATTAATTAATTAATTTGCTGCAGCTTTTAACTGTTTGATAATATTTTCGTCCACTTGGAGGCTCTTGGCAAGAAGATCCACAGGGAGTTCAGGTTCCGTAAAAAACATAACACTTTGCATATCTGTGAGGCCGGGCTTGTCGCTATTAAAGAACACAAGGATCTCAGCGGTAGCATTTCCTTTTCCAACGTTTAATTCGAAATGGATCAGCCCAAACGGGACAACGAAAACATCACCCTTGTTCAGGATCTTGCTAAAGAGACGATGCTCCGGCCCAGATGTCACAAAACCGGCTTCTAGCGTGCCTTCTAGAACATAAACCAATTCGGCGGCCCGTTGGTGAAAGTGAGGAGGGTTGATATCCGATGGCCCAAATGTTAAGCGAGTCAACCGAAGGCCCAAGGTATTGATGCCGGGAATTGTTTCGACTGAGCCCGCTGGGAATCCTCCGCCAAAGAAGAAATCGTTATCCTCAACTTTCTTTGGGTCTTTACAAGGCCTCGGCCCACCAAGTAGCACTGCCACAATGTATATATATAGCTAAAGTAAATAAGCATGATCATGATTATAAACATGATGAAAATGTAGTAATTAAATTTCTACAAAAAAATTAGCAAGGTACGTAAACACGAAAATTTACTAATGGATAATCAATTTGGGTAAGATACAAAATAAAGTTTACTGCATTAAAATAAAGACAAAAATTTAGTAAATAAGACTCATTTTATAAAACAAAAGACATATGTATGTGTGTGTGAGAATTCGTACGCGTGCTATTGAGATCAGCAACACAAAAATCTTGAAGAGGAGGAGGCTGTAGTTGTGCCATTGATGAAATGGTGCATATTGCTAGAATTATGAGTACTGCGACCATATCTTTGCGGCTACCCATATTTGACAACTTGAATATTTTTAGATATCTAAGTTACTAGGGTCTAGGAAGCCTATTTAACGGAAGTGGTGATACATCCTTGATCACTTGAAGTATGTATTTATAGAGATATAATTGCCGTCTCATGTTTGTCTTTATGTCGTACGTTGTAAATCCTAGTTCTCTGATCTGATGCCTTAATTTGCAACACTAAAGTCATGACAAGAGCTTGGTGTTTTCTTTGTTTTTCCTTTTTTTTAAGTCTCATTTTAGAGAGTACAATATAATCTGACTAGTATAGTATTCCGTGCAAATCATGGATCACACTTGAATAAATATTAATTTTTTATTTTAAAAAACCTAAATAAAAAATATTTATCAAATTATAGTTATAAACATATTTTATCACCAAATACATCTTATACTTAATAGATATCTAATAAATATCTTATAGCTCTATTACTCTAATTATATATAGTATATAAATAATCAAAATACATCATCACACAATATTAAAAATCAATCAAATTTCATAAAAGAAAACTTTCATAAAGAAAAAAATACATTCACCTAAATGAGAATTGAATCTTAATCTTAATAACTAGGTTAAGAACTTATTGACATAACAAGAGCTTGGTTAATACTCTCTCTTTCACACAAAAAGTCTTATTTGCTAGGTTTACATATTTTAAAAATAATTTATTAAGTCTTTCAGTTTATTAGTGATAACATGATCATAAAATTGTGATAAAAATATTTGAGAACATTATGTCATTTTTGTATTATTATTCAAAACTATAAAATTGTTTTTTTGAAAGAAATAAATAAATATTAAATGAGATTTTTTTAATGGTACATACAGACAAAGTATTACATTATCTTGATGTATTATTAATAATATAATACAGAAACTGTCCTATATGCAGGGAGGCATTCTCTTGGGATTATGACTGACAAGTGCTTCCAACTCTTCATCCTAAAGTACAAGACACAAATACCAGAAATAGCACAAATTATAGTGATTAGTGCTTAATAATGGGAACAAAGATATTTTGCCGTCCACGGAAGGGGCAGATGTAAGGAAGATGGGATTGCCTAAAAATTAAAAATTGCAGCATTAATTTTTCTTAAAAAACATGACAAAATACAAATAAATATTACTTTTGCCCACTACAATTTTGAAGAAAAAAATAATAATAATAACTTTATTTTCTGTCGACATTAACTAACATCCATAACAATCGCCACTAACATCCATAACTTTATTTTCAGTCAATTTTATTTTATGATCCAATCGCGCGCCTGTAAATATATAGGTGTTTATAAATTCATTTTATTTTTTAATATAACGAAAATTGAATAAATTTTGTTCTACAAGTAGGACCTATATTGGTAGGTCTATCTAATTAATATAATTATGTTGAAAATTAATATTGAAAATTTTGGAATTAGAATTCTTTAGCTTATGTTTTGTAAGTTCTGCCTTAATAATTAAATGCTTACTGTTGGAAGGTGACAATTGAGTTTTAGAATTTGTAATACCAGCTAAATATAATAAACCACCTTTGGAGCATGGTATCATGTGTACCTAGTATCTAATGTAATTAAGAAATAAAACTAGATTTCTTTCCCCCTCTAGTAAGTGGTCCAAAAACAAAGCATAGTCTCACAAAATTAATTATAAATATCCATCCAATCTCAGTTACATATAAAATTTTGTGCACTCATCAGATCACTAGCTTCTAGGTCTCCATCCTTAGTACAAGAACACTATTCAGAAAATAGAGGATTAAAATAATTAAGGATTAATAAAATTTATAAAAATAAATAATCATATATTTCATTCCACGACAGTCACTGGAAGATGGATTAGGAACGACAGATAGACAGAAAAGAGATCCAAGAAATTACTCTAAAACATATTCCATCTCCAAATTAAATATATCCTAAGTCTTCCAATATTACAAAAAGATATATAATTGTTCGTGGTCACTGTATTTTTATTATTATAAGACATAGCATTTCAGATATGACTCTTTTGGAGACGGTTAATGATCTTTGTTTTCATTAATACTCTTCATGTTCCGTAAAAACAGTCTCATTTGTAAAATTCACAAATTTTAAGCATATATTTTTGTTGCGTGCTTAATTACCCCTAAATTTATTTAGTATTTATTTTATTAATGATGGCATGATAGTGAAAATGTAGTATCATCAAAATATATCTGTCTCCTTGTTGTGAAATAAACAAATAATCAAATTAATCGATAGTTATAATTAAGCATTAATTACGATAGTGTATTTTGGTATTTGTTCTTGTGCATGCTTTAGGATCAATAGTTGAAAGCACTAGTCTGTTAATTATGCTCCTTTGAGAATGTCTGTAGGTATAGGACAAGCTCGACTGTATTAATATGTAATAATCCGTCAAGATAATTAATTGTGTAACAATTTTAGTTAATTAAAGCTCTAGTCCGATATATGTATTAGTGATTTTAGGAAAGGCATCAGGTAATTAGGATTTGAGACAAAGACAGACATGATGAGACGACACTATTATATTATATCGCTATTAAGTATATACTTACTTCAAGTGAAGGATCGATGTTTCACCACTTCATTATGTTAAATAAATAAGCTTCTTACATTTTTATTCACTAGCTACTAACTGAGAGAACTTTTATGTTTAATTGATATTTCTATTATAGGAGTGTGTCTCTGTGTGTGTGTGTGTGTGTATATATATATATATATATATATATATATATATATTACTATAACATATATATTACTATAGCAAGACACGAGGGATAAGCTATAACATATATATTACTGCGTTGAAAAAGAGAGGAATTTGCATTTGCATGTACTCACGTTTTCCATAATCGTCATATATCTACCTTCGCACTTGCGTTAAATCATCTTAATTTGATGCTATTAGTCAATCTTACCCCTAGTTATAAAATACTCCATATAACTTTTAGACTAACTATTCATGAACTTCCTGTTGGTCAATTTGGATGCCATCACGATTATAACAAATTATTGGGACATGGGCCCGATGACTCAGCCCATGTCAGATCAGCCTAGACCCAAATCTAGGCCCAAGAACTGCAACTGTGATTTGTTTGGGAGAAACGTGCTAAGGAAGTGACCTGCTCGGCAGAAGCGTGCTAAGGAAGCCAAAGTCCAAGAGTACACTATCTGAGCGAGAACCCCCCGCAACTGTTTCTCGAGCAGTGCGATTGTCAAGTGATGAGACGTCTCCTCCTGACAAACCCTTGCCTATGTACTTGATTCAATAGGTTGAAGGGACGGAAACAATATGACTATAAAGAGGAATCTCAAAGGTAAGAAAATGTTAAATACAATTTTATATTTGAAACCCGCAATTAAGTGATAATTTATCTCTTGACTTTGTTCACTCACCATCTACACCAAAACCGTTTCACGGACGGCTCAACCGTTGACCAAAGTGTGAACGTTTGTGCATGCAGGTCCGAGTGAGCGAGGGCTTACAAGTTGGAGACTCCCGAAGACTAAGTCATCAGCACAAATTAAGAAAAAAGTATTCAAATTTAAATATATAGAAATTAAGTCGTATTTAATGCTTTTAACAATATATAATTCTTGTGCATTATTGTGTCATATTGCTTGAATCTTGTCCAAATATGTTAAATAGTTTAAAACCCTTTTACGTGCTAAGGATAAAATATAGTTAATCACGAGAACAAAAATTGCTGATTCTCTTAGTCCGCCAGAGCGACCAATAAGCAAATAAATGGTTGTCATATATTTTATCTTTAATCGTGAGACCAAAGATTGCTGATTCTCTTAGTCCGCCAGAGCGACCAATAAGCAAATAAATGGTTGTCATATATTTTATCATAAAGATTAGAGTTTATCGGACTTTGAGAATGGAAAAAACAAGACAAAAATAGCTAGGAGAAACTATCAAGTATGCTATAGCAATTAAGTTTCTTTAGCAACTAATCGTTCCACAAAAAGCATTTTAATTTATTTATAGTTAATTTACAAAATTCAAGAATTAAAATTATGATATGAAATTTATTTAATTTTTGAAATATTAAATTTGCATGTAGTAATATTTTTTAAGTAGTTAATTTACAATATCACCCTTTTTCAGAATCTTGCTAAAGAGGCGATAATCCGGCCCAGAAGTTACAAAACCGGCTTCTACCGTGCCTTTCAGAACATAAACCAATTCCGCGGCCCGTTGGTGAAAGTGAGGAGCGTTGAGAACCGATGGCCCAATTGTTAAGCGAGTCAATTGAATGCCCAAGGTATTGAGGCCTGGTAATGTTCCAACGGCGGCTACTGGGATTGGTCCGCCAAAGAAGAAATCGTTATCCTCAACTTTCTTTGGGTCTTTACAAGGCATTGGCCCACCAAGTAGCACTGCCACAATGTGTATATATATAGCTAAAGTAAATAAGTATGATCAATATTATAGGCATGATGAAAATGTAGTAATTAAATTTCTACAAAAAAATTAGCTATGTACGTAAACACGAAAATTTATTAATGGATAATCAATTTAGGTAAGATACAAAATAAAGTTTACTGTATTAAAATAAAGACCAAAAATTAGCAAATAAGATTCATTTTATGAAATAAAAAATATATGTATGTATGTGTGTGAAGATTCGTACGCGTGCTATTGAGATCAGCAACACAAAAATCTTGAAGAGGAGGAGGCTGTAGTTGTGCCATTGATGAAATGGTGCATATTGCCAGAATTATGAGTACTGCAACCATATCTTTGTGGCTACCCATATTTGATAACTTGGGAATATTTTCAGATAACCAAGTTAGTAGGGTATAAAAATGTAAGAAGATTACTCAACGGAAGTGGTGATGCATCTTTGATCACTTGAAGTATGTACTTGTAGAGAGAGAATTGCCATCTCGAGTTTGTCTTTATGTCGTACGTTGTGGATCCAATCCAGTTGCTAGGTCTCCATCCTAAAAGTACGTACAAGAACAATGTCCAAAAATTAGAGGATTAAAATTAAATAATGATTAATTAAATTTATAAAAATACATAATGACAAATGTCATTCCACGACAGTCAATGGAAGATGGAATATAAACTACGGCGGACAGGCATAAAAGAGATCCAAGAAATTACTAAAAACAGGCTCCATCTCCAAATATATCCCAAGCCTTCCAATAATACAAATAGATAATTGTTCGTGGTCACTATATATATTTTTATTTTAAGACTTAGTATTTTAATTAGACACGATTCTTTTGGGAACGGTTAATAATCTTTGTTTTAATTATACTCTTCTCGTCTCACAAAAATAAGTTCATTTACAAAACTTGTAAATCACAAACTTTAACTTTAAGCATATATTTCTTCTACATGTTTAATTACCCCTAAATTTATTTAATTTTTATTTTATTAATGATAACATGATAGTGAAATTGTGATGGTAAACTTGAGAATATTGTTTTATTTAATTTGTAGTATCATCAAAAGATATGCTTCTCTTTTTTGCGGAATAAAAAAGTTGTCAAATTAATCAGACTATATAATTAAGCATTAATTACTATAATTAGTGCTATTTTGGTACGTATTTGTTCTTGTGCATGCTTTAGGATCAAGAGTTGGAAGCAGTAGTCGTATGCTCCTTTGCGAATGGGTCTGGAGATATAGGACAAGCTCCTTTACTATATATGTAATAATCCATCAAGATAACTACTTGAGTAACAATATATATTAATCCCTCCATTTCAAGATAAAAGTTTTGGTTGATTTTTTGCGCATATTAAGAAAGAGGATAAAATGACAAAATTGTCCATATTTAAATTCTCATTTAATTACATAGTCTTTTGTACATACCTAATGATGCTCCATAAATATGCATAGGGAATAAAAATATGACAATTAATACTAAGGGTATTATGAGCAAATTATTATAAAAAATAGATTATTTAAGGTAAATAGACATTTAACTTGGAACTACTTAAAATAATAATAAATATTTTTATCCTGAGACGGAGGGAGTAATTAATTTTAGCTGTTGTCTGATTTAGTTATTTTAGGAATGGGATCAGGTAATTAGGATTTAAGACATAAAGACAAACATGATTAGACGGCAATATATTCACTCTCTATAAGTAGTTACTTCGAGTGAAGTATTCTTCACTACTTCATTATGTTAAATAAATAAGCTTCGTACATTTTTATTCCCTACGTGTACTAAATGAGAGATACCTGAAACATTTTTAATGAGTTATCGTATAGAAGGGTAATCTAAGGCACTCTTAGCGAATTTAACTAAGAATATTTAATAAAACGACATAATTTTGAATAAATTTTAAAATTATAATTTTTTTTAGTAAAACTCAAAAATAAAAAACTTAACCC
The DNA here is from genome assembly GCA_034770075.1 of Aralia elata. Lineage (NCBI taxonomy): Eukaryota > Viridiplantae > Streptophyta > Magnoliopsida > Apiales > Araliaceae > Aralia > Aralia elata. Next base: position 105,357,194 of record CM068385.1, read on the forward strand.
TAAGAGTTAAAATTATTTTATTTTGTCAAATATTCTTAGTTAAATTTAGCTAAGGGTCTAACACATTGCCTTAGATAACATTTATATATATATATATATATATAGGCCGGTTCAAGAGTAGACCGGTCTGCTAGCAGACCGGTTTTTAGCGACGATTTTTACGGAAAAACCGTCGCTAAAGACCGGTCTACTAACAGATCGGTCTGCTCTTGAACCGCCTATATATATATATATATGGAGAAAACACGTTCCCCGAATTCAGGCAATATATATGCACCATTACATCAATAATGGCACTACTACTTATCCTCCTAGCTAGCTCCTCTTGAGGAGTTTTGTGTTGCTGATCTCAATACCACAAGTACGTATTGGAAATCGATCCGTAGACACCTTTCGGAAAATGAATAAGACCTTGCTAGCTAGGTAGCATTGTTATACATTAATTAAGAAACGTGTGGACATATATATTAATTTGAACATCAAACAACCCAAAGTATATATACATCAAAAAGATATTTGTCAAGCCATGTATGTGTATGCTAGTTGTTGCGCCAACTAGGCATCCACATGGCATATTTTGCCACACACCAAGCACACTTGTCCGGCGTTATGGCACGCCTCTCCACGAGCCATCTATACCTATTGTGTATTCTCCAATTGAACTCTTTCATATATATCTTAAGCTTAGTGCCTCATGGCTTGATATATACTTGGTGGCTAATATCCTTTACATTCTCCTTTTGCATGCTTCAATTCTGCCAATTGAAAGAACAAATACTTGATATCTTTCAAAGATGCTTAGTAATTTGGGGTGCCAGCCCGTGGTGAACTATGAATGTTTAAGCACTCATACTAATCCATTTTGTGAGCTTCTAACATTCATGGAAGGAGATGGGGGCTATGACAATTATGCCCCGCAGGTTGCATCCATGGAAGGTGATGGAGACGACAAAGACGACGACGACGATGATGGTGATTATGCTCCAGCTGCTTAATTGAACTTCATGATGATTATCTCATCAAACCCTAGTTCCAAAACCTAAAACCCTAAAAGTTTTAAATATACTTTGCAGTTAGCAGGTCGATATATTATATATAGTTAGTTAGGTAGTGAATCCTTCTATCCTTGATATATAGGAAAAGCAATCCCAAACAGATCATAGGTTTCCCCAGTTTTAAAGTATTTTTTACATATACATAGCAGGTTTATATTTAGGTGGAAAAATCGTTGTAATAAAGGCTGCTTATTATTAATGAGGCCATTGCATGATAGTATTAAAGAATATGTATGATCCATACAATAGTGTAATATATTGCTGATTATGTGTGTGTATATATAGATATATATTTATATGAGGTTTGTGTATGATTATTGATTAATATACTGATATATTACTAGTTAGTATGTTATATCTTGACATGATCATTACGTATCATGATTATCATTTTTTTTGTGACTCGTATGTTTCACCAAATTAATTAAGTGAAAAAGTTTAATGTCAGTAGTCAACCCATATTGCTGTTAGCTACTTTCATATATATTAGAATATTTAATCATTAATTCTTAAGCTTAATTAATACTCTTATTATAGGAGTATAAGTACTCAGCATAGCAAGACAGGGAAAAGCTATAACGTATTACTGCCTTGAAAAGGGAGGAATTTGCATTTGCATGTATGTTTTCCACTGTCGTCTACCTCTGTACCTATATTTAAAAGATCAATCGAATTAACTCGGTAATAATTAATGTTATTCAACGGGATTAACTTGGTAGTGGTTAATGTCTTATTTAATTATTTGGTGGATCAATTATTTAAAATTTTAATGTACAGAATTTTTTTGTATTGGTAAGACATTTATTTCTGTTCATTTTGTTAAGTTTCATGAGTCTGGTCATTAGCTGGGGTGATTTTCTATACAAATTAATTTAATACTCAATTTAGTTGTATTTATCATTATTTATATCACAAGTCTCATTAATAATTGATCTCTTTATATGAATTTTGCGAATATATACAATATATACACCAAAGAATTTAATATCTAATACAGTACTTTCATACATAAAATATGGTTATAATATTAAAGCAAATTATTCAATTGTTTTGAACTAAAAATCCATTTAACAGTATAACAAAAAATTGGATTAACATGTGTAACATATAAACAGTCCGTGCAAAAGCAAGACTCCTATGCTAGTTGTGTTAAATCATCTACCTTCGTAATTGTGTTAAATCATCTTATTTAATTTGATGCTATTGGTCATATTATTAAAAAAAAAAAAAAAAACCAAAAAAAAAAACTATAACTACACTAACTAAATTTGTTGTTCGTTAATTTGGATACCATCGCGACCTAACCGTTATTAACAAATTAAAAAAAAAAACAGTATTTCAAATTAAATATATAGGCGTGCTAATTCTCTTGGTCCACCAGAACGATCAATAAGCCAATATTTGATCAGAAAGTAACAAAGTTTGAGAACGGAAAAAACACGAGACAAAATTAGGTAGGAGAAACTATCAAGATGCTCCGGCAAGATTCTTTAGTAGCTATTACTTGATAGTACACCCTCCGCCCCCACAAAAAGAGTTACTAATTAATTTATTAAATTCTAAAATTCAAATTGCAATGTGAAATTATTTTAATTTTTAGAATAACAAATTCGTAGTTAATAATACTCTCTCCATTCTAAATTATTTGATCATTATGGACTTTTGAAAGTCAATTTGAAACATTTTCAAATTCAAAAAATTAAGATGACTCATTAAAGATTATAAAACAATAAAACTTACAATGAGTAGTACTTTTTAGATAGTTTACAAAATTCATCATGATTAAAATTAAAAGAATCTATGCCAATTTTAAGTTTAAAAATCTCTTAAATTTACTTTAAAAAGTCAACAATAATTAAATAATATGAAACGGAGGGAGTAATTTTTAAGTAATTAATTTATAATATTAATTAACTATTACATTAATCAAAATTAAATAAATTCTAATCAATTTAAATTTTAAAATTTCATAAACAGACTACAAAAAATATCAAATGAGAGTACTTTTTGTGAAACAGAGATAGTATATATACTCAACATACATATGCATCCGTATATTAGTCAAAATTAAATAAATTCTAATCAATTTAAATTTTAAAATTTCATAAACAGACTACAAAAAATATCAAATGAGAGTACTTTTTGTGAAACAGAGATAGTATATATACTCAACATACATATGCATCCGTATATTAGTCTCTTCTACCATAAAAGATACGTGAATATATCGACTAGTATGTGGTATGAAATTGTAACATACATAATTTCTCCTTAAAATTTTGCGACTATTTTTTGAGCATATATTAATCTTGTGAGAGAGACATTCGGAAATAATTCTTTTTAGGATTTGTACGTAAAATTAGATTTTAAAACAAAACTAGCGACTGGCCTTATTACTCGGGAAACTTTTTTTATTGAAAGAATTATGTATTCAGTGTGTCGTTAATTATTCTTTCACAAATATCAATGGGCATAAATCACAATCAAAAGTCAAGTAAATGATAGTCTGGTTTTGGGCCAAAGGGAGTATGATCATCTTGTAGTGAAGACTGGACCTCACATTTCCCAGGTACCCCGTAAAAGCTAAGCCATATCTTTTGACTTTTCGTTTATCAACCAGCTCCCAGAAGGGAAAAAGATACTAATCACCACTCACCACTTGGTACAAATTAATTACATATATACTCACACCACTAATTAATTACACGTATATATATATATATATAATTACTGAGCTGTCACCAAATTTTCTACGTGGCTGAGCCACATCATGTCACACGTGTTACGAACATTGGTTGATCCACACAGCCCAAATATCACTCCACACTTCTCTCGTGTCTGACTTGTGCCAAAACAACTTCAACAACTTCTCTTACCTCTCCCTATTGCCATATATATGCCCTTCACCACTCCCATTCAAACTCAATCCAGACCATAAAACACCCTAGTTTTTCAGGCAAACACCAGTCCTCCATTTGTTTGTGTTTTTTCACATTCACTAGATATATATTTCCGAAAGAGAAAATGTCTCTACTTTCCAGGACCGCTGGATTATGGTGCAGGAGGCGTGCTGAGGGAGATGACGATGGTGATGATGGATATGACTATGCCCCTGCTGCAGGAGGCGGCGACGATGATGGAGATTACGACTACGCCCCTGCAGCATCCTTGGAGGGGGACGACGATGATGATGGTGGCTATGATTATGCTCCAGCTGCATGATTAATTACATTTGCAGTACCATTGCTATATACTACATACTTTCTTTAAAGCTGACAGTAATATCCAACGAAGATCTAGGCCGGAGGCACATTGAGAAAGAACAGAAGAAAATGACATGTGCACCACTGACTTCTAGACCAAATCTCATAATTGATCCCAAATTTTTGTGTAGGTTATGACTTTACGCTAAGTATTACTCGAAGGCTCTTGATGCTGATGAAACAAGTTTATAAAAAGTGTTTACATATTTAATTAGAAGTCTATTATGGGATTAGAGATAAGCTTCCTTTGAATATGTTGAGTCATCTAAAGTAATCAGATATCAGGATTCAGGGATGATGTTATATAGTACTCCTCAATCATGTATCCAAGTTTTGTTTATTATGTAGTGGAGTATTTATTTAAATTGAGTGCAAATGTGCTCTGTCGTTTGCTTGTTCTTTCATTATATACATTTGTACGCGACTAGAAGTTAAATTTGATGAGAATGTTTAGCTGTCTTCTACTCTTATTAATTCCAGAAGCGTTAGTCAGATAGCTCAAAGATTAGTAGTTTTGTGGGGACCAAATTATCTCACTTAATTATAAGTACATTTTTGAAGAGATTCTTCTATTTGTACCCATTTATTGGCTTAATTAACAGGGCGGCACAGAGGAGGAGGAGGAGGAGAGATCGACTCTTTACAATTGTAAGCCATGGTTCCAATCTGAAAAGCTACAATTTTACATTCTTTTCTTGTGCCTTTACTATTCATTATTAACCAATTGCGTACAGGCTGCCTGCCTTTTGCCATTGATCAAGTTGTGGATCTTGATTTAAGTATTATCTTCTTGCCAACTGAAGACTGTAGTTGCCTAGCTTGCTTCTGTTGATGGATATGTTTTAATACATTTATTCCAACATTTTTTATGTTTACTTAGAGGCTTTGCATGATAACTAAATGATGGGTATTATAGTATTTGATGATTACATCATGGTATTTGATGATTACATCATGCTCATTATCTTTCAGTCTTTCTTAGGAAAATGACTCTGTTCATGGGTTTTTCCTAACTAATTAATAATGGAATGTAAATGATGTCACTGGTACTGAATCTAGTTTCAGAGATTTAAATAGCTACTCGTCAATTAATTCATTATGTTAATACTGTAAGAGGTGGTACGTGTAAGTACTTAGGATGTATTTCTACTATATTGTAATAGTTTATACTCTAATATATATACCATCTTAATACTATATTATAGCATGATTATGTTAGGGACATACAGTCCACAGAAATATGTCTTATATGTTTATACACAAGAAGATAATATATTCTTAATTTTACATAATGCATTATAGTCAAACTCATAGGTCCCAATAGTTAATATAAGACTACTAACTAAAACTTATACCGTTATTTATTTATTTATTATTTTTAAGTTTACATTGGTGTTTCTGGCCCTAAAGGTCTCTACAGAGTTTTAAACCCACAACCAATTTGACTAGAGGTGTTTATCACGATACTCACGAGTGCTTCTATTTCTCAAGAATAATAGAGTGCACCTCTATTTTATCCATCTAACATGTAATCTATATAATAATGGTGAAGTTGTGTTCCCTTTATAAGTCTGTAAAAAATGTATGTCAAGCACATTAATAAGAATGATGTCCCAAACAATTAGAGATTATGATCTGGCTTTGCCTCTCAGTTGACATTTATTAGGAAAAAATCCTTCTAAACCACATACAAGCTAACTGCACTAGGGATCCAGTAAGCTGATGGCTACTCAGGGTTGGCTTATGATAACACTACAACACTGCCAATTTTGGAAAATAATAAATAATATGTATACATGTATATATTTATATATATATATGTATATATATATATATATATATATGTATCCAAGTTCCACGTGTCATATGAAGAGATGATGAGTCCCTATATGGGTATATTATCCTCACAAACAATAAATGCACCACGGCCAATTGGCTAGTGTGCACAATACTAAAATAACCGCTTGTAGCCCACAAAAGCAAAGGCATATATGTCGACACTTTTTGAGTTTTCATTTTCATCACAAAGAAGAAAGATCCTACACACTTCCTCTGAAATCTGACCCAACCATCTCCCAAGAGATGCTTTACCACTCACCACTACTTGATATTTACCCATATATGCATACTTCTACGTTTATATATGCTGACATGTTAATTTAATTTCCTACGTGGCTGGACCACATATTACAGAATGTCTACAACATCCGGTTATGCACACACTGCAGCCATCACTCCACACTTCTCTTTTGGCTGACTTGTGCCAGAACTAGTCTAACGCCTTCTCCTACCATTATATAATCACATAGCCTCTCACTGCATTCAAACTCGCTCTAAACCACCACTAAATCCCTACTTTTCCCATCTTCTAGCTAGTCCAAGCTGTAATAGTCACATTTTTTCAAATCAGATATATTTCATTTTTATACTGATATTTCCATAAAAATGGCTTTCATTTCCAAAACCATTAGCGTATGGTGCAAGAGGCATGCAGATGGATATAATTATGCCCCGGCAGCATGTATTAATCAAGACGGAGATGATGATGGAGATTACTATAATGCTCCTGTGGCATCCTTGGAAGGGGATGATGACGATGATGGTGGATATGATTATGCTCCAGCAGCATGAATTATATACATTGTAGGTGAATTATTCAATGTTCATGACAAGGTGACTTCAAAGTTGGCCTTCAAATGAGGAGAGAGAGAGAGAGAGAAAAAGAAGGGGGGGGGGGACTTCAAAACCTCCTTCTACTCCTAGTTATAGAGTTCACAAAAATCCTAAATTGTGTGTGTTACGGTGATAATAAGGGTAGTCATCTCATGATTATGATAGATGGTTACTACTATATAACTTCCAGATAATATGTTAGAGCTTTATGGAGGATGTGGTATATATGTTATGTTGTCTTCTTGTCCTTTTGTTGCAGGAACAATTTGATTTTTGAAGAGAACGTTGGGTTGTCTTCAAATGTTATTTAGTGGGATAATATAATTAATCCAATCTAATGAAGTGGCCTAGTTGGAACCAAATATCCTCACCCAATTCCGAGCAAGAATTCTTAGAGGCTAGCATTAAGTTATTCTTGAGGGAAAGAGAAATCAAGTGTAGTAAGACTTAATTCTGTTGGGACCACCATTGAGTACCAGTTCCAAAGAATATGTGCAGCCTAATCTTTGGTGGGGATGAATCTTGGCTCACTATATTACAAACTTGGACCTGGACCCAAGCAGAACAAAAGGTTCTTATGTTCATATATTTGGACATATATCCAAAGTTCCCCCGTAAAAATGTTCAAGAATTGAGGTCTCTTTTGAACAAAACAAGATATTTAGCAAGAAGCTCTTCGCTTGAATTATATAATACGGCCTACATTGAACCTAGGTCTACATTGAACCTAGGTTAATAACTATAGAGGTTCGCATGTTTCATTTTTTCCTAGGTTAATAACTATAGAGGTTCGCATGTTTCATTTTTTCCCCTTCAACAGCTCGGAGAAACCAGACCAGAAGTTTCAACATCTAATAGTTGATCTAGAACAAGAGTTATAATTACGTAAGCTTTTGAACTACCATCAAGAAGTACAGTTGCTAAATGAATTTGGAAAATCTAGAAGATACAAGAATTCCAGTTATAAAAACATTAAGAAAGGATTTCAACTCCTATCACAAAACAGAAACTAGTTCCACATGTGTTACTTGGCACATACCTGAAAAGAATATGGTGTGGGTATCTATTTCCAATAATAATATTGATATACACTAATGACTTCCAAGTACTTTTGATCAACAAAGGATTTTTGTATGATAATGTCGATGCAATGCAATATTAGACATATATGTTTATGACTAATACTTCAATAAGCACCAAATGAATCTCAAATTGAAAAAGATGCGGATAGTTGGTCACTTCATTTCAAGTGCTAAAGCATAGTAGCATACCACAAGAGACAGTGAATACACAGTTCATTTAGAATCACGTTGTATACACAATAATTTTCTTAATTATATTTTAATATCAATGTCTAAGCCTTCAATAGATTGTGTTGATTACTGATATCAAAGCGTATATAGCACAAGCGTAAGTCAAACCTTCTACTACTAGCGATGTCCTCCATCTGCTATACTATATATTTGTCATTATCCAGTGGCAGGCATCACATTCATTTCCTTGCTCGCCTATCCTCAATTGCTGAAACTTTCAAAATTAAGCACCTATGTTGTAACATTTTCATAAAACTACCTTCAGAGCCAATGCATCGTAAAAGCTCTTATACCTCATTTTCTTAAGGAATTTCAAATTGAATAGCCCCACTCTCTTGCTCCCACCATCTACCGAATCTTCAACCATCCATTAGCATGGAACTCTCAAATCTTTGTCCATCTTTCATAAGATCATACTGACCTTGTAAATTATGTGGTTTAATTTCTCAGTTTTTAGACTTTCTGATAAAATTACCCATCATAAAATCAATGAATTTCCATTTTGTCTTCTTCAATACCTGACAACGATATGTTATTCAAGATAAAATTTCTTTGGTATCAGAGTGAGATGCATCTCACTCCAACTAGAAACTCATGGACATTGTCATTAACCTCAATAGAACTGCACCCAGGCTTCTTCCTGATTCCCAGAGCTTTCATTTTCTTTCTCACTTCGTTACATCTTCCCATCCGTCAGCAGATGCATAGATATGCCAGAAGAATTTGAACACAGGAATCCCCAGATTCAATATTTACAAGACATTCACCCATATCACCATAGATTCTACAAGAACTAATTAAAGCGTTGTAAAGTGGAACTACAATCTTGTTATTTCCATTAGGTATATTTTCCATTAATTCTCTCCCTCATTTAACAATCCAGCATGGCCAAGAAGGTCTATCAGGCAACCATAATTTTAATTTTGGTTCAATCTGATATGTCTTCGTCATAACAAAAATGCTGATGGCCTTCTTCTACCAATCCTCCATGATTACACACAGTAAAAACACCGACATAGGTGATATAATCTGGTTTAAACACAGGTTATTTCATGTCTGAAAACATCTCAAGTGCTTTGCTGGTGCTCACATTCACAGCAACTGAGCAGATGAGGTCCACGAAGCTGTACCTTTAACTGGACTTCTCTCAAACAAAAGTCTAGCTTCATCACCGCAATTCACATACCCACACACCATACTTGTCCAACAGATAACATTTTTTCTCGACATTACATCAAAAATTCTCCGGGTGCATGTAGACATCCACATTTAGAATACATATCCAACAGTGAATTTACAATTATAGTGGTAAATCCAAGTTCACAAGCAACATAACTGTGGATATACCTGCTGAATTCCAAATTCTTCAATGCCATACAAGCAGAAAGAGTGCTTTCAACACTGGGTTCATCAGGTCTCCTTAATTCTTCCCTCCTCTTGCATCCCCAACAGCATCCTCAGATCTCCTAACCTAACATACCCACAAAATAAATACTCCAAGTCTCTCGGGCATTTCATCAAACAGCTTCTTCAAACTCCATCAAAACCCAATTCACCACTCATGCCCATAAGTTAATTACAGACATAACAATCAAATTCAACCCCATATGTCACAACAAACCCATGAATCTTTTCCCCTACCAAAACCTCCCTTAAATAAGCAACTGACTTGAAACAAAAAGATAGCTTTTTCTGAAGCAACTACTCTTTGTTTACGCTTTTATCATCACATTATAGATGAATAAAGACGGGATTTTGATGTAATCAAAGATTTACTCAGCGCGATGTAATTTTCCAAGGGATGGGTGTGACCGTCTGAGCATTAGCATTAGCTTACTGAAAACGTCGTCTTTTTCGGGGATATCGATACAGATTCCGAAGAGCTGGGTTTTTGTTTTTGTTTTTTTTTTATTTGTTTCAGTTCTATCATGGATTGCAGCTCCTGAGGTGTTGAATACATGTCTTGGTGGGTGAGTGTTTGCCAAGTGAGTTGTAGTTGTGAATTGAAGTGATCTTCTGTAGGAAATGGCGGGAACTGGACTTGATGAGAGAGAGAAAATTGCGTTGACCGGTCATCTGATAGTCTAATACTAACGCTATCTTATTCTTTGGAGTTGCGAACGAAAAAAAAGAAAATAACGGAGAAATGTTCCCCTCCTTTGCGCATTCTTTTCGATTCCATTCAATAGATCTCAATAAGTTTGTTAATAATAATTAAAATATATTAATAAATAATTAATAATATTAAGATCAATGTTATCAAACATTAAAATTATTAAAAATATTTGTACAGTTAAAAGTTTTAAAATATTTTCAACTATTGAAATTTTGATAAAAAAATTCACATGCTCATCAAATGATAAATAAATATCAAATTATATTTATTTTAAAAATAATTATACTAACTTATTATTATAAATTAATTAATTAATATTGATTTTAATTATACCAAGGACAAAGTCATAAATTTAAAAAAAAAATTCTCAGGAGGCCAGGATATAACACCATAAGGTTATGAATAATTTAGTGGGGTTTCGAGACATTGTTCTCGATCTAAATTTTATAGATAATTTTATATTTTCTAGTTAAAGTAAGATTTTTTTTTATATATGGTACACAAAGTGAAGTGAAGAAAAACTATAAAATTTGATATTTGTATAATAATACTTAAAAAATAGTAAGAGTTATTGTATGAACTTGCTCGAATTTCAAAATGACTTGAAGAAAAATTAAAATTAGTCTTGGAGCATAGGAAGTATCTTTTTATATTTTTTTCAAAAATTATAATATATACTTTGTTTTTTTAATAAATCTTGAGGGCCTAAAATAAAAATATCAAAATTTTATAGGCTTAATTTTTTTTTAAAAATTTTCAGAGTAGCCCGTGTCCCCGGACCCTAAGCTACATCCGTCCGTGAATTATATTATTTAAAACTATAAAAAATATGATGCATTGAATAAAATTGAAAGAAATGTGTAATTAAAGTGAGCTAACTCTAAAAAAATAATTTATAGATTTTATTTCATGTTGGTATTGAAATATTATAACAGATTTATATATATATATATATATATATTTACATTACTATTTTACCTTTATGTTAATTTTGTTGTATTTGTGTGTAAAGAATATAATAAGGATTATAAAAGAATTAGTTATGTTATGTATAGTATTCCATTCAAATTCGTTCGGCAAGCGCTACACAAGGAAAAAAAAAAAAAAAACAAAGCCCAGAAATAACTTAATAATAAATGTCTCTCTTTTTATTATTTAAGATAACATAGTCGATTCCTTAAATACATCTTTAAAATTAAATTATAATAATAATATAGGTTTTGGAAAAAAAGGACAAATGTCTGCGGTAAGTGTAAATGATGCGTAATAAATGTGTGCAATAGAGAGAAACTATGTACTTAAATAGGAAAGAAAGTTAGAATTTCTTTTAAATTTATCTCAAAATTATGTTTATAACTTATAGATTGGGTAGATTTGTCCGGCGATCTCAATCTAAATAATTAATTCCGGAAAACATTGACTTGGAAACTCCACTCCACTCCGCGCCGTTGGATTCCATAATCAATATGGTCGCCTTGGTTCATCACCGTACTCTGAAACTCGACAGTAAATTTTAAACATTACTACAAAGCTGTATCTGTATGCATCTTTATTACTAGGACCCCCAAGTTTCAGGCTTTCAGACTCGATCACGTGCCCAGGTTCTTTCTGGATCTCCATATTCTTTGTTATATTAATTCATCTGTCGGTGATATTTGTTTGCACAATTCATTATTAGGGTCTCAATTTACTCTTTCTTCATATCTACGTTATTTTACCACGACATTGGTCTCAATTTTACTTTCACTTGAGACTTGAGAGGAAAGGAAACCCTAGAAACCAAATCATTAGCTTCGGCTTTAATGTCGATTGGGTTTCAATATGTTCTCTCTTTATATTTGCATCAACATCAGGACATTGATCCCCAAATCTGAATTCCTTGTGAAATCACTGTTAAATTAGAGTTCTGTTCCTATCCAGTTTAGTCCCGAATTTAGCAGATCAACTCCTTAGCAGCTTAGCTCTTTCCAAAATTGTACTGTCAAAAGAAAGATTAGAAACCAATCACAAAAACAATGGCTTCTATTAGATTTGATGCGGCGAAACAACACTATGCAACAAGTAGTCTTGTAATTGGTTATGCTCTATGTTCGAGCTTACTTGCAGTGATAAATAAGTTTGCCATTACCAAATTCAACTACCCTGGTCTTCTCACTGCGTTACAGTACCTCACTTCAGCTCTAGGTGTTTGGGTTTTGGGCAAATTGGGGTTGTTGCATCACGATCCGTTCATACTTGAGACTGCAAAGAAATTCATGCCTGCTGCAATTGTTTTCTACCTCGCGATCTTTACGAATACGAATTTGCTTCGTCATGCCAATGTAGATACATTTATAGTATTCAGATCATTGACTCCCCTTTTGGTTGCCATTGCTGATACTGCTTTTAGAAAGCAACCGTGTCCTTCCAAGCTTACATTTTTGGCGCTGTTGACTATTCTGGGGGGTGCTGTTGGGTATGTTGCCACAGATTCCGGTTTTACGCTCACCGCGTATTCATGGGCATTAGCTTATTTAGTCACAATCACCACTGAGATGGTTTACATCAAACACATGGTGACGAATCTTGGTCTGAGCACTTGGGGTTTTGTGTACTACAATAACTTGTTGTCATTGATGATGGCTCCGTTATTTTGGATTGCTACGGGGGAGTATGCCGATGTCTTCACTGCAGTCGGATCGAATTCTGGAAATTTGTTTAATCTTGTAGCATTTTCTGCAGTATCTTTGTCTTGTGTGTTTGGGTTGCTCATCAGTTTCTTTGGGTTTGCTGCCCGGAAGGCAATCTCTGCCACCGCGTTCACTGTGACTGGTGTGGTTAACAAGTTCCTCACAGTTGCAATCAATGTGATGATTTGGGATAAGCATGCTACTCCTTTTGGATTGGTTTGCCTCCTTGTGACACTTGCAGGAGGTGTTCTTTACCAGCAGTCAGTGACTGGAGCTATTAATGCTTCATCACAGCGTGAGCCCACAGTGTCTAAGCAGATGGACATCAAAAGTGACGGTGATGATTATGCAGGTAAGGATGAAGGAAAAGGCATATCTGGTAAAATTTCTGGTGTATGAGCATTTTTTACTTTCTTTGGCCATGATGAAGAGGCTACTTGTGCCTACTATGGTGACATGGCAATCTATCCTTTATAGCCATTCAGATGTAGTTCTTTTCTGAAATTTGATTTTGCACTTTATTTTAGGTTGCTTTTATTCACACTTCATGATAGTATAAATTTGGTTGTCACGCTATCTTTCTTTTGTGAGTTACCCACTACCTTTCTGGAAAAAGACACACTGATGAGACGAGACTTCCATATTTGATGAGTGAATGTCCAATTTCATATTCGATGTAACTGAACTTGTGCCTCGATTATTTTAACTAATGGTCTGCTGGACCTCTTGGTATCTTAGGACGAGGAGGTATAACTCTGATTCTTTAACAGTTTTTTTAAGTTGAGGAATAACCTCTTAAACTTTCTTATTAGCGGCTTGAAAATATGAAACTTGCCTGTGATGAACTTTGTTTCAAGGCCTGCTGCAAGTGAAATATTTCTAATTATATAGATATTTTAATCTAGTGCAGAGATTGAATGCATCACCTGCTTCATTAGCTTTGACTATGTTACAGTACTTGACTTTCGACGTTCCACAATCTCTTGTGAACACAGGAGATCTTGTAACGCTTGATTGCTATACAAGTCTTGAAATAGAATGGTCTCTTGAAGTATCTTTAATTGCTTAAGTTGAATCCTTGCACCCAAAAGGAGAATGACGAATGATCTTTTATTAACTTATAGTTGTTGCTTTGAGAGTTCTTCTTATCAGTCTGCTGATTAGGATAAAATTGATAACGCTGGTGTCTTTTTATTTTCTTTTATCCAAAATAATAATTCCCTTTCATTTTATCTACTCCCTCCGTTCCAAATTAATTGCTCAATTTTGACTTTTTAAGTCAAATTGACTATTTTTAGAATTAATAATTAAACATATATAAATATATTTCTAAAATTATAAAAATTGGGGTTAGTAATAAATTGTATATACTTTCTTTTGGTTATAATCTCTTCACCTATATTTTAGCAAAAATAGTAAAAAGATTAGTTTTAAAAATGGTCAATTTGACTTTAAAAAGTCAAAACTGAGCAATTAATTTGAGACGGAGGGAGTACTTTGTTTAATCTTTCATCATAACAATGCCTTGGAGTGGATCTTTTGTCTATCACATGTCAATCAATTTTAGTAAGTCTGGTCATTTTCTTTTCTTTATTTCTTTTTTTATCCTTTTGTTCTCACTCTTCTGGTTGATTAAGACAATGTTCCAAAAATTTCCTACAATTCTTTTTTCGTTTCTCACTGTTCCATCCATGTAATGGATACGTGACTTCGATACTTGAGAAATAATTTTCTGTTGTATCCTCTTCGATATTTTCTAAACTATTTCAACTTATGGTGAAATGTTTAGATGTGTTCGAGTTGTATTGCAGAAAACATGATCTTTAGACTGTAGTAGATAACCAAGCTAGTTGTAGGTTTTTTTTTTTTTTTTTTTTGGGGGGTGTGGGGGGTGTGGGGGGTACTGTCTAGTTGTAGGTTGAAAGTTGAAACCTTGTGTTTTGCTAAATATTTGTTGGATACCCTGTTCAGTAGTCAAAGAGGAAATTGTTCGCCCTTAAGATATATAATTAGGCTACCGAGAATCCTTTTCAGATAAATGCACAAACTTTGTTACAAGTCTTGTGTGCTTGGTTTTTGTTGTGTAGCTGTCTTTGTTTTTTTGTCTATAAATTTTTAATAAATCACTCAACTTTGTGTGCTGATATTGGTGAATTTGTCTTCATTACTTTAGAAGCTCCTGTTTGCGAGGTCTTGTGTGCATGTCCAATTCCATTCCATTGTGATAAAGTTGATGAATAGACAAACTGCACAAATTGAAATTGCAGATGAGAAATTGAATATGGCACTGTAAGCCAATTTTTCTGACTGGTGTTTGGATGTGTTTCTCCTTGTTGAGCATGGGGAAAGTTCAGTTAGATGGAACTGATTCCCCATCGTACCCGAGTGATTAGCAGTCTTTGTCTGATAGAGAACAAAATTGTCTTCATATCAAGATTAGGTACAGTGGATTGGATTCCTGTATAATGTCAACTAAATTAAAACATTGTCTTGTCATTCTTTTCTCGAGTCAGTTGTGATATTCTTACTTGTTCCACTCGGCCGCTTTGGCCAAACCCGAGATAACTTTAGCTAGTCAGTTCAAAGATTAGATCCGTTTATTTAGCATTTTCCTTAAATAATTCTCTTGATAGACCTTTCTTCTCTTTGAACTGCATTTTGGAGGGATATAAAAACAAGGCAGAATTTTTTTATAATTAAGTTCAATCACAATATTAGTAAAAATCCCAATTATAGGATAGAATACAAGTATCTATGTAGGGAGGAAAGAAAGTCTTACATTAAAAAAGGAAATAAGATCTCATAAGTCATGACGGCAAATTTATGTCAAATAAAAAGTATAGCCGAATATGAGATATGTAACAATTAAAAAGGATTCAGACACTTATTGTTCTACCTTATCTTTTAGACTTTTCGGTTATAATTCAACTTCGTTATGAGATTTGTCGACACATATATCATTTTTTATCTCATAATAAATAAGAACGAAAAACTCACACAACTAGTGAGAAATGAACATGGATCATTAGGTCCCAAGGTTTTAGAATTAATTAACAGGTTTTCCTTTTTTATAGAACAATTAGTATGTTAAAACTTGATTGACTTCAAAAGAGTATTTTTATATATTGCGAATCGGAACGTGCCAAGTTGAGATAGTGGCATAGGTGTAATTTAAATCAATTAAAGGGCTATGTATGTGTCTAGTTGCAATCATTTTCCTCGTGATATACGTTGTTCAGTTCGGAACGAGGGAAGGTTGAAGGAAATGAAAAGAAAGGAAGGGAATTTGAAAAGAAAATAATTTAGAAATCCTCTTAAATAATACTTACTATACAAGTGGAATAGGTAATTAAAAATTTCTTATCATTTTTAATTTGCATGCTTCTTTTTTCTCTAAAATTATGGGTAGTTATTTTCTATTTTCTTTGTCTCTGGCCAGGGAGTTTTTCAATTAATCCATTGACAAAGGCGGCAAGACGTTAAGAAAGATGCTCTTCCAAGTCCATTAGTCCCACATGGTGCAAATTTCGTGGCGGAGGCCCAATATATAATTATTAATTACTACTGCCTGGGCCTGCCGGGACTATTTTCGATTTTTTATTTACTGAGTTACATGCGAAATTGGAAACTAACCCGACCTTGCTCCAACACAACTCGGGTACCACCAAGCGGCAGTCCATCAAAGCAAGAAAAACTGTTGGAAATCTTCCCACATTCTTAATATTCAGAAGAAAAATAATATCATCTGTGCTATTTCCTGACCTTATGCTTTCTTAGTCGGAGTTTGAGTTGGAGTTCGATTCCATACCAGATTCACTATATTATGAATCATGCCTTTCCTTCTCGTGAGAGCTGATCCCATCCTTCAAGTTAGAGTTTTTTCTGTTCGATTCAGGCTGATTGGGTCATTGAACTTGGTTCACTGAAACTAAAAGAAGGAACCTGCTTTCTCGAGGAAAGGAAGTTCCCTTCCCGTGCCATTAGTCTAGCTCACCCCGTATTCTGCGCATCAAAGAAAAGATTTTCATCTCCAACTCTAATAAAGCGGAAAGTTGGTTGCGGTGGTCAATTCTTTTCTTTTTTAGATAAAAAGGGTATATTATAAATTGAAAATGATATATATTGTGAATGTTTATGTCGATTTTTTTTATTGCAGTTATGTGGATGAATATTAGTGATAATTTTTTTAGAGATATATGTAATAAATGGAGTTCTCTTATAATTCATATCAGTCCCACGTATTAATAAATTTTACAATTGTAATTCGGCGTAAATTATTATTTCAAGTGTATCCGTTTTCGTAATTGTTATTCAAAGCCCAGACCAGCGTGGAAGAAATTGGCCATGGGCTTCAAAGCCCAATTCTGCTGCTGTTCTTCTAATGTGAGGCCCCGATTAGTATTAAGATATACGATGTGGTCCATTGGGCTATTTAAATTTAGGACTGGTAGTCTACTCAGGGCTGGATATGCAAATATAGTTGCCGTGAAGATTAATTATCTAATATGAAGTGTCTAATTTTTATAAATGATAAATAGAAAAATTCATCTACACAATTCTATGACAAATTTTAACATATATATATATATATATATATATATTATATTAATACTCAAATTAAAATTTTTATTTTCATTTTATTTTAATAGTTGAGGTTATATATATATATATATATTCATTTTAAACATAGATTATTAATAATTAAAATTTTCACACACCTAAATAATATCTCAAATTTCAAGCTATAAAATATAGTAATTATTTTATTTGTTGAAGAATTTATATAACATAGTAACTCTGAAATTTAGTAGTACCATTAGTTGGGTTGCAGAAATAGGTTTAAAATGAAAAACAAAAATAAAAAAGTAGTAGTCCTAAATTGTAATAATTTGAAAATGCGGGTAAACATGTAGAATATTTTTGCAGACTGCCCTTGTTTTGTTTTCTTATTAGATGACTTGAACTCCAAAAGTAAAAGTGGAAGTTAAAACTCAATCGCCCTTTTGCCCGTCAGGTCTGCCAAACTATTATTCGGTCTTGCTTCCTGCTGCTGATGCTAATTGGAATTGGAAAATGACGATCGACGATGAGAATTCGGTGTACGTCGGTGGCCTTCCATACGACGCTACCGAGGAAAGCATTCGTAAGGCCTTCGATTTCTACGGTCGAGTTGTTGCTGTCAAGGTATACTTGTTTCATAATATCAACACTTCTTCGTTGATTTATTTTGTATCTAGGGTTTTTGCTTGGTTATTATCTCTAGTAAATAAGCGGTTATTTGATGGCTCCTTTAATTGCTGAGAATAATTAGGATATTGGTCTTAAAATTGGGGAACCTTGAACGGAATTATGGTATGCAACTTAGTTGGAATACCATTATATTTGTGTCTTGTATATGTTTTTTTTTTCCTGTAAATATAGTTATTTGTGGCTTGTATATGTATTTTTTCCCCTTTCTGGTTCGAAATAGTCATAAGATTTAGCGTATGGAAGAGAAACATCCTTGTGGTTTGGCTGAGCATTACTATTCTTTGTTGTGATCAGCATGGATTCTTTCATTGTTTTCTGCAAGAAGTTATCTTTACCCCTTAGGCATCTGTACTGGGTATTTGGTGAACTGAAGAGTAGGATCGACACATATCCCTAGTTTCGTGCTGTATTGTTTGTGTGCAGAAGATACCAAGACTCCATTACTAAAGTGTGCTTATGTTTTTGACTTCCAGATTGTCAATGACCGGGCAGTTGGGGGAAAATGCTATGGGTTTGTTACTTTCACAAATCCCAGGTCTGCTATTAATGCCATCAGTGACATGGACGGCAAGGTCTCTCTCTCTCTCTTGCTGAAATATACTTTTCTTGCACTTTTACTTGTAACGAGGAAGGAATCCTCTATAATACTTGTGCAGGAAGAATAAGTATGTTTTGGTTTTCATTTATCTTTTCGTTTTACTATTTAGTTTTTTAATTCTCTAAGACATTTGATAGTGGAACTTTGAATTAGAGAATTGATGGGCGAGTAGTAAAAGTGAATGAAGTGAAGACCAGAAGTGGGAGGTCAAATTTCAGTCGTGACAGTTTTAGACGTAATTCTGAAAGAGGCATGGATTGGGATAGGGGAAGAGATCGAGAAAGAGATTATGATAGGGATCGATACCATGAGCGACACAGAGAACGGTCTGTAGATCGTGATCAAGATAGGGAAAGGGGATATGACCGTACACGTGATCATGATCGGACTAGGGATCATTTTGTGGATAGAGATAGGGCTCGAGACCAAGATAGAGATATGAAGGACATTGAACCAGAACATGACAGGAACCATGACCTGGATCGAGATAGAGATTGGAATTCAGACCAGGATCAAGAGAGGGAGTTTGAGCGAACTAAAAGTCACCATAGAAGTGGAGAGAAAGATAAGGATCAGATTTCTAAATCACTGAATGGGTAAGATATAATTCTATTCATTGCGTGCTGCTTGTGATTATTTATTGGTCGTGTGGTTTTCTCACTGTTGGCATTTAGTGTTCACTGTTCTTCATGGCCATCTTGCCTGTACAAGTTGTAGAAACCGTTCACATTTTACAGCAAAGAAGATTTCATGTTGTCTTTGGTGTTATTTGTTACTTCCTCTGTTCTAAAATATAGATCAATGATGACTTAAGTCAACTTAAAACATTTTCAAATTCAATAATGATATGAATCCATTTAATTTTAGTAAATATAATTACAATTATTATAAACTATTGAAAAAGCACTGCTAGTTACAAGATTTATTGTTATCATGATTTATGCTATATATTTGATTTTGGGTAGTTACAGCTTTCTCTTGATGGAGAAATTTTGCTAAAATTTTGTCAACCACATTGACCTCATGGTTAATAATCTTATGGATCACCATCAGCTTAACTTTAGGAATTCACATAATTTTTATGCAAATGTATTTTCTTTTACTTGACCATTCTTCATGTTTTCCTTGTGTAGTTCTGATGCTAATGACCGTCGTAGCAGAGAGCTTTCATCAGAATCAAGTGATGGTGACAACAATCAGGTAGAACCGTAATTCTTTGGTTGGAGGTTTCATTTATAATGCTGGAAAAAGCATTACTGGTAGCTTATCTTAGATTATTTTTTTTCCCTATTATAGTATCAGGTGGATAAACAACTGGATATTTCAACTCAAAAGCTTGGAGAACTTCAAAAGGAGGTTTGCCTTCTTTTCAGATTCCAAATTAACAGAGAAAATTGCCAATGCATTATGCTTTCTAATGTGTAGGATTTTTGGTTTGGCAGGATTTTGCATCTTATAGGCTCTTAAATATGCTCCCTTGAATTTAAAATGTGAATAATTAGTTAGTGTGACCTATTCCAGTAAATGGAACGATGTTGCTTGATCTTGCTCCCTTAACGGGCTATTATGATACAATTGCGTGTAGTGAAGCCAAATGAACATTACATAGTTGTAACTAAAAATGGGATTTTGTTGTACGAAATCCTGTTTCTTAGCATTTGATGTATGTTGTTTTTGGAATTCCAAAATGAGAAAGATACAACAATATAATATAGCCAAAAAGCAGAGCCTAATACATCACGACAAGCAACTACTGACAATCTAGGAAATTTTAACACAACAATGCTGAACTAGCTTTATCTTCACTCAAGACAAATGTTTTAAGGAGATTTGAATGACTTGTGCTGCCTCTTTATAGAGGTTTTAGTGTTGCTTTTTATTTTTTATTTGATTTTAAGTTGATTCTCCTGTTCCTTTTATTTTTTAATGTTATTACTACTTCCTTTTCCCCCATTATTATTTCTCCAATAGCTGCCATCATTTCATCTCCTTGTTCATCCATAGGAAGGGCATCAAAACCGCCAGGGGTTTATTGCCCTGCATGCAGATCTCCTTTCATATCTCTCTGTTCAGAAATAATAATAGATGTAAAGAGAGAGAAAAAAAAAGGAGAGAGAATTTGATGGATGTGTATGGATAAATAAGATGGAGAGTTGGTGGTTGTATGAGATTAAGGAAGCAAGTTAAAGGGTCTGCTAGCTATCTATCAAAATCTGTCTCTTTCTTCCTCTACAAGGGGGAAGACAGAAAGAATCGCAACATAAAGCATCTGGAGGGGATTTAGGGTTTTCTCTATCAAACAGTACAACTAGGATCATAGAAGCAATGCAGAAAAAGAAGATTTGTTATGATTGGTTTGCCATGAAAGATAGGCTAGAAAAAGAAAAAATCCTTCTAGAAAAAGAAAAAATCCTTCCCCAGGGCCGGCCCTGAGTTGGATCCACCAAATAGACTTAGTTGCTTGGAGTCCTAAGAAAAAATTTACATCTTTTTGCTACTATTGGCACTAAATCAGCGATTCAGTCTCTACATGACTTATCCGCATTTGGTGACAACTAACATTTCATTGCATTGCCCAGATTTTGACGATGGAAGAACTGTTAGAAGAGAAAGGGGAAGTTATTTTGAAATTGCAGGAGAAATCTCAGGTTATGTTCATTTTGATTAGTTGCAACCTTGGAACATCACGAAGATTTTCAGTCTTAGCGTCTCTATTTGTTGGTTTTTTTTGAATTATTTGTTGAATAAGATCCTTATAATGTTTATTTCTAATTGAAAATTAGTTGGTGCTTTCAGAATTTGGAGGATGCATTATCAATGGCAAAGAATCTCACTTCACATCGTCAGATGCAACTGACCAAGGTAATTATTATGAAATTCTTTTGCACTTAAGAATTCTGTTATGATATTTCTTGGAGATGAAATTGGATTTTTCTATATTTTGCAGCTGCATGAATGTTATCTGCATATGAAAGAATATAGTGAAAGGCTGAAACATTCTGAACAAGAACTTCAGGTTAGTCTTTCAATCTGTTTTATGCTTGTTAATATGGAAGGCAACAATTTCGTCATTTTTCAAAATTCTTCTTGAATCCTCATTACATGAGATTGTGTTAGCATCTACTAGGTGTGTGATATAGTTGAATGGTATGCGTGCTATCCTGTAAAATTGTTTAGCAATTATGAAAGTTGGCGGGTTTGGAGAATTATTCAGCTATACTGATGGCTTATTTTGGTTTGATAGTTGGCTTGCTATTGCTAATCAGTGTCATAAGATCAAGAGATTCAAAACCTTCATTAAAAATGGATATGTAGACCTTTCTTTTAGCTAATACATGCACACGGTAGTGTGTATTTGCAGTTGTGTTGTCGGTGACTATTGGGTGCATGTGTTTTGAATTGACATTGTTTAGAGGTTTGCATTTAGCCTTTACCAAAAAATTATTATCTGTAAATATTATGATGAGTGGCTTTTAGTGAGCAGGTTCATTAAGTCAGGTTGTACGCTAGTAATCTCGAGTTGACTTGTACACCTTTCTCCTTGCAGTCTCTTGTTGATACGACAATGATAGAGATAGAGTACGGTGATGATGTGGGTGTTAGGAATGGGGTTCTGGCGAATGGGAATGCTCAGTACCACCAGTAGGTCTGATTTTTTGCTTGCATTTAATAGGTGTGTTTGTAACTTCTCCAATCCCCTTTAATTCTGGGTATACAGGTGTCCATTTTATTGTAATATGTATTTCCTACTAACTTTTAATACTTTTTAAAAGATCACATTTTGTTCAATCCTTGATAGACTTATTAATCCACATGTTTAAACCATTGGAATGAGAAAATCATGGGTAAGTTGAGATAATAGTCTCTGAAATTATCTGAATACAATTTTTTATCTGATATTATTGAAGCTTGGAAAGGTTCTTGGAAAATATAAAGCAACTGTATAGTTTATTGCTTACCTTTTAAAGTGTATATGGTGGCATAGGCTGCTATTATTCCTCTAAAACCATAATTCCTGCAGGCCAAACTAACAAATAAATCTCCAATGTAACATAACAACAGATCAACCCATACATCTAAAACTATACAAAGCCCAACCATCACATTCGAAAATACAAACACAACAAACCGTAAACAAGCCTAGCACTTTATACTGAGCTGCAAGCCCAGCCATCGCAGGCCGGCCGAAATACAAGCACAGTAAACGTCGCCTCGAACAAGCCTAGTACTTTGTGCTGAGCAGTAAGGTCAGAAACAGCTGTAAACATATCCCTTTTCTAGCCAATGTTTGAGCATAAGCAAGCTACTATCCATGGAAATTAGCCATCAGCAATTGCGTTACTTTTACAAAACTAGGCATTGAAGGCAGCTTTATTTGTGGATTACAAGTACAGCATAAGGTTATCCCACCTGTTGCGCATCTACGAAAAGAACTTTTGTCTGGAGGAGAGTCATTTTGAGCCTTTTTTTCATGTATATATTAAATTTTATCTAGGACACCATTACTATAATATATTTTCCGGTGATTCTCTTTTCAATATTTAATTGCAAAATTAATCTTTGTTATTGAAAAAATTGGTACAGGTTTGTTATGTATACATATTAATATATTAGTTAAAATGTGAAACAAAAATAAAAGTCAAATAAAATATTTTTTTTAAAGGATTCAAGTATTTTTGAGGAAAACTATATGATCGATTTTTGCTATTAAGAAAATGGTATGCTCCCGCCCTATTCTAAACAAAGTAATGTCAAAAGGCACTGTTTGCATTAAACTCGGAAAAAAAGAAGAAGAAGAAGAAGAGGGGGAGGTAAAGATAAAGATAAAGCTTCATAGACTAGCTAGGTTGGAAAGCAACCAAAGCATCCCTTTCGGTGTGAATCCTGACTTGATCCTTGAAATTTGATTCAATTGTCTGTCATTTTGGCTTTTGATCCAAATTAGTTTTTGCTTCTGGAAATATATGGCCCTTAAAAGCTTTTTTCCATCTTTGATGAAGAGCGAAGTGACCACAATAATTTCTTTTGGTCATGGGAATAACCATCATTTAGTTGTGATGTAAAATTGCTTGCCAAGTTATTTTGAGAGCTAAGTTCAAGATTTTTTTTATTTATAGTAAATAAATTATTCCGTACGTAAAAAATATAATTAAAAGACACGATTTAATTAAAGATATTATTGGTATAAACAAGCTTAATTTCTGTGTTATTAATAGATGCAAAAATGTGATATTTGTAGTTTAAAATATTGGAACAGTTTCTCAGACTTAAATGACTAATAGACCTATCAAGTACTTATTTCTAAATTTAACCTAACTCTTCGGCTAATATAAGGATTTTTTTTCTTTACCTTTCTTCTCCTTGGGTAAGTAAGAACAGTTTTGGGATTCGGTAATATCTAAATTAAGCTAGTGTTCAGATTAGAGTGTTAGACCTCGTTTTGTTTCAACCTTCCAGCATACATGCCCAGCTTAATAGGATGGAAGTTCCATTTCACTACCAGTCGTAGCAGCATTTGTTCAATATTCTGTCCATTTTTCACTCAATCAGGTGGACACCAGGTGAGTTTATTGAGTGCGGTCATTATCTATACAACCAAGGGCAAATCTGTCAACCGTACGAAAAGCAAAAATATACCACTAGACGCCAAAGACAATGTAATCCAATCTTTAGTTTTACGAACCATACAAATGGATACAAAACAAATCCTCACTTTTCCCTTATACCCTTTTTACCCTCTTTGTTAGCTAACTCAGACTACCGAGTTAGTAAAGTAATAGCAATAGAAAAGCCTAAAACTAGCCTTAACCCTAATCACCTAAAACTTGAGAGTGATGTCACTTCCATTGCTCTCTTCACCATCCTCCCTGATCACTAACCCCTTTCTCTCTCCTCCATTCTCCCCGCCGCTGTCAGCCTTCCAGCTACTGCTCTCGGACTTACCATCTTCTATGCTCTCGGACCGGTCCCTGGTGTTACCCCTGATGTCAGACTCCGGCGAGCTGTGGGTCTGTGGGGAGCTGGGTTTGTACATGTGGAGCTGGTGGTGCAGGGTATGGTGGTGCAACTGGTGGGCAGCTTGGGCTTGTGGTGGCATGGCTGCAGAATAATATTCTTGGGGAATTGGGTAGTGTGGAGAGGCTGCATGATGAGTACTAGGGTGTGCACCGTAGATGGTGGGTGCACCACCATGATGAGCGGCTGCCGCTGCAGTGGCGTACTCCGGTGGGACCCATATACCTCCTAAAACCACAAGCTGAGGTGCTGGAGTGCCTGCAGCTTGTGGGCTTGGACTCGGTCTTCTCGTGTGAAGTCTATACTTCTGCATACATAGTACATAAAGGAACAAACATTATTCACAAGGCATCAGTGTTGGTTATAGTTTGTACTACGTACTACAACATATGAGAATATGCAGAGAGTTCAGTCGTCCTGCAGTTTTGGTACAGCTTTCATGCATGCCTGCATGTATATATAAATATATATAGAGAGAGACAGAGACAAAGAGAGAGATCTAGAGAGAGAGAAGAGGGATACAGTACCTGCAAATGGCTTTTAACTTCGTCATTGGTCAAACCATCAACCTTCATTAGCTCCCTGATTTGTTTTGGGGTGGCTACTGCAATCATTACGAAGAAAAGATTACCCGGGCGTTAATTAATATACAATAACATCAACACAATCATCATAATATCAAAAATGAAATGATGGTTCTTTTAGAAGGAAATAATATTTACGCTTGGAATAATTTAAATGACAAAACAGCCCCTCATATATATAATTCAAAGCAAATGATGGAATATATATCCAATATTTAAGGGACTAGAAAGGTAAACATCATTTCTGTTTTTCAAAGACCATAATCAGCTTGATGTAAATATTATTATTCCATTAGTTTACCTTGAGAACCACCTAACATCTGAAGAGCATTGACAAAGCGTCGGTGCAAGTCCGGCGACCAACACCGCCTCGCCTTCCTATGAGTTTGTGAACTATTGGTGGTGGTGGTGGTTTGTGAATCTGCCGGAACTGCAGTTGGTCCTTTTCCTTGCTCTATTCCCATCCCCACACCGCCACCTTTGCTAGGATTCTCTCTCCTTGAACAAGACATTCCGTTATCATTTTCCGTGCATAGTTTCTTATCTTCAATCTCTTTATCAGCTGCTGATGAAAGTGCCAATTCAGGAAGAGCGCGTAAAGGGCTAGGACAGGAGTTTCTTTCTTTTGAGAATGGAAGAAAAGCTCCACCGTTCCTCTGTTTGGCATCTAAACCTAGCTTGGGACTAACAACAGAACCAATATCAGTACTCTCTTTAGGAGAAGGTATTAATGTTGGTGATTGTTGTTTGATTCCATCATTTGTTTGGCTCCATAGTTGGGCAGAAGTCATCCAGTTAGCCTTATCAGACATGTTTGGTGTCTTTTCTGATCCATCAGAGCATGATTGTTTAAGTGGTATGAATTCTTCAAGAACTGGTCTTGTCCCGGCTTGATTTGCACGGAATGTCTGTAGCTGTTGCCTTGATGTCTCCATGGCTGATTAAACCCCGATGAAACTTGTTAAATTTTTGAATACTAATAGTTAACTGGAAAGAGATATATATATGGTAGATATTTGTAATACGAAAATGTTGTTTTTTCCTTCAGAGATAAGAAGAATTTTGACTAAAGTACGTTGTTGGCTTTTTTTCTTCATTAAAATGATAAATTTTAGGATGTTAGTGTGATAATTTCGCTATCTAGTGTGAATACTAAGAAACTATGATATGAAAGAAAGAACAAAGTAACCCACATGAAAAGCTATTTCTTGCTTCTATGAATGTCAAAAGATAAAAAAGAGAAGATTAAAAAAGCTTAGACACTATTGCAGAACATGAATATCCATCCAGTGTTGTTTAACATGCATAGTAAAATAGGTATCTTTTTGAATCTCAAAGCTACGTTGATGCATGCATGATTCTAAATGTAAATCGGTCGAAAATGAAAGGATTAATGGTAGATGATCATATATAGGGTATATACCATTGGTGAGAAGTTGCATGCAAAGGGGAAGTTCGCGCTTGAAGGCATCAATCTTGAGGCGTTCTTCTTCAAGGCGAGAAAGGAAATCTTCAAGCTTTTGGGTTTGGTCATGAGTAATATTAAAATTACTCTGCTCTCCAAATGATTTGAGAAGCATAGAATAGGTATTCATGTGGGGTTTGCAATCAAGGGTTAGTTCTGAGGAGGGAGAAGCCATCATATCTAGCTATTACTGATAAATTATTACTAAATGTTCATGCGGTATATGTGGGAACAAATTAAGAAGAGCAAAGAAATTAAGATGGGGTGGCCTCAGCTCTTCAAGGGATTAATGTTGTTTGTGAACACAAGGAGGATCGAGTGAGGGATATTATATGGTCTTCTTTTTAGGGGCGAGTTCGAGGAGAATAAAGCAGGGTTTTGGAGAGAGAAAAGGAAAAGCAAGTTGTGATAAAGAAGGATGGTAACTTCTTGCAAAGACCAAACCCGGCCCAAAAAGCTACAAATTATACTAATATGCGAGGTGAAAGGGTGTGCCCCAAAATTAAGAAGGAACCAAGTTAGCCACAGAGAGAGAGAGAAGGGGGAGGGGATTTCTGACACCTGAGGCTCATGTGCTTTTAAAGAGAGAGAGAGTTTTGTTTCAGAACCTTTGGGAATAGTCTTTGTACGAATTCAAATTCGCAAAAATAAAAGATGATTCTTCTTCTTCTCCCTAGAGTACTTTCTTCTTTACTTTTTACTTTTTAAATTGGTATATTTTTTCATATTTTTTAATTTTTATACAACATTCATTTCTGTATATATTGACTGTCAATATTATTCTACAGTCTTGCCACAAAAAGTTCCATTTGGCTTAATGGGTATCTTACACACACACATATATATTTATATATATATATATATATATATATATATACACAGTACTCTTTACCTATCATGTACATAATGTGTACCCTTGGCATGCATCAAATGCCTAAAATTTATCCAAAACAAGAAGAGAATGTCATATATGGCACATGGCACATGAGTAAAAGTTGTGATCATCTAACAACAAAGTTAAAAAAAAAAAGTCTAGGTTTAGATGGATATATTCAATGGCTTTATATATATGATGACTGATTTTGTAATTAATGGGACACGTATATATACGGTTTAGTGGTACCTGATGAGAGTGTCCTTTCTTACCAAAGTTATTCTATCTTATTTAATAAATGATTCGAATATGATTAATTAATACAATAGAAAAAGATCATCATAATTAAGGGGCATATCCTAATTCATCCATTCTATATACTACTATATATATATATATATATATTACATTTTAATTGGGGGAGATCGAGAGGGAGGACATATTCAAATGTTGATTAGTATATATCAAACCACCATGCAACTTTCTTTTTGGTTTCAAAAGTTGCATAATTGTTCTACAATTGAGTGCAATGTGAGAGGAAGAAAACAGAATATCTAATCTGAAAAATGAGACATTCATTTTAAAGAATATAATATTTGCCCCTAAGGAAGGAATATCTGAGTTCTAATTCTACGACTCTAAATTAAGGGAACATACATACAACCACAAAAGTTATAAAGGTGAAATTAAAACAACCCATTTCTCTGCCCTAAAAGAATAATAAAGGAGCTTAAGGGATGGGGGAATCTTCTTATGCTACTAGCTTTAGTGAAGTGGGCAGGAAGGTAAGAAGATTCTCTCTACATGCATTTTTAATTTTTACTAGGGTTTCGAACCTCGAACTGAAAGTTCGGATCTGGGTCAGGATCCATCATGACCAAAACTACTTAATTTGAAGACCAAAATTCCAACCACTCAGCATCTTCTCTATCTATTGAATAATTTTGGTATATATGTATTATATATACAACTTTTTCACACATATAGTATGCTACTATTTACATTTGGTTATAGGGTTTATATGTTATATATAGTCTATATATGAGAATTGTAACGTCAGTCTCCATATAATTCACATCCCAAATATTGAACTCTTATTAAGTTACCAAAAAAATACATAAATTACTTTTTATATAAAACCATTAAATTTTCAAATAATTGTCAAAATATCCGAAATTTGACCATATGTATAAGAATTAAGGTGTACATGTGAGCTAGTCAATTTTTTTGCATTTTTAACAATTATTTGAAGTTCAAAGTTTTTTGTGCAAAAAAAAAATAGTTTGCTTATTTTTTTGGTAACTTGATAAGAATTCAATTTTTTTTTTGTTCATTAAGTAATGTGTGTATATTTTTCTCATCACTTGTATATGTTTTACTTTTAAAAAATATGGAGTGCATATCATAATTAATTTATCACAACATCCTCTAAAATATAAGTGAAACCATATGGTAAATAATGATTCGGATCAACCCAATATTTATATTGCATGAAGTGGCTGTAGATAAGATACATAAAACAAATGTTCATTTTTCTGTTTGTGAAGCTTAGCAGAGAGAGAATGCATCGAATTCCCTCAATAGCTTGGGGGAACATGACAGAGAGGAGATGAGAAGTGTATGCAATGATGATGATCGCTTTCTTCTATAATCTGTCTTCTCCTACAAGACTCCAACCCTTGCCTTTTCTTCAGATTCCTTAATTTCTCTCTCTAAAATGTAGTAGTCATTTGTTCTTAATATATATACATATATATACATATATATATACATACACACACACACACACACATATATATATATATATATATATATATATACTTGTGCTCTTTCTCTCTATATGTATATGCTTTGCATTGCATTGCATGATAGAGATTCTCTTGGTGACAGGTTTTGTGATATTCTTCATATCGTCCTTGTGAATATCCCTTTTGTCTGGTTGTCAATATATATAAAAAGAATATTCCCTCTCTCCCTCCCTATTACTACTAGAATACTATCGTGCATTATTATTGTGAAAAATCGAGACCGATATATGCCTTTTGTTGAATTTCATGCACATATCATTTTCCAAATAATCAACAGATTAAATATCCCGAATATAATTCTGTAGGAGGCGTGTGCTAACTTGGATCCTATATTCATTAGCCCATAAAGAATTATAACATTGTACTCAATGGGAACCAGTCATAAATATATACCTATATCTATACCTAAAGCCTGAATATTTATATATATATATACACACACACACACACACATACATATACACACACATACACACACTCCCTTTTTAGGCTGAATCTCAACTATTGTCTGAATTAATTCTAATATCAACCCACACTTACCTCTTCCGGTCCATGTTAACGGGCACGTTGAGCTTAGGCTCAAATATGACACTTCTGACTTTTAACATTATTTTTATGTATGTTGTATAATTAAGATGCGTCGGAAATACATTGAAGTGTGTGATTTACCACACAAATCTTTGGTATGAGTAAACTATTTGAAACTCAAGTTTCTATTGGATGGGCTAGATGGCAATAATATCTCTAATTATTAGGTTAAGAGTGTGTGTATATATGTGTGTGTATATGCGCGATGGAAATCTTAAATTTGTAAATGGTTTTTAATTTTCCTATCCATATATCACTAAAAGGATGAACACAGTATAATTTGCACACATATTAAGAAAAAAAATAGAATAAAAACATCTTTAGTGACCTCACAAAATTATACAAAATGATGATCACTTTAAATTTTTTATAATAATAGATTCTATTAAATGAATTAATTATTTTTCGTTTTATATACTTTATCGAGAAAAAAAAATTTGCTGGACTTAAATCAGATTCTTGTCATGTGTGATTCGTAGAAAGTAGTTGAATTTGCTTAGGAGTGGGCCAAGAGCAGGTCAGAACAAGCATATTTGATAAGAGTACTTTCTAGAAGCCCATCACATGAGTTGTGTCTGAAACAAAAGCCCAAGTCAGGACCACTATCTACAAATAACAAATTATTCGCCTATCTGCAGTGCAGGGCCAACCTAGCTAGCTATTTCGCATGTCTTTTCCATATTTAAAAAGTCTTTTTTTGTCACACACACACACGCACACACAATATATATATATATATATATATATATATATATATATAGTTGTAATATTATGTCTGCGCTCGCTCTTTATACTTATTTTATCTTCTTAAAATGATGAACAAGGTTGAATTAAGGGATCTTCCCGATACATACGGATGCTAGTGTGAAGTTTAACATATCCTTGCTCAGAAAGAAGCCATTGGTGGTATTATTTGAGATGCAGATGATAAGTACAGGTTATGAACTATATATTCAATCTTAACGTACAGCTGAATTATGGACAATTAATCAGGGATTAAACATAGTGTGGGACTGGGATAGAAGAATTCATCAACTAGAACTTGAGACAGATTTAGCTTGCTTTAGCAGTGAAAATGGTTCAAGAGGCACAAGAAGAAAACCATCCGGATAGAAATCTTATTCTTAATTGTAGAATATATATATATATATATATATATATATATATATATATATATATATATATATGCTCATTAGAAGACCTTGCACTTGCAAAATCAATCATATAGTTCGGGAGCAAAATCATAGCGTGCGCTGATTATATGGCAAAATTAGGTCATGATAAAGATGTTAATTAATTAATGTTGATATTATATTGTTTGGAACCCCCGGCCAGTAGATCTCCTAGCTTTTATGTATAATGACTCTAATGATTTATGTAATATTTTCGTCGCCTGTTTAGGCCTCATCTTAATTCACCAAAAAATAAATTCAACAAAATATAATTAATTTTAAATATTATAAATTTTGTAAATAAGATTGATATTTTTTGTGAAATTAATTAAAAGAGTATTAGTTAAACTTCTTTTCAAAATCACAGGTGGTATACAAAGATAGTGACACTGCAATTAACCTAATTTTAGTATCAGTATCATCCATATCATAACATGGAGAAAAAAACAATAAAAATCTAAGAAAACAGGAGGGATTTAATAATGTAAGAATAATTGTGCTTGCTTTAGGAAAGGCAAAGATACTTGGAATAATCGACAAAGTTCCGAACAACTACTATATCAAAATTATGTGGGATTCTATTCTTCTTTATCCAATCTGACTACTAAAACTAATTGATTTTATCCTAAAAAATTCAAAATTCAAACGCTAAAGTAAGCTAAAAAGGATGGTCTTTATTTATTTTGCATTACATGAAATATTCTTATAGGCTTTACGGAAAGCAAATGATAGATGCATTTACTGGCTGTAAGGTTTGTTTCAAAGAATCATAAACTGCCAATATTGGATGCATGATTTTATATATATATATATATATATATATATATATATATAATTATAAGAAATATAGTGTATATCAACCATTTTTTATTTTTGTTGCTAGAGATTTAATTTTAAGATATATATATATATATATATATATATATATATATATATATATTACTATGATTTTAAAACTCTATTACAAGTTTGACTTAAAGAAAACTATTAAAAGCATAGAGCATATCTCAAGTAGGAAGGAGAGTGAGAAAGTGGGACTGGAATTAGAATCAGTTGGGTCGGCCTCTTAGCAAAAGGTGGAGCTTCATAAAAAAGATTGGATTTTGTGTTGGTGAAGACAGGGATTTTTTTAAAAAAAAAGACGAGTTTTATGCACTATAATTGGACACAGTTTAAATGTTTACTAGTGTCAACTAAAGGTTCAGAATCATTCATATACCCAATCTCATCCCCAGAAAATGAGTTGCTATTCGCATTAGTATCAGTTTCTAAGTTCTAATTCTTTCTTTCTTTGTGGTCCATTGCTATCAGTACTTCGTTCATGATTTGACTAAGCTCATCAAATTTTGAATAGTTAAAAGTTTTTAACAGTAAAAATACTTTTAATGATTATATTGTGTTAAATATATTGATCTTAGCGATTTTGTTGTTAAAATATCACAAGTGAAAATCTCACGTCGAAAAAATAATAAAGAATGAAGAACTAATAATATATGAATGGGCCCAATATCTAATGACTTAAACTTTTGGGTCAAGTTGG
This sequence comes from Aralia elata, assembly GCA_034770075.1. Classification (NCBI taxonomy): domain Eukaryota; kingdom Viridiplantae; phylum Streptophyta; class Magnoliopsida; order Apiales; family Araliaceae; genus Aralia; species Aralia elata. The sequence continues at coordinate 105,390,177 of CM068385.1, forward strand.
ATTCCAAAACATGTATGTTAATGAGTGTCTTGTATACGCTCACGTGACATGCGGGCTTCTCGGTTCTTTTCCCAACAACTGGTATCAAAATTACAAAAAATTGTTCTCGGACTGGTGAACTTCTTCAAAAAAGACATAATGATGGTTCGGAAATTAATTAATCCCGGACAACCTCTTCAAAAGATACGCAATGAATGTTGAATTCACGATAAAGAGTTTGTGCCTTCCCTAGACTCTCGATAGTTATATTAAATTCTCTATGGGTTTAACCGAGAATTGATTTTGAAAGTGATTAGTCGAAAATTGGTGCCGCGGTAATTGAAGAAAAAATATATTTAATTCTTGATGAAAGTTAACTCTTGATGCATGGAACGACCAAGAGTGTGTTCAAGTGAGTGAATGCTCTTGATGTGATGAACTCACTTGTAGGGGGGAAGAATGTTAAGATATCACAAGTGTGTTAGAGTCTAGCAATAATGATAGAGTGAAGAACTAATAATACATAAATTGGCCCAAGATCTAATGACTTAAGTTTGTGGGTCAAGTTTGATTCCAAACATGTTAATGTCTTGTATATGTGCACTTGACGCGTGAGTTACCCGATTCTTCCACAACAATTATGAGCCCCTCCGTCTTTAAAAGGATGAGTAAAATTACATATATATATATATATATATATGTCTTTAAATGGATGAGCTAAGGTACATAAAATAATGGTAAATATCTTATTTAGTGGGATCCACTAATATAAAAAAAATTAAAAAGACTCATCACTTTATGTAATCTTATGGGACACTAAGGATAAATTTAAAACTATTTTTATTCTCTTTCACTCATTTTTACTTTTTTTTAATTTGTATGAAAAATGTACTTTAATCATCTTTTGAAAACGGAAGGACTATATAATATACTTGAATCATTACTAATAAAAGTTAATTTATGGCAAGTACTTGGTGTATTTAATGGACAAATAGAAAAAAAAAATTATAATGGAGAGGAACTATTTGCTACTTGATGGACTTCTAAAAGAATTTAATCACGTTAATTAATATCCAATATTATACCCTTTGCTTTGCTTGCTTCTCTAGAAACTCCAATGTTTGACTTGAAATCTGCAGATTAGGACTTCATGACAATCAAAATTAAGCATTAAGACTTAAAAGAGAAACTCCAATATTTGTTTGCTTCTCTGGATCAAGCATTTCTGTGCTTCGGCTCTTAAAGATGTTCAATTAATTCTCATTTGTTTAATTGAACGTTTTAAATTGAAAAAAAGTAAATTATGTGTTTTATTAAATTTATGTAGAATATGTTTAATATAAGTACTAGACAGAAGTAAACTATGTGCTACCTTAGTCTAAAAATAAAGCTCATATATTTCAATTAATTTTTTTAAATATTAATGCGTACATTTAACACGGTTGTCTTAATATTAAAAATATCTTCCAATAAAATCCTGTCGAAGACCCTAAATAAGAGAATAGTTGTTGGTTTCATGACGGAGTATTATTAGGGGCTGGAAACTTTTGATAAAGCCCATGTAGGGACTCTAGTTAGATGATTGGGTTACGTCAGTTAATAGCCCATTACGGCACAACTACTAAAATAGCATTTGGACCTTGGGCTTTACATGATGGATTAGATTAGTACTTAATTTCTGTCTTTGAGGTTTTTTTTTTTTTTTTTTTGAGAGAGAGAAGAAAAGTTAGTAGATGTCTTTGAGTTTTTTTTTTTTAATGAGAGAAAAGAAAATAATGTTAAGAAAAATTTGCTCAACTTTCTTTTAAAAAATTTCTTCTCAAAAATGAGAAGATTTGGATAGAAAGGAAAACTTGATTAAGTAGTATTTTTATAATACCAACTTTGCTCTTATATTTTTAACTAAACATAAATTATTTCTATCTATGTCCTAGGGTTACTAACAATTGTAGCTGCTCTCATAACTTTCTATTATGTGTTCCATCCACAAGGGCTGAGCACTGTTAAGTTGAGAAATAGTTTTCGGTGCCTGGTCGTTGGGGAATTTTATTCCTTTTAAGGCATACTTTCTTTCATCCGAACTGAAATTTCTTAGTGAGTTTTTTGAAGTTTAAAAGATCAATCCAAGCTACGAGTAGCTCTCAAAAGTCAAACTTCTCATTTGCAGTCAGGCGGGCTACAACCCTTGGAGCAGGGCAGTTCATGAGCTGCTATCTCCGATCGAGATTGTACTAACCCCATCTGTTTGCGCGAGTTGATACTTGATAATACATCCAATTTTTTAGATCGATGATCCAGATTTTAGTATTGAAGGGTTTACCATTTATGCACCATAGACTTGGCAAAACAAGTCAAAACTAAATAGGTCAACTTAAATTAATTAAAATTATTTGAGTTGATTAATTATTTTATACCACTGAGTTGAATAAAGTTTTAACCCATATTTTTAAAAAGAAAAATAGGATAATTTTGTTTCAACCCATTTTCATACATTCTGGTTCCTAAGCCAAGAGACCAATTAGTCCTCATTGTTGATCAAACAAAAAAGAAAAAAAGAAAAGTCGTGCGTCTTTCTTTTTAGTTACTGTGTCTACAGACTCTACACATTGATAACAAGCCAGGGTATTCGTCCGGGATAATTCAACTTTTAGTACCTGTATTGGGACCCGACTTACAAGTTGGTACCCAAACTGAAAAAACTTACAAACTGGTGCTTGTACTAGAAAAAACTTACAAACTGGTGCTTGTACTTGAATATTTATGTAAAATCGTTAAATTTGACTAACGGACACGACGAAAAAGTCTGATTGACTAACAGAATCTACGTGATTAAACTTTTGGTACCTATACTAGAACTCGACTTACAAGTTGGTACTCAAACTAGTGGTTGATATGTATTTTTATTTTCAATTGGTTTTATAATTGTAATTAATACACTTTTATTATAGGACTATAAAGTGACATGATATTTTGAATTTATTTTTATCATTTTTTTTACCACCACTGCTAATTTTTTAGCTAATATTAAATATATATTTAAAAATTAAAATTATTCTTAAAAAATTTCGTATTATAACAATATTTTTAATTAAAATTATTCTTAAAAAACTATTCTTAAAATTATTCATACTATTTTTTTAGCTAATATTAAATATATATGATGGAAGAATGTATATAAACTATTTTTTGAAAGTTTTCAATAGCATCATATATATCTATCTAACTCATGGTTGCTTTTTCTTGAGGGAAATTAAGAATATATAATTACATATCTTCTTTTTGCCAAACATGTATAAAAAGAGAAACCCTAAAGAAACCACATTCCAACAAATAAATGACACCGTTTACGTTTATATTTTTCAACTTCTAACACTTCAGACCATTTTTTTAATCTTTATTATTATGTTTATTATTTATTGTAAGCAGAGCAGAACGGATGAGACTTGTTCAAAAACATTTAGGAGTTTAGTTTTGGTTGGACCATCCATCATCCATCATCCATCATCCATCATCATAATAAAATAACTATACATGCAAACTTTGGTTAAACTTTTTGGTAATATTTTCTTCCTTCTAATGATGACCACATTGGGTCGAATAAAGTTTTAACCCATATTTTTAAAAAGAAAAATAGGATAATTTTGTTTCAACCCATTTTCATAGATTCTGGTTCCCAAGCCAAGAGACCAATTAGTCCTCACTGTTGATCAAACAAAAAAGAAAAAAAGAAAAGTCGTGCGTCTTTCTTTTTAGTTACTGTGTCTACACATTGATAACAAGCCAGGGTATTCGTCCAATGTGTTGTCGTTTTCTGATTGGTCCATTTCCTATCCATCTTCTCTTATGTCTCTTCATTTATTTTTCTCTTCCTTTACATGTACACCAGTATTATTATATATGGCAAAAAAACATAATTGAACAAAACATTTTTATGCATTGGAATGGTAATGGATTTGAAAATTAAACACTTTCAAATTGGCGTTTGGTTACAGATAATTTTTTAATTGGCTCATAATTTTATGATTTTTATTTTGTCATATTCAAGTTTTAAATTCAACCGTTTGTTAACTGTTATGATGCGAGTTTGTAATTATTATTTTTGTGTAATTTTATTATTTTCATTGTGAGACAATGACTAATGTGATATTTTTGCCGTTTGTATGAATTTGATGATATAGTTCATTTGTACGGGATGTATAAGATTTGTGATCATAATATTTAATATAACATATGTTGGCTAATAACTAATTAGATTTATTAGCTCATAATAATAATAAGGTATGAAAAATGGTGAATTAACTTATATCAGAACTATAATCATTTGGGTCTAATTCACATAACCAATATTAAAAATAGATAATGTGATTATTTTAGTTTATAAGAAAATCATAATCATATTATATAAACCCAAAACCAATTCAAACCCATTTTTTGCTAGGTCTAATGCACCATTTAAAATCTGGACACCATGGGTGACACCACATTTGCTCACTATTAGGCAAAGTTATTGCCACCTGTTGCTCTAATTGTACTAGCAATGTTTCGCAATTATAATTTAGCATAAATTTATCGTAATACATAGCAAGACTCTAAGTTAAATAATCCTGTCGTACTTACTAAAAAAAAATCCCCATTGTGACAACTGACATGCTGATAAATTATTGATGGTTTCCTAACTCTCATTTCCTATAGAAACTAATTATTTTGACCATGTGCTAGAGGCTCCAGACTGAAAAGATCCTGGAAAACTAGGAAGAGAACAGAAAATACATTGACCTTTTTCAGTGATGGAAAATCCTCATCTGATTCTTTCTCTATGGATATGGTGTTTGCTGTCTTCCATGTTTAGCTCTACTGGTTTATATCGGGATGCGCACGATAATCCTCATATAACATACACTTACATTCGCTATGATCAAGTAGAAAGCAGTGTGGTTCCGTTCTCTCATCAGCTTCCTGAGTTAAAGCCTGACAATAACAGAGGTGATACTATTACTATAAGAAATGAGCTCTCCTTCTTGAATGGAAACTGGAATCAGGAGCCTGGTGGATCACCACTGATGCCATTTGATGACAGTGACATGCCAAGGAACGTACAGTTCAGCTTCTAACTCACCTTCCAAATTGGTTTCTTTCTGGCTCATGAATGTAGATCCAGTTGGTCGATTTGAAAATGGGATTATATGAATACAGGCTAGGCTAAACCAGAAGTATCCCGTTCTCAGACAGGCCATTTGAATGGGACCCAAAGTTTGACCTGGAACCCGGGAAATCCTGCCTTACAGGGATTTATGTTGAATCAAAGAAGAATTAATGGAGGGGACCGCTTTATGTGTATGTTGGGGCCGGAATGCAATGTTGCCAAATTCAAGTCAACTTACAAATTATTGGGAATCTGTGAATGAATGTAGTTGTAGTACGTACTATGTACCAACCTTGGGTTATACATGCATGATGATCAAATTGTGCTTGTTCTGCACTATCCCAAGGCCTTAAGTTTGACGTCAAGAGGTATCAAAGGAGAATATAATTGAGAAGTTTGAATGAGAAACAGAGTTCTACATACTTTGATAAGGTTCATATATCTTCTCACTCAAAGTACCAAACTGGATCAGAAGCACTGCTGTCAAAAGCTTGCATGCCATATCCTCATCAAGACAACCTGGTGGCTGAAGATGTGAGAATGTTCAAAGGAGATGGGTTTTGTTTTGTGGCAATCTCATGAATATATATTGTATCACATGAAAATTTCAATTTTGTTCGGGGCTTGAAGTCTATTAACAAAAGTGATGATCCCACTAAGTTCGAACCATTTATTATTAGAACAAAGGTTATGGCGGCTGATGAGGATCTTGACAATCTGAGGCTTATTGTTCAGGGCTTGCGATGTGAGCCAGAAAGTGATCAAAACAAAATCAGATTTGCAAGAGTATCCGCAGTATTTAGAGTAATTTATATGTGGGAAGACAAAGAGATAGCTGAGGGAAGAACAGGTCTCTCCAGCATGACTCTTTCTGCAGAGGGAGGGAATATGGCAATCTCTTAGCGGGCAGCTCTGCATGGTTGCCAAACAATTGTATCTTGTTTGATAAAAATGAGTAGAACTTAGAAGGGGTGATAAAAAAAAATGTGACCATTTGCTAGCCCTCATATTCTCCCTAATAGATCTTACTATTGAAATATAAATAATATAAAATTTCTCCCATAAAAAATAGGCGGGGAAAGAGTCTTATATATAACTTTTTTCTTAATAATTTGTCAAAATTTAATATGTAAATTAATGTAAATTTGTTTAAGTTTGATTAATGAAATATATATTATTGTAAACTACTTAAAATGTAAAATTACTAAGTACAAAATTATTATTTTAAAATTTTTAAAATAAATTCAGGGCACAATTTAAATTTTAGAATATCTGAAATGAATTCCTTTTGCGGCGAGTATTATTTTTCATCGGAAAGTAAGTATTGCCCTCACCCACTCCACGGACTAAAGAAGCACCACAAATACGGGCACACCGACTCCGGAAAAGGCGCTACTGCTAAAGGCCAAAACGGGTCGCACGGCGGTAAGCGACCGCCACAGAGTCGATGTTTCCGGTGAATGCCCATGACGGGAATCTAATTAAGCTTACAGGGATAAAACTGCTGAGATGGTTGTTTGACACGTTGAGGTCCAGAGAACTTGTTGTTTCCCATAAGTGTTTAAGATTGTTGACGGAAAATGGGATTTCGCCGGTGAAGTTACTGTCGGAGAGATCTAAATCGGTTAGTCGAGTTAACTCGTGTAGAGCCGGTGGAAACCCACGGGAGAATTGGTTGTTCTGATTGTAGTGACTGTGGAGGAATTTGAGGTTGGAGAATCGGAGGGGAGTTGTCCGGTGAGGAAGTTGGTGCAGAGGCTAAGGACTCGAAGCTGAGTCAGGTTTCCGAGTGTGTAGGGTGGAATCGGAACTACCAGGAAGACGCCGGGGAGCCGGAGAGTGGACTTTTCTATATGGGCAGTTATCGGAAACCGGTGGTGAACTGGAGATACTAGCTCTCTTTAGAATCATTATTTGGACGCGACTGGCCACATTCGCATCAAGAACAAAGGAAAGTTCAGCAACCAGTCCATTATATGAATGCATTACTGGTGGACATGTCTACAATGTTTCGCTGTTTCCTGGAGGGGGATATATATTGGACATATGTATGTATCCGACAGGTTGCGGGGATGTTCGTGGCTTTCATAAGTTCATTGATTCACAATAACGCAAGCCTTGAAGTAGGACCGGATTCAGGGAGACGAAACCAGGATTTGATATTGGGGCTCAAGAATTTTTTTAACAACATAATATATATTCATCACTAAAAAATAAAGTTCTCCCATTACAAAATATATTTTTACTAAAACAAAGATAATGTAGTAATATAATTGAATAAGTTTAGGCGAACATCTTTTTTGGACATCTTTTCTGGACATCTCCCATTTTGCTTCTTTTTTTATTGACTCTCAAAATATTTATACTATTTATTTGAACTCAAATTTTTACAAAATTCAATAATTTAAGTGTAATTTGGATACATATATAAAATAGTATAAATATGTATCCAAGTGCATATGTATCCAAATGTCCAATAAAATGTCCACAAAAAATATCTATGTTGAACTATTCAATAGAATTACTTTGACAAAGACAACAAAACATCAAAAAAAAAGTCGAAACAAAATTTTTAAACTTTGGGGGGCCCATGGCCCCGTCCAATCTACATGTAGTTTCGTGGCAGGATTGTTTGATCAGTTTAAAATAAAATATAATTTTCCCAGAAAACCAAATGGCTTAATTCTACATCCAAAAAACAAAATCTCCATCACCAGCAAAAGGAAGGAACGGGGAAGATCCCTTCTATTTTAGGCCTATCAACCTCAATGCCCTCCTTGGAAAAGTTGTTTAATGTAAGTTTTAGAAACCTAGCCTTTTCGAGAGAGTATATATTTAAGGTCCTGAGGTTTTAAGACAGTAACAGTACATAAATATTTACAGTATGATATATTCTTAGGAGTACTTCTTTAGTCTTGTTTTGGTGTCACTCGTCAGTCGTCAAGATTCTTCTGCTGCTGCTAAGTTCATAGTAAAGGCTTTCTTTTAGTTGAGAAAAAATGGTAATTCTTCTTCTTCAGCATACATTTTTATTTTCCACAAGATTCTGAGATTTAATTATTGTAGTAGGGTTTATAGTAAGAAAAAGAAAAATTAAATCGTAGTCAGCGATAATGATGAAACAGTAAAAAACCTGCGTTTGCCGGGAGTCGAACCCGGGTCTATTGCTTGGAAGGCAATTATCCTAACCGTTGGACTACAAACGCTTGTATTTTTTGTGGCATAAAATTACTAACTTTCCTTCGTCTATTATATTTCCACTCCAACTTCATCTAATAGACTATATAACACATCAGTTTTTTGTTTTAATATTTTGTTGTAATGATTTCATGATGATAAGATCAATTCAACAAAAAAGGAAAAATTATAATCACTACATGTGTTTTTGTCATTAAAAATCAATAAAAAAATTGTCATTAAAATTATAAAAACAAAATTCTTATATTCATCAAACGGTGAGATATTTTTATTTCTGAGATTGTTGACCGAGGACGGGAATTTTGCCGGTGAAGTTATTGGTGGATATATCTAAACGGGTTAATCGAGTTAATTCGGGTAGACTCGGTGGGAACAGGGAACTCGCCGGAGAATTGGATATTTTGTAGACAGAGGCAGCGGAGGAATTTGAGGTTGGAGAGGGGGGAGTTGGCCGGTGAGGCGATTGGAATGGAGGCTGAGGACTCGGACCTGAGTCAGGTTTCCGAGTGGACACGTAGGATTGATTGGGGTCGCATTGGACCCCGACCCAGTTGCAGGCTGAGTCTGACCGGTTCCATTGGAGGCGATTCGCGTGGGGGATTTGCCAAATAGAAAGCAAAAAGAGTGCTTGCTTTATCCCGAGTTGGCTCGAGCTGACTCGCGGACTCTGTTGCAACAGACGTGTAGAAGCAATAATGATAGTAGTAGTAGTAGTAAAAAACAAAGAACAACTGTCCCCTGATCATTTCCTGAAAACAGCACTACTATTTATTTATTGTTTTGTGCCCAATTTTTTTTTTTTGAAAATTCTGAGAAATTTTTATTTCAGAGATTGGAATGGAGGTTTGTGGCAGAAAAAGAAGATTTAGTGTGAGTCTGTCCTGCTGCTGCGTTTTAAAAGAAAATGAAAGGTGGGGGTGGGTTTTGTAAGTTAAAAGAAAATGAAAGAGATGCGACGAGGGAAAAGTTGAAATAGAGAAAGTGAAAAGAGTACTGTTGGGTTGAGGTTTGGCTACTGGCTAGGAATTGAAGGAATCCAAACTGGACCACCTTTATTTTATGCAAGTAAAGAAGCCATTGCAGACTAGAGAAAATAAACCCATTTAAAATTTAAAAACCCTTCTTCCCAACTATATGAGTTACAGTTACATAACATTTAAATCCACAGCCTTTATCTCTATCTATCAGCTGCATTATTTCATCAGCTTTTGAACTCTGATTCATTTTATTCACTTCATCACGTTTCTCGGTTATATGCTGTAAAGAATACTACTGTCTCAGGTGTATTGACTGGTAAATAAATGGTGTAAATAAGACTCCCATATTATCTTTCTGTCGCTTGTTTTTAACTGTTAATCCATAATTTATGCACTTAAAATTACTCATAAAAAGTTATGTACAAAAAATATGATACATTTATTATTTACTAATAAAAATATATATAACATTCATTTATAAGTCTCGCTTCTTATTTTTTTTTCTTTTTCTATACCCTACGTGTATACATAACTTTTTGTGTATAGTTTGTCTCCAAGGTATTAATTTATCAAATAAAACTAGTTTTCACTTTCGATAAAGAAGGCTTGTTAAAGTTAAATAAAAAAAAGAGTAATGTTATGAACACAAATTATACGCAAAAAATTATGCATTAATAACACACACAAAAATAGAAAACGGGACCTACTATTAGATATTTTACATATGAGTAATGTTATGAACTATGCACAAAAAATTGTGCACGCATAATAACAAATAAATAGGGAGCGGGATCTACAATTAAATATTTTATCATTTTAATTGATAAGCAATACATGAGTTTTACTTTTGATACATAACTTTGTGTACAATTGGTACACATAGTATTATCCTTCACATATTTTCATTAGTATGCAATACATGAGTTCTAGTGTTTGTGCATACAGTATTTCTCATAAAAAAACTTCTTAATAAATAGGATAATACTATGTGTACTAACTGTACACAAAAAGTTATGCACTAACAATAAGATTCATGTATTGTTTACCAGTAAAAATGTGTAAAACATAGGTCTCGCTTTTTATTTTTTTTTCTTTTTAATATTGTGTGTACACAATTTTTTGTATGTAATTAATGTCTCTAGTATTATTATAATAAATAAGGTGACAATGTCTCTAATATTACTCTAATTGATAAAATAATAAATATTTAATTATATTTTTTTTTATGTTTTTTTATATTATGTATATAATTTTTTTATATATAATTAGTATCTCCAGTGTTATTCTACTAAAAAAAATATGGTGAACAAAGTATGACTTCTCTCTGTAAGGCCCCCAAGCCGGCCAGCCTGTTGTCCAGCCAATCTCGGAAAAGGACAAAACTTGTTACGCTTCGCTTCACTTACCCACAACACAAACACAATCGCAATCGCAATCGCAATCGCAATCACAATCACATCCAGTCCATCAGAATACTCTCTAGGCCACATCCCTCACCCATTGGCCTCCTATGCCTTTCTAAAGACGATCAGCCATGGACCTACGCACATCGTACCTCCACGTGGGTCCGTTACATAATGTCTCAGCCAATAATTTATTGGGCAACCAGGGTGCGTACGCAGGAATCCCATTATATATTGGGAGAGTTTTTTTATTTAATTATAATTACGGCTTGTATTAATACATATAAAATTAGATGAATTATAAAATTAATTTATCATATTATTTATGTTTTTAAAATATTATTAACTATAATTATTTATGTAATTCGTAATTAAAAAGTTGACATATAAAGTCGCATGATATATCATTATCTTGTATATAAGAGTTCTGTTATATATTGTAAATTTTTTTTGTCAAATTACAATTGTAACGTATATTAATATTTTTAAATTTTTAAATTTAATTTTTTGAAATTCTAAATTAGTTTAGATTTAAATAATATAACTATAATTACCAAAAAAATATGTTTAAACTATTAATAATCACAAATTTATTGTTTTTTGAAAAACTTATATCAGTCGCATCTCTTTCAACTTCTACAAGTTTACAAATTAATTAAAAAAATCAAAATAAAAATCTATTTATGAAATCAAAGGAGTATAATTGGTAAAACACGTATCATGCTTAAAAAATTCACCCACTGATAAGACTACACCCACTTCTCATCAGCTACTCTCGTATATTAATACTACTAATTTACTTCATCTTTTTTTATGGAACTTGTGGGTTTGCACAATATAGAGTGAGCCGTGTACCACTAAGCTATTATATTTTAATTTTTAATACTAGTTAATCCGTGCACGTTTATATATTTAAAAATAAAATAAAGATATGGCATAAAAAATAAATTCAAAAGTGTGGCTGACTAATAGTAAATTGAAACTAATCAAATCTATAAAAATAAAGTACTTGTAATACTCGGCTTCACAAATAGTCTCATCTGTAAATTTATAAATACTAAAGATGATTCATTTGCAACCTTATAAATATTAAAAATGTATTTTATTCATGTTTATTCTTGAAATAATAAAATTATTAACTTAGTAATAATAACATTCATAAATTATAATGATAAATTTGAGGAAACCTCAAAACAGTTATCAATTAAAAAGATAATTCTTTTTTGGGAAAAAAATTGATAAATACAATCCTTTTTCCAAACTTTCGACTATAAAAATAATTCCAAATTCTTTTCAAAAAGCAAAAAATGAAACCTAACTAAAAAAATAAATAAACATAATGGTCCAATTCCAAATTATCTGCACAGTTTAAGCGAACGGGTGTCAACTAAGGTGCAAGTGTGACACTACGAGGTGAGGTCTGGAACCCAGTCGGAGTAGGATCTTCCGATCCTCTGGAGGGATCGTCCGACGACTGACGTAACCTGTCATCCGTCTCAGTCCTATTCATATTCATATCCTCAATCATCCTTACAACCTCCTGCATTGCCGGCCGTTGATCCGGCACAATGGCAACGCAGGCCATCGCAATTTGCAGCAGCTGCACCATATCCTCTTCAATATTGTCGTGCCTCATCAGCTCTGAATCGAAAACCTCCGCCGTCCATTCTTCACTGACCACCGACTGAACCCACCTCGGCAAATCTATCCCCTCATCGCCCAATGAGGCCTGATTAGGCGCTTTTCCGGTCAGTAATTCCAACAACAGAACTCCAAAACTGTATACGTCGGACTTGAACGTGACTTTCCGGGTCTCGACCACCTCCGGCGCACGGTACCCGGCGACGCGGTGGCTGGGTGAGCCTGACTCGTCGAAGAGTGAGTTTAGCCCGAAGTCGGATACGGCGGCGGCGACGTGGTTGTCCTGGTGGCGGAGGAGGATGTTGGACGATTTGATGTTGCCATGGACAACCCTTCCCGACACGTGTAGGTGAGCCAGACCTCTTGCGGCGCTCGTTGCTATCCTCATTCGGCTGTCCCAGTCTAGTGGCGGACGGCCTGATCCTCTGCTACCTACAACAATAACCACCAGTATTCCCGGTCACCAGTATACTTGGAGATAGAAACTTTAGTAATAAGAGTTGGTAGAGTGTAACACATGTCATTCAGTAATAATTTCTATTATAAAAGGACAAGCTACACATGTTTGGATTTGAAATATAAAATATAGAAGACCCTTTGAGTTGGTAGAGTGTAAATTCAGCAAAAATTGTCGTGACATATTTGCAAGTGTAGCTTTACTGTCTCCTAAATGAATAGATTAATGTGAATAAGGATTTTTTTTAAATAATAATAATAATAATAATAATAATAAATTGTTTAGGGGAAGTTTCTTGCTCTATCATCATTGAAAAAGCAGGCTAAAGCATTAAGCATGTCCACACATTTAAATAATAAGTACTCCCTAGCTTTCCACTCATTTGTCAATTTTTAATTTAATTTCATAAAATAATCAATTTTTCATTGATAGTATAAAGTCACGCAACTTTTTCAAATTTATCGTTTTAATTTCAATATTATTTAGTCACACTATAGTATCAAACTAAACATATTTATACATTTTTAATACAACAAATAGAAATAGGATTCATGTTGAGTAAAGGAGGGACTAGGGAGTACTATACACTTGCACATGTGACTATAAAAACATACCCCTCACAATTATTACAAACCAGAATGTCAGAATAAAGACTCTTTACAGTCTTGCCTGCACTCTTGCACATGGTTACAGAAATTATGATACACCAATAAGGCAATAAAACCGTAACTCTCTAATTGGTTACTATCTTTAATTTTAGGGGGAATGCTATTGCTACTGTTTTTTTCACAAAGTTTTTCTTTAGCATTTTCCTATTTTGATCTACTACTATACTACTTTAAAAGTAATAATACCATAATCTGACGAAACTGCAAAATTCAAGAATTTCCATGACCATAACAGCTCAAGCTTCATTCTTGGCAAAAATTTATCCATAAACAAATCCTCAATTATAGAATTGGGTAATGTAACTAAACAAATCATGACTCATGCAATGAAGAAAACCAAATTTATACATACATACATACCATGGAGAAGAGCAGATAAGCTACCAGCAGCCATGTAATCAGAAACAAGCAATTTCTCATCTTTTGAGAAGTAGAAAGCTCTCAGGGGCACCACATTATCATGATTTATCTTCCCCAAAGCCTGCATTTGCATTTCGAATTCTTTTTCAGTCAAAGCTACTTCTTTCAATCTCTTTACCACCACCGCCGTTCCCTCCTCCAGAACCGCCTTGTACGACGTTCCTACACTTCCTTTCCCTAAAACCTCCGCCGAAGCCCTTAACAAATCCTCCAAATCAAAATTATAAACCCCACCATTAACAAACACCAAACTATTTCTCCTTCCTCCCCCTCCTCCTGACACACCGGCTATATCATCTTTGGACGAAGAAGTTCCTGCCTCCGCCGCCACCCCCGCTGGCCGCGTACCAACCGCCGGCTTTGGTTGCCTCGGAGGCTGATTCTCTTGCCTTCTTTTCATCAAACAGATGATTAAACATAGTAGAAGAAGTAAGAGAATTACGGCGCCACCGACTGCGATGGCTATAATGACTGCTTTGGATAATTTTTTGGATTTTTTGTGAGATGGGTTTTGTTTTGGTGGGGGAAAAGGTGACGGGCACTGCTGCAATGGGCCGCCGCAGAGATTAATGTTTCCGACGAATGCCGATGATGGGAATTTGGTTAGTGATGTTGGGATTGAACCGTTGAGATGATTGTTGGACACATTGAAGTCCACTAAGCCTGGTGGATTTATGCTGGGGAGGGGACCAGAGAAATTGTTGTTTTCCATGAATAGCCTGGTTAAGCGGGTGAGATTATTGACGGAGAATGGGATTATTCCGGTGAAGTTGTTGGTGGAGATATCTAAACGGGTCAGTCGAGTTAACTCGGGTAGACTCGGGGGGAACTCGCCGGAGAGTTGGTTGTTTTGTAGGTAGAGACTACGCAGGAATTTGAGGTTGGAGAAGTCGGCGGGGAGTTGGCCGGTGAGTCGGTTGGCGCGGAGGCTGAGGACTCGGAGCTGAGTCAGGTTCCCGAGTGTATTGGGTGGAATCGGGCCCACAAGACCAACGCCCGGGAGCCGGATAATGTACACGTAGGATTGATTCGGGTCGCATTCGACGCCGACCCAGTTGCAAGCTGAGTCTGACTGGTTCCATTGGAGGCGATTTGCGTGGGGGATTTGCGAGATGAAAGCAAGGAGCGCTTGCTTGTCCTGAGTCGGCTCCGAGTTGACACTCTGAATCTGTTGCAGCAGAAGCGAAGAAGCCAGGTACAATATTACATAAACAACAAATATGCCCCGATCAGTTCCGGAAAACAGCACTCCCATTGATTTCTGTTTAATAATTGAAAGAATTTTTTTATTTTATTTGTGGGATTGGAATGGAGGTTTGTGGTGACAAGTTTGGACGGATCCAAAAGTAGTTTTCCGGCGAGAAGCCATTAGAGAGAATTGGTAGTGTTTGTTTATGACATTTTTGTTTGGGGTGAGGAGAGAGAAAGTGAAGGGTGACTGGGTGAGGCCTGAGGGGTTTGGTTTGTAAGGAAGGAAGAGAGCGTATATAATTATCACGAGGGCAAAAGAAAAGGAAAAATAAGCTTTTTAATGAGAGACAGAATGTGCTGTCAGCCACAGCAGTGAAAACGTTTTTACTGTTATGCTTTAACCGGGAGTAAAATATATAGTACTACTATCTCGCAAATAGAGTTAAATAAAATTGAATGAAAAATTTTAAATGAATAAAAAAATTTGAATGAGTTAAATGAAATAGATTCTCTAAATGTATAATAAAATGATATATTTAATAACTGTCTATTTAAAACATATATAAATTCATTCAGATATGAACAAACAGTCTCTTACTTGTCCAACTCTATTATAAAAAGTGAAAGAGTCTTATTATGTATGACCAAAATTATGGACAAATTACAATTATTACGTATGTACGTACATGTACATGAAATATGTATGAATTAAAAATAAATTTATCTTATTTTATTTTATTTTATTACATAAATTTTTATATTAATCACTGTCCAATTTCTTCGCATATACAAATATGTCATCTTTTCAATTTCCCATCTCAAATTTGATGTATAAAATCAGTCCGCTTAATAAAGAGGGAAGCTCGAATCAAGTTTAAGCATTTAAAAAAACAAAATAAAAAAAAAAAACTGTACAATAGTATTGATTTGGTTTAAAATCCTCTTTGTCTCAAGGATCGAAGTGGATAATTTTCGTGTTTTTATTTTTATGCATATTTGCCAAATACGTGTAGTAAAATAAAGAAAAATAATAATAATAATTCACCTGACTCCATGGAAGAACAATAACTATTACTCCCTCCGTCCCAAATTAATTACTTTTCTAGGACTTTTTAAGTCAAATTGACTATTTTTAAAATTAATAATTAAACATATATAAATATATTTCTAAAATTATAAAAATTGAAATTAGTAATAAATTGTATATACTTTCTTTTGGTTATAATATCTTCACATATATGTTAGCAAAAATAATAAAAAGATTAGTTTTAAAAATAGTCAATTTAACCTTAAAAAGTCATAGAAATGCAATTAATTTGGGACGGAGGGAATATATCAATCTTTTCTAAGTTTAAGTTTGTGAGATTATACATGCAGGACTATTTGTTTCCTTGATTAGATAATAATAAAGTTAATCATTAGGGAATTTTGACACATTGCAATCAATTTGTATTGATTTTTACTCCATTACACCTTCATTTTAATAATAATAATAATAATAATAATAATAATAATAATAATAATGTCGAATGCAAAAAATGACAGTTTGTCATTGTCAAACTGAATCTTTAATGTAGAATTGACTAATTAATTCATCTAGCCAAATCTTATCCTTCAATTTTTTTTTAATGTAATAAATTAATTATAATAATAATATTAACAAATGTGATTACATCACTGGATTCTTATTTGATTTGTGTTGCAATTATAAATTTATCACGTTACATTTAAAATTATGTTTATTTTATTAAAAATGAGGTTTATAATAACCGAAGAAGAATGAAAATTCAAAGTCCAACTACAAAAAGAATCCTAACAACAAAATCACAATCAAATGGTTTGATTGTTTTTGCCTTCTGTGAGGATCTTATGAGCTATGGAGGATGTAAGGAAAATGACCAACTCTTTTTTTGTTGAAGAGCACTCGTCAAGCTAATTAAATAAATTTCGTTTAAATACTTAAAACATTAAGACCTTCCTATCTTCCTATATTTAGGAATTAAATTATATTTTCAAGAAATTATGAGGGAAGAAAAGTGCATACTATTAATTAAGCCTTTACACTCTGCCAATATAGGAATTAAATTATATTTTCAAGAAATTATGAGGGAAGGAAAGTATTATTAATTAAGCCTTTACACCCTGTCTTTGAGTTTTAATTTAAAGAGAAAAGAAAAGAAATTTAAGAAAAATGGTGTTTTTGAGAAGTTAAAGAACAAAAGAAAAAAAAATTAAGAAAATTGAATGCATTTTGAGTCAAAAAAATTTCTTTTTAATTTTGAGAAGAAAGTTAGAAAGAAAAAAAAAGGGTAAAATTTTCTTTTCTCTTCTTTAACTATTTTTTATTTTCTACAACTAAAAAATTTCCAGACAGGGTATCAGAAGATGATAGAAATAATAAGGACTTAGTCTCTATAAAGTCTTTAAAATTTTTAGGGTATGCATTTTTTTAAAAAATTTTATTTTAGAGGATATTATTTGAGAGAGGAAAAGAAAAAAAAAATGGTGGGGGGAACTGAGTGGGGGGGGGGGGGGGGGGGGGGTTAGTATTAGTAGATTGCATACATATGGCACCGTGATTGATTTGGGTGGCTGGCAATGTCCGGTTTAGACGGAGACTAGTGAGATATAAATTTGTTATCCAAATGGTACAAACCTGTCAAGTCATTAAAATAAAATTAAATATATTAGTAGTATTTGTTTTCTTTAGTGCCAGACCATATATAATTATTGATTGGTTAGGATTATCTTAATTTTTTCTATTTGTATCACTGCCCATACTTTCTTTTCCTTTCCACCAACTCTTCATCCCTTGATATTGATGGTAACAATAGGTAGCTAGGTACATATGAACATTTTTTATACCACTATAATTATACTAATGTGTCTGTTGAACCATAAATTGACCAAGGACTAATATGAACTTCCCAATGTTTAATTGGAGTTTCCCTCTTTGTTCATCTGGGTATTTGGTTTATATTCTTGAATTTATGTGTCGTGGTTTTAGCTTTACTTATTTTCTTGTTTATCTTTTTCTATATAAAGATTACTATTACTATATATATAAAGGCTATAATTATGGGAAGGAACCAAAAATGAAAGAAATTTATGTAGAGGAGCTTTTCATAATGGGTGACAATTAGTACAACGTACAACTCGGAAAGTGTACTAACCGATAATCGTCATATATAGGAAGAAATAATCTCATTATGTTACATCGGTTCCAAATTATACGATTAATATTTATTTTTTAAAAGATAATTTCAATTATTTTTAAGTTTAAAATTAATATAAATTTATTTAGTTTATAGCAATACAATTATGAATATTATAAATTACCTAAAAAGTACTATTAGTTATAAAATTTAATGTTTTCAAAACTTATATGAATCGTGTTAATTTTAAATTTAAAAATATCTCAAATATTGAAGTTATAATTCATAACGAATGGAACAATATGCCTACATCAAGTTCATTCGCACTTTGATCAATATGCCAACTCCAGAAACATAATTATATAATTTTTTTTCTTTATTCAACTTCAGTCTACTAAAATGGTTGTTGCATCTCCATAGTAACTAGAGAAAACCCAACTAATAGGCACTCTTCGTTCATGAAAGTAATGACCAAAGTTTTTGACACGGAGGGAGGTGATAGACGCATCCATGTCCTCTTCACTTGCGCTTGATTAATAAGGCTTCAATCATAATGAAGAAAGACAATCAAGTAGCTCTAGGAAACTTATACCTCAGTTCATTTTAATCTATATCAGTGTCATCATCTATGTAAGCATGAATTTACTTAGAGATTGAATAGGATTCTATTAAATTTCTTTTCTTAGTAGCATTTTGTCGAACATTTCAGGTGCATATTCAAGGAGTAGATTTACTAACTGGCAAAACGCATTATAAAATTTTCTTATTCCTTTGTTCATAATTACTCAATCTTTAAACCATGAAATAAGATAATTGTAACAAAGATTGAAAAAAATTCGATTTGAAAGTTGCGAGCACGATTCGTTTGTCTTTGGCCAAAAATATTCTTGTTAATGTGTAAGAAATTTCAAAAGCCAATGAGCTTTGGGAGATGTGAAGAAATGTATCAAGCAAAGAGCGTCTCCAATCGAGTATATCTCAAGGAGCAATCTCATACTTTGCATATGAATGAAAATACATTCATTTTTGACCATCTGAGTGTCTTAAATGGTATTGTCTCTAAACTAGAATCCATTGAAATAAAGATAGATGAGTTGAGACTCATCTGGTCTCTTCTAAATTCTTACGAACACATGAAGCCCATTTTGATTCATGAGAAGGAGAAAATTGTATTCTCATAAGTTATCGGTAAACCTTTTTTTTTTTTTTGAAGAGAAGAAGCTGAGTGGTGGATATGGTGTTTCACCTGAAAACTCAGCCTTGATGGTAGTTGGAAATTGGAAGAAAAATAACTCCATGAACAAGAAGCCGATTTGCTGGAAGTGTTGACAATCTGGGCACCTAAAAAGATATTGTCCAAAAAGTGGAGCCAATTTGGCAAATAGCTCCAAGTCGAGATCTGACGGTGAAGTCAACATTGTGTTTACCTATAATGAGGGAGACGATTCTGATCTTCTCTGAAAGAGTATAAACATTCCCGTAGCACACTACTAGTATCCAAAGTTGTCATGAAATAGGATGTGTTACTATTAGCGGATTTTTGTACACGGACATTGGTTGGCATTGATATAAGGTGTGCGGTGATCTTGATGTTGATGGCTGATGAACTTTCTGAAAAGCCAACGTGGAAGTAGCACCATAATTTTTCAGCAAGTTTGTTTGACATGAAAAATCTTAGAATGGTTGATTATGTATGTGTACTATTTTATGGTAGAGTATAATAATTCTTTATACCGAAAATTATGATTATTGGTGAAGACAGTGATAGTAGAAGTTATGGTGATTATTTTATTTTAACCAAGGTAGAGATTGTTAGGATATTGTTTAAATTCAAATAATGTATGATTTGTTTTTTTTAATGTGTCTTTCATTATTTTCACGGTGGAGCTTTAGTCATGATGATTAAATTATTGGAGCACGAATTAAAGAGGTGAGGACCAAAACAAAATGATAGTAGAGAGGACTAATGATAGAGGTAGGTATGAATAGTGGACATAAGGCTTTATTTTTTGGATTAAAAGGTTCACTTTAATTTAAAAGTATTATGAGTGGAGTTTGTGTGTTTGTGAAGCTTATAAATACTTTACCTTGTTGTAGACAAAATAAATATCCAAAAGTAGAAGGTTAAGAGGTATTCAAAGAATTTTGTATGGAGAAATTCTCTTGGCAATAATTATTTTTCTTGTGAACGTGTGAAAATTTGTGAGAGTGTGTGTGACTGTAATATTATTGCATAATAAATTTTGTCTGGTTGATTTTAATAACGGAAGTAGTTTTTTTTGGTTTTAAAGTTTTTCAATTTTTATGTTGTATGATTACATTCTACATTTTTTTTATTTCTATATATCGTGAGGTATTTTTTTCGACAAGAGCTATGATAGAAGTAGTTAGGAATCGATTGAGGGAATTGACTTCTTTTCTTTTGTAGTTTTAATCAACTCGGTTGACTCATATAGACAAAACTTTGCGTTCGTCCTGGTTAAACAGGACCAAAATTCGATTTTCGTGTTTTTACTTTTTCTGTCCCTTAATATAAGTCATTTTAGAATTGTGCATAAGTATTAAGAAAATGATTGTATATCATTAAATATAATATCAATTGTTTATATTGTCCTTGTATTGAAAAAAAATGTTATTTATTGGACAAAAAATTATAAAAAAAAATTAAAATTATATTTAATATTTAGAATAATATTAAAAATTAAATAATTAATAGTTACTTGATATTTTCAAACGTAGGTAAAAATATTTTTTAAAAACGACTCAATAAGGGAATGGAGGGAGCAATATTTTATATTGATACGAGTCGGTGTGATACTGGTATAGTGGTATGTGATCAAATTGGCTGTTTCCGAGAAGTTTAAACATCACCTAAAAGAAAACTTTCTGTAATCATAACTGAAGAATCTTTCACACGGCGAAGATAGTCAAAACTCTTACCGTCATGGAGCCCGAAAAAATGTAAGTATCTTTTAACGTATAATTTCGTGTTCTTTGTGAACGTTTCTCATTCGCGCTTCCATTATATTTGTTTGATTTTTTGGTTATTTTGGCGTTAATCTTTTTTGTGATTAGGTTTCGGTTCTAAGTTTGCGTTATACTTTTGGGTTTTTTCAGACGCGGTCATATCGAAAAAATAAAAGTGGGTTTACACTAACTCATATGGGGTTTATGTTTTATATATTTTTCGCATATGGGTAGTTTCTTGTTTTTGTTGATGGTATTCTTACATATTACTTGAATGTTACACACACACACATATATATTTATATATTGCATTTTTCGTTTGTAAAGTGAGTATCGGTTTTTTTCATGTAACACTAGACTTTTTGGAGGATTTATGTCCCAATTTTGGGTTCTTGGTCTCTGACATTGATGGGTTTTGCCAAGGTCTTATTGGTTTAAGAAATATTTCAATCTTTTGCATTATTCTTATTTCTTCGCTGGGTCTATTTCGGGGTTTGCTGTGGGTGATGCATTTTCCGTGTTCAAGAATCTTTTTTCTTCTCCTTCTCTGGGTTTTCTTGTTATTGTGATTCCATTTTTGATTATTTTCTCTCCTGATTAGTGGGTGTGGGTTTTAGGTGTAACCCTTTGAGATTGTTTGTCCTACCATTTTCATTTGAATTATGTTATCATGCTTTGAGGTTTAAGAGTATTTTATTCTTGTTTTGTTGAAAAATAGTTTGGATGCTTATATACACGATTATCTTGTGAAGAGGAAATACAATGCTACCTCAAAGACATTTCAAGCTGAAGCAGCAGTATCCACCAACATCAACGGTGAGATAGATTTTAAAATCCAGGCAAAACAGGGTTGAAGTGTTTTCTAGTTTTGCATAAGTTAATTGATTTTTTTGTATCCTCTGGTTTTCAGTCATTGATGCTCCGGGTGGTTTTCTCTTTGAATGGTGGTCAGTCTTTTGGGATGTATTTGTTGCTAGGACCAGGCCGCAAGTCCCATGTGTTGTATCTTATAATGAGGTGCGGTTATGGATGTATTTGCGAGTTTCTTTTCTTTTCCTTTTTTTTGGGGTGGGAGGGGGGGTGTTAATTAAGTGTAATTAGTAGTTCCAATTGATGTCTTGCTTTATGTATGTGTTCATTTAAGCGCTTACAAGACATAAATCTATATCCTACTTGGGCCTTTTTGATGTGGTATGCCTTTTCTGCCGCCTAGCTCTATGTAGTCTTCATAAACTATGCTGAATATCATATTACAACAACTCTTGGGACTTAATAGCAATAGATTTAATTAGTATGCGTTCTGGTTTTGTTATAAATTACTAAAAGAATGAGCACTATGATGGACATTGCACTCATCCAAGGAAACCATCGAAATAAAGATGAAGTTGTTTGTATCACTTTAATAATTTGCGTAGTAAGTTCATAATCAATTTTAGTTGTTATACTTATTTTACCGTGGGAAAAGAGTGCTTTTCTTCTTTTTTTTTAATATAAAAAAATAAAAAAAATAACGAAATCAAAGTTACTTTTTATTGTATGATTGGTACTGTTTCATTTTTATTGGATCACAGTGAGATTACGGAAATTAATTTTTTGACTTTTCTCTGAAGCATGATAGAATTTTATTTTTATAATTTTTATAGTTATACTGGAAATTTGAAGGTTACAACTATAAGGAAAAGAGCTAGTAAATTAATAAAATTGTGTAAATATGAAGGATATGTGGACGATGATTTGCTTGGAATACTTCTTTTTATGATTTCATTGTTAGTGTAAAGTCATTTCAGATTTTAGCTTATGATTTTATGGTTCTGAGTGTGGCAGGCTCAAATTGTCCAAGAACAGGAGAAGCAACAACAATGGTACCAAAAATCCCTGCAGCAGCAGCAGCAAGTAGAAGACAACGACTTACAAAGGGAAATTCAAAAGCTGAAGCAGCTGCTGCAGCAAAGAGAGGACACCCAACCTCAACATCGAATTGCCAGTGTCACTCGTGCAAGGCGACAGCGGATTTCAGATTTTTCACCCACGAAGATGTATCAGGAAGGTTTAAGGCGTCCATTTCCAATTGATCCTTTAAATGATGCAAATAAGATGGTATTCATTACATCAATGATATTCTAAGCAGTTGCCTTTTATTATTATTATTATATTTTTTTTTATCATGGTTCTCTCTGTACTTGACATGCAATATAAATCTTTACAGCCAAGGTTTGGAGACAATATGGGTCACATTTTGGATTCAAATCATGCCATAACACTGAAATCACTTGCAGGCCAGTCAAGGTGTCCCTTTATACTGATCAAGTTATTTTATTTTTTCTATTTTCTGTTTTACTTCCTGAGCAACCAATAGCTTTGGCCTGTCACTAATGTTTGACCGTGTTGTACTTTATTTAACTCCCCTCCCCCCAGGTATACACCATATGCTACATCTGGGGGCATTTCAAGTAGTCTTCATCCAACCAAAAATGAAGGGTTTACCAATTTGCCTTTGAGGGGATGGCCATTAATGGTTAGTTTTACAATTTTGGTTTCAGGTTTAGAGATTGTTGTTTAGTCTTTTCAGCTGTGGGTGTGAAATCTTATATACAAAATTCCATGACATACATTACATTGCGCATACTTTATCTAAAATACCATTTTCTAGAAATTGTCTTGGAATTTTTTTTGCAAAAGTTTGACTTCATTCCATTAGTGATATGCTATGAGTAAGGACTGTATAAATCCAAGAGGAAGCTTCTATCAATAGGGTTTAATGATTTAGGTCATGTCTTTTAACAGTGGTTAACTATTCAATGGTAATGCAAGTTGTTAAACATGATATATATGAAATGAATTGGATGATACATTAAAGGAAAAACCAACAAATGACCCATTCAACTTGGCACATTTTAAGGATTGGCCGACTGATATTAAATAAAATGCAATTGGGTCATTGAACTAGTTAACTTTATAATTTGAACATTCCGTTAAAAAGGTTGAACGGACGTCAAATTGATTCATCTATTTTCATACGAACCAATTTGACGTCTGGTCAATCCTTTTAGCAGAATGTTCCAATTATAAAATTTTATATAGTTCAATGACCCGCTTGCAATTTTTTAAAGATCAGCAAATGGGCCATTTGTGGGTTTTGCGAAACTTTTGCCTATATTTAATCAACTTGAGTTTTGTTGGATATCCTCCATCTTGTGTATTAGGCCCCACTGTACTGAAAACAACCAATAAATTATTAGTTTTTGTGATCAATATTATCTGGTTTTGCCTCCGTACTTGGCTAGTTAAGGGACCTTTAGTTGTGGGGTCCTAAAGTGCAGCCTGCATGCATGGAAATTTTACTTGTGCTTTTCTCATTTCACCAACTACACCCCTACCCTGCAAATCCCATTATCAGGGTGTGGATCAACATCGACCTAGACTTCTTCAGCCGCAACAGCCTCCGATGCAGTCCCCTCAAGCATCGCACCAATTTCAGTTACAGAGACAATTCATGCTTCAAGCACAGCAAAAATTACCATTGTCGTCTGTTAACAATTTGGAGAGTCAAAAAGTAGGGATGCTTAATGAACAGAACGTGGGCAGCGGGAAGGATGGCATAATTTCTGCTGGTGATACAGTTTCCAGTGATTGTTCTTTGGTGCAAGTTGGGCATCCTGTTTTGTCTCGTGGAGATATAGATATGCTTCTCAAGGTTCCATATTTTTTAGAGTTACTACTGATTTTTTTTATAATTCTGTCTGCTGCTCATTTTTTTAGAAGTTTCAAGCTTCTTTTCCATGAGGAAGCCTTACTTTTGTTGTTGGGAATTTTTTGATGCAGCAGCAACAAATGCAGAGCAGTCATGAACATCAGCAACAATATCGACGGGGTGCACTTCTCAACAAACAATCACAAACTTCAAACTACCACCTTCACAAGCAAGATAACATGGTTGGTGCAGGCAGCATTGCGGCGGAAGGTAGCTTGTCAAACACCACTAGAGGAAATGATCAGGTTTGCTAGTCTCATAGATGCTAAGCTGGAATTTTATGTATTTTTCTAGTTGCCATTGTTATTACAGTCATTGGGGGTTGCTGATGTCGAGCATAAGCTATTTAATCATTGATTCTAGAAAATTGCAAAATAACAACTTGTGCCTTTTCATGATTGTGTTATGTTCTTTTATGAGTCCTGCTATACGTTGAGAAAGTTTTTAGCCGAATTATAATTGCGACGTATGTGCATACATGGAATAAGTAGGAATTAAGAAGGGTCCCACTTTAATTTATTTTATCTTATCGCATACACTTCCACTGTTCCACGTTGATCGCAATTCAACCTCGTCAAATATTTGTCAGACATGTATATCATTTTCCTTCTTTCATACATTATCTACTGTAGTCATGATGACAGTTGATCACCAGAATCATTGTTTAAGAACCTGAATTTCTCCCAACTTCTTTCAAAATATATATATATATATATATATATATATTAAAAAATTCTCTAGACATCCGAATTCAAATTTCTTGGATTTGATTTTGTTTGCTCATTCAAGGCTTCAAAAAATCGAACTGGGCAAAAGAGAAAGCGTCCGATATCATTTTCAGGTTCTGACAATAGCTCAGGAATGGGAAGCACTACTAAACCATCCCCAAGTTCAGCACCATCAATACTATCACACACAATAGGGGATGTGTTATCAACGCCTACTTTGCCACGTAGCGAAGAATTTTCTCAGCCTTCATGTATGTTTGGTAATAATGGTGGTGGAACACTTGCTTCAGCAGCCAATCATTCGGTGAGAACTTCTTAGCTACTAAAACTATCTTTCAATGGGCAGCAATTAATAAGAAGTTTGTTCTTATAAACACCATTGCATTATGCTGCTGTTTGTGAGAGAGAATCCATTGCTAAGTTTCTTGTAAAGGAAAATGCTGACACAGGTGTTCACATGTTTAATTAATAATTCACAAGTTTCCCAATTTTCTGTTCACACTAGTCAATGATTTCATTAATTTTTTGACAGCTTGGAATTGCATGCCAAGTATGGTGATACAATTGATAGAAAATGAAGTCAAGTAATGAAATTAAAACCGGGACAATACTTTAGTGATAGAAAAATGCTATTAAACCATGTCAAAAATTAGAGTGCATCTTTACTGCCCTTTATTATTGTGCACTTCTATCAGTAATGTTTGCCATAAGCAACCAGGAGCTGGTAGGAGGCAATTTATTTTATTTTATTTTATTTTATTTTTTGTAGAAACCGAGTACAAGATTATAGTACATGTGTTGTTTTGTCCATGTCTTCAACTCAAAGTCACTATTTTCGTAATATTTAGTTTTGAATGTTTTCAGTGCTCAAAGTCAAATTGTCCTGATTATATTGAAATGTCCTAGATATAAGGTTAGCACTTAGCATACTTTAAGGAAATATTTTCATCACCAAATGGATAATATTGATTTGCAGGCTCAGATGGATTGTTTTGTAAGTGATCGATCTTTAGATGACAATGTTGATACTTTTTTATCTAACGATGATGCAGTTCGTGGGGTAGATACAAGTGAAGGTATGACTAATTCCATATTCTTTCTGTTGGGTATATTGCACCTATTTTGAATTGAGGGCATTATGATTTATTGTTATATATTTAGGTTCAACGTTCTCGGAAGTTGGGAGCATCCATGCAAATCAAGTTGATTGTTGTCACCTGTCATCAGATGGAAAACTGCTTGTGACAGGTGGGAATGATAAAAAGGTGAGGGGCTGTATTATTGCACAGAAGAATAAAAAACTATGAGGAAAAGAATTTATGGTTCTAATATAATTATATTTCCTGATTTCCTTTAATTACATACTCTATCCGTTCCAAAATTAGAATTGCATTTCTAAAATGTTGACTTTTAAGGATAGTTTTATATTCTCGAATGTACCCCTGATATTAACTAAGAATTTTGTAGTGGCAGCGTGATCATGATAGAATTGATAATAAAAAAATAATGGCAAATTAGGAGCAGCATGTCATTTTATTGTTGTCCTAAAATAGAAAATGTATCTTAAATTTTGGAACGTACTAAAAAAGAAAATGTATCTTAATTTTAGAACCCTAAGAATTTTGTTTTTGAATGAATGATTCCTATCTAATTTTTTTCAATAAAATGTAAATTTAGGTTCAGATTTCAATCGTATGTTTTGGGGGCTTATTTATGTGAGTAATATGAATAACATGGTAATGGGAATTATTTGATATTCCAAACAACTTTAATGGTGAATCCCCAAAACTTGGAATCCAGATACCTTAAACCCACTTTCCCCAAAGCAATTATATTGACCTCTCTGTTTGGCAATTTGATGGTGCAGGCTTACTTATGGTGCACAGACTTGATGGAACAGATGTGTATGTTTGAAGAACATTCTCATGCAATTACTGATACTCGTTTCTCACCAACCATGCCATGGCTTGCTACATCTTCACTTGACAAAACTGTCAGGGTTTGGGATGTCAAAAATGTTAGTTAACGTGTTATCTCTTTTGCATGAGTCAAATTGATATTGCTAGTGGAAGTAATAATTTGTTTAGACATGCTAACTGATCAAACATCTGCACTACATTTTTTTTTGAAACAAAACTATCAGGGTTATGTTGTATGTATTATACACATGTAGATGTTATGTTGAAATTTACTTGTGGTGAGATGTTCATATTCATTAAGCATTAATTATAATCTGATGCATTATCGATAGCAATGCTTTGATTTATGCTATCCATCCAATCTATGAATATTGTCGAGGCGCTATCTGTTTTTCTCAATGATATGCAACTTATATTCTGTTTTTCTAGTTCACTGTCACGACTTCTTTACTTCATTTTTGTTACTTGAAACTGTTCTTTTAAGAAAAAGTGTGCTCTCGTATAGGGTAATGGAAGTGTCACACTTAGGCAGTTCACCCATAGTAATTAGAAAATAAATGCTGGTGGATTGTTGTTGAAATTGTCCCTATATATTGAGTTGAGGGTGCTGTGTTGTTGATTTTAAAATACGACTTACAGGTGAATAATTAATGGTTGCTTATTATGGTGATATTCTTGCTGGGGCTGGGGCAAAGTGGTTATCACAATGTCTGGGAGTGCTTGCTGGGTGTGCTTTAATTCCTCGTTCTAAATCTCTTTGAACACTTTCTTAACTGGGTATGTGACTCATTTGTGCAGCCGGGTTACTCCCTACGCACTTTTGTTGGACATTCTGGCTCTGTGATGTCGCTGGACTTTCATCCAAAAGGAGGAGATCTGATATGCTCTTGTGATGGCAAAAATGAGATTCGGTACTGGAGCATCAAGAAAGGTGGTTGTGCTAGAGTATTACAGGTACAAGCCAGAGACCGTTTATACATATATGGCCTTCAAAAAATTTATGTCAAGACTGTTAATTTCAGAGTGTTTCCTGGGATTGAGTATATTCTGTTTCCCAATTATTCAGGGTAGTTCAACCCAGGTGAGGTTCCAGCCTAGTTTTGGAAGGTATATTGCAGCTGTTGTAGGAAGTAGCATCTCGATAGTGGATGTAGAGACTGCTCAAACTTGTGGAAATCCATTGAAGGTGGGGGGTCTGCACCATAATTTTCATTTAATGCTTACTTGCCTATATTTCTCGGGTATAATTACTATGGTGAGCATATCTTCTTGTTTGAATAATTGAATGGTGTGTTTATGAGCCAAAAGCTTGTATATTCTGCTCGTTGGCTGTGTTAAGAGAGTCTATAAAAAAGATGATAATATGCCTGTTGAGTTAAGCTTGTGCATTACTTGAGAACTTTTCAACACTCTCAACTCGCTGAGGCTAACACTCTTGAGGCCTGCCAGTATTACTTGATCAATTACCTGAGAGACTGCCAGATCATACGTCATGGTTTTGATGACAATTTGTTGGGGGAGCCTGATAGTTCTTGGGCTCAACTTTTCAGTCTTCACATTTGAACATCAATGTGGGGATTATGTCAACTCACATGTTTCCTTACCAGGTTGTAAAACATAGGTAAGGAGTTGGGGGGGAGGGGGGTGCATATGTGGAAATCTCTCTTTATAATGCACAATTTATGAGGATCAACATTCGAATAAATCATAGCAGTATGCTGCCATACTGAACCCTTTTGCATATCCTAGCACAACATTCTATTCCAATTAGTAGATGCAAATTACAAAACTTAGTTGGGACTGCAAATCAAATGTTTTGTAGCTTACTTTGCACATTAACATTCCTAATTGGGCACTTCTATTTTATGGCAAAACACGTGAAACAAAAAAGTGTTTCTAACTTTGTTGATGTCATTTTGATTTTACCTTGCGTGGTTATCATGTAGAGGCATGCACTAAACATACAATCTGTTTGCTGGGATTTTTCTGGCGAGCTTGTGGCATCTGTGAGTGAAAACCTGGTTAGAGTTTGGAAAATTGGTTCTGGGGCACGACATGATTGCATTCGTGAATTAAGCTTCTCGGCCAAAAAATTCCGCTGTTGTGTTTTTCATCCTCATTACCCGTCTTTGTTGGTGATTGGCTGCTCTCAGGCAAGTCCATGACTGTTGCTTAACGATTCTATGCAGCTTAATTACTTTACTACATAACTAGAAACTTAAACTTGGGTGAAGTAGGACTTATTACTGCTATTATAGTTACTTACCAGATGCCTGAAACTTTATTGGAGCTTTTAAGTTTAATTCATTTGAGAATTGAGGTGCACTTATTGAATAAAAAACTACTACTTGTATTTCCCTTATCAATGATGCTGATGCAGCTGTTGAATTGACTTGTGTGGGTTTCAGTCTCTGGAGCTTTGGAACATTGCCCAGAACAAGATGATGAGTGGAGTCAAAGAACCAATTTCTGCTTTAGCTGTATCAGAGATGACTGGTTTGGTAGCTTCAGCTTCCGAGGACAATGATGTCAAGATGTGGAAATGGACCTGATACACCACCTATTGTCAATATTACTTACGCCAGTGCTACAATTTGTCCATATACACATCCAATACCAGTTTAAGCTTGTCTCTAACATACACATCGACCGACTTGGTGAATATACATACAGTTGCACTTATCTTACCTTACACATGACATATCCCTTTGAATCTTAAAAGGTTGCATACATCAAAGGTAAGTTGTACAGAAGTTAGTAGAGACTGAAAGTAAAGAACTTGTGTCAAATTTGTTTAACTAGTTTCTATTCAAATTTTGTTAGATATGATGAATGAATGCCATATCTGATTTTCCTTTCCTGGGAGGTTCTTGATTTTAACCATTGTGGCTTTGGGTTCTTTAATGGGCTTGGATTATTTTCTGCCTTAACAGGTTAGGAGGATAGGCTCAATGAATCTCTTCATCTTCTTTTGTTAATCTTTCATCAGAAAACAAATGGTTCCATATCTTTATTATTATTTCTAAAGCCTTATCATATGTATAATTAAGATGTTCTGCAATGTTTATGAGGTGAACATAATTGACGAGAACTATCGAGATGTATAGATTATATAGAAGATTTGGGAAATAGATTATAATAGGATACAAAAAAGTTAAAAGTGCATGCATTGAAAACAAGAGAGCATTCAAGTATAAATAGTACTAGTTCCCCCAAAAAGGAAAAAGGTAAAAATAGTAATGTGGGAGCCAAAATTGTCAAAGGAAGGGGACATGTTTCCCATTCACCGAACCAAATTTGATTTGAGAGGTCAGATCACTGAGGTTACTAATCCTACGGAGTAGTAGTAGTAGTAGTATGTTTTAAGTGTGTGTGTGTGTGTGTGTGTGTGTTTGAGGGACTCATTTTTCACCCCTTTCCACCTCTATTCCCAATAAGATTTTTGCAGCCTTTTCTCGTACTATTTTTCTCTTGTGAAAGCTCAAAAATGCTTGGGGAGAAAAAATAAGAAAATACTTGCTCCCTTTTTCCTCCCTAAAAATATAGAATTGGATTTGTTTTAATAAGCAACATCATTTTTAGTTCATTTCAAACTAGATCAGTAAATTAATTTATGAGAGTATATAAATAAACTAGTGAGTGTCTCTTCTTATCTCAATTATTTTATTTTAATAATTTAATCTAATATTTTAAACAAATAATTTATTTTTATTTTTTTGTGAATATTAAAAATTTGTAGAAAATATATTACTTTGAGATAATAACTATTGTGCAAAAGGACATCATAGTTAAACTTTATCGAAATTAGTAAATTTACTTTAGTAATAATAATAACATGTAATTTAGTAAGAAGAACTAGGTTTGTGATTTGAAAATCTAAATATATATATATATATATATGTGTGTGTGTGTGTGTGTGTAATCATTAACCTTAAAATTGTGAATTTATGTAGGATATTCATCTATCAAGACTCAAGAGGAGGTAGTATTATTGCAGTACTTGTTACCGGACCACACAACACTTGGAAAAAAAATCGATTTTAAGCATATTGGTGGAGTCTGACCACACAGAGAGAGAGAGAGAGAGATGGATCTCCCTCAATTTTACAATTTGGTTGACACATCTCTTTTAATACATTTTTTGTTCAAATATACGTTCTCTCTACCCCTAAACCTAAATTAATTTTAAAAAGTAAATTTCAACAGTATACTTTAAAAGAGAAAAAGAATATATTATAAAATAAATTAGGAAAAGAAAGGAATTGATAAATGGTACTAGACGTAGGAGGAAACTACTAATTAGTGACTAAAAATGATTTTATATGTTGATTTTAATTTTATGTTAAATATAAATTGACGTACAATAATAAATAATAAAATAAAATATTAATATATAAATTCATTTTGTATTCTTCGTATATTCTATGTATTCAAATATATCCGTATTAATATAAATTTATCTAACTTTTAATATTTATTATTTAATTTAAGTTAAACGGACCCCCCATGGCCATCAAAATAGAGAGAGGAGAAGTGAGAAAGAGAGGTGGGGTCCAACAGGTAAGTAAGGGGAAAAAGAGATGTACCTCACACTGACATGCAGCAGCACGGCACACAGAGCCAGAGCCAGAGCCAGAGCCTGAGCCTGAGCCTGAGGCTGAGTCTGAGTCTGAGTCTGAGTAGGGTGGGGTTTGTGGCAGTGAACAGTAAAAGTATGGTGGAGTCTCCATCACACTCCTCTCCTCCTCGCCGTAATTCTCGGACTAGTGCTGTTTACCATTCATATCATCGGTCCCACCCGATTAACGTGGAAACATAAATACAGCCTTCGTTTCGTTTTAAAAAAATTATTATGATAATTTTATAATTTGTATTATTATAATCTTTTCAATTGAATGATCAGTTGAATATGTAAATACTGTACGTCAAAATAAAAAAATTAATATATATTATAAATATTTACGGTGACTTTTTTCAAACTCTCCCAAACCAAAATCCCTATCTATTACCTATATATGTTTTCACCGTCGATCTTCGTTCCTCCACACTTCCATACTCAGGTTTAGTTTGGGCAATTATTTTAAGTTCGTTTCAGCTTCAAATTATGCGTAGTTAAATAATTAAATTGCTGCATGCGTTTAAAAATAAATTATGTATTTTTAATTGATTCTCTTAATATGTGTCTCTAAGTACATAGTTTAAGAGAATATTCTTTAGAACCGTATGTATATTTTTTTAATTTTTATATTTATATCAAGTTTAAAAAAATATATACACTATTTGAAAAAATAACCTCTTGAAGTATGTATTTGTTGAAGCATGTATACGTAAAGAAATTCCTTTCTAATTATACGTAAATGAATAGGGGAGTATCTAGATCTATCTGCTTCCAAGTGTGGTGTGTAGATTCCAGATCACGTCCCCAATTGACTTGACCTGTTTTAGTGAAGAAATGACAGCTGGGTGATTGGAGTTGTGAGAATCCCCCCCCACCATCTTTATCTTACATTACATACATAAAAGAGAAAAACCAACGTACCAAAGCCATAGCCATAGCCATAGCCATAGCCATAGCCATAGCCATAGCCATAGCCATAGCCATAGCCATCGTCTAATTAAAAAAAAATTAAAAAGAAATAAAGGAAAGGAGAATTAATGACGTACGGAATGTGGTGGCTGGCTGGGTGGCACACTTTGAACTCTGAAATCGAGCGTACGCTACAGTCGTTAATTCTTCTCTCTCTCTCTCTCTCTCTCTCTCTCTCTAAAAGTAAGTATGTATGTGATGTATAACTAAGTTTTTCTCTCACTAAAAGTTGTGCACTTTTTCCTACAAAACAACATTCCCTACTCTTAAAGAGTTGGAGGGAGAGGTAGGTAGGCAGGGGCTTTTGTGATGTGAGAGTAAGTTGAGTCATTGAGCTTTTCTTCTCTACCATTCGCGTGCTCTCCTTTTCCGCCAGACCTTTTTGAGGGTTGCTATATCATACCAATACTACTTTAATGACAATATAAGATGATGGGAGCTATTTTTAGTCGGTGGTTATCACCAATGTATTAATTTTCACTAAGAAATTGAATAAAGATTGAAAAAAAAACTTTTAAACCATCGAATTACGAAACTTAAACGGTTAAGTTAATTTAAGATCAATTAAAATATCGCTCAAATATATTATATTTAAAATTTATTTCATTAGTCGATTTTAAATTTATTTGTACAAAACAAAAGTTATTAAACTTATTAATTCATTAAGATCGACATGAAATATTGACATACCCACACAAATGAAATAATAGATAATAAGAGGAATTCTAATATTAGTATTTTATTTTATCATTTTCCATTTAATTTTGTTTTTATCTGCTCGGTTTCTCCTTTCCTTTGGACCTAGTCCAGCCCAGCCCATTCCAGCCTCGTTTCTTTTATTATTTTTCATCCTCCTCCTCCTCCTCCTCCTCATCCATTCTTTCTTTCTGTTTCATTCCTCTATTTATCTAGTCGGGTATCAGATTCTCTCTCTAGGCTGTTTGAGTCTCTGCATTATACTTTTAAGAAATCAAACAGTTAATGGGTCGAAGATGATGAAGCATCCGGGTTTACCACAACACAACTGTGAGTCTCTTTCTTCTTTTCACCCACCGATTTTCTTAAATTTCTTTTCACTTCCGATTTTGTGCTTTATGTACTTCTATTTTTGTACACTTAAACTGGGTTCTTCTCTATACTCTAACTGCTGTTAAAATTAAGAGGTATGGCCGTGAGTAAAGAGTGTTTCTTTCCTGATCATTAACTTTTTGTAAACTGATAATTTCAATTGTACTTCAATAATAATGGCGTTTGTACAAGGAAATTGTAAGTGAGCTAACCCCTAACATTTTGCTTTTTGGCGGGTTTAATTTTATTTCTTCTGTTAGACACTACTCCATGATTTACTACTTGCATGCTTAAACTAAGTTATTTATGTTTATCATCTTAGTTTTGCATCTTCTTTTAATATTTACGGGGTGGGTTATTAATTAATTGATCATGCGTTATTACTTGTTAGACATTTATGAAATGACATATGGGCCGCTGAATTTTGGGTTATTCAATTAGGAGTATGATTTGAACTGCCATATGTTCATTTCCTCTCTTCCCGAAAGAAGGCCCTGGAATCTTTAAGAATCAAGTGCTAAAGATTTTGTCTGTGAGTCCATTTATTAATTATTTACTATTTTTCCTTTAATTTTGTCTGAAGAAAAAGAAGCATGCTAGTGGATCTATGCCAGAGTTCAAATGATTCTCTAAATCAACCTTGTATATTTTGACATAAATGTTTTACTGTTTTTAGTAAGGTTATCTCTACGTGCTTTGTACTCCGTCTCTCTGAAAAAAAGATGGTACCAATTTCAATGGAAATTACAAAGATAGTACGACTCTTTCCGAGTAGAGGGAGAGTATAATAATGATTTTGGAATATGGTAACTATTTCAAAGTCTCAATAGCCAAATTGTTGCATACTAATTGGTGAATCGCACGAAAAAAGCATGCATTTTTCTTTCGCTAACTGTACCCTAATTTCAAGATTTGTACATAAAGTTGAAACTATTATGCCTAAATCTCCTAATATAAAGGCACCAACTTTTTGCATGTTTCTTGCTATACTCTCAGTTGTATCTAGTTTCCAACTGATACTAGGATGGAGATTTTGTTTTCTTTGTAAAATAGAGAATAATTAATTTTCAAAATTGGCTAATATATAAGGTAAACATTCCTTTGATATCCTATATGGAAAATTTAACCATAATTCTTGATTAGTTGTTCATTCTCATAATCTATAATTAAATTATCTGATATCTGATAGTAGAAAGGGAAAATCAATCACATGGTATAAATGATCAAACTGTGAAGTCTCTGTCTATTTTAATCAACCTGGAAAAATGATCCTTAACTGAAATCCACAAAAAAATGTTGAATATCGTAGCATACAATGGTAATTAAGATGATAATTTAGTAACATAGGATATGATATCGCACATGATTCTGTTGGTTATTTCTTTTTCTGAATTCATTCTTTACCGGAAGTTTTTTTTTTTTTTTTAAATTAATTTTTTTCTGTTTTATGGTGCAATATTGATTATATCTGATCTTAAATCTACAATGGTTTTTAGTATGTGGTTGTCCATGTTTATGCCATTTTCTTGGCAAAATAATGATTAATATTTTAATTTTTCAATATATAAGAAGGCATTGCATATTTAGCTTCCGAGTTAATTTCTTCTTACCCAGTTGTTGAATGTTGAGTGATATTTTAATCTCTATTGTGTTTTCGCCAGATACATTATGACAAGTTTTGGGCAATGGGAGGTGATTTTCTCAACAGGAAATGAAGGAGAGGCAGCGGTGGCGTGCTGAAGAGGATACTCTGTTACGTGCATATGTGAAACAATATGGCCCAAGAGAGTGGCACCTTGTGTCGCAGCGCATGAACATACCTCTCAATAGAGATGCAAAATCCTGCTTGGAAAGGTGGAAGAACTACCTCAAACCTGGCATAAAAAAGGGATCCCTCAGTGAAGCCGAGCAACGCCTTGTCATCCGTCTTCAGGCCAAACACGGGAATAAATGGAAGAAAATTGCTGCTGAAGTCCCTGGCCGAACTGCCAAGAGATTGGGTAAATGGTGGGAAGTGTTTAAAGAGAAACAACAGAGAGA
Source organism: Aralia elata (assembly GCA_034770075.1). Lineage (NCBI taxonomy): Eukaryota > Viridiplantae > Streptophyta > Magnoliopsida > Apiales > Araliaceae > Aralia > Aralia elata. The sequence continues at coordinate 105,426,469 of CM068385.1, forward strand.
ACAAAAGGAGAATAACAAGATTATAGACCCTATAGAGGACAGAAAATACGACCAAATCTTAGAGACATTTGCTGAGAAGCTAGTGAAAGAGCATCCTCCCCAAGTATTCATGGCTACTTCTAATGGGGGATTTCTTCACTCTGACCCACCTGCTCCTCCCCCGCCAACTATGCTTCCTGCATGGCTTTCCAATACAGGTGCCCCTTCTAATGTAAGACCACCCTCCCCTTCAGTAACACTTAGTCTCTCTCCCTCAACAGCGCCGCTCCCATCTTCAGTGGCATGGCTACAGCCCGAGAGGGTACCTGACAATACCCCTCTTATCTTGGGCAGTTTACCATCTCATGCAGCGCCTGCACGCAGAGAGAATATGCTTTTTTTCGATCTGGTTGAATGTTGCAAGGAATTGGAAGAAGGGCATCGTGCTTGGGCAGCACAGAGGAAGGAAGCAGCTTGGAGGTTGAAAAGGGTGGAGCTGCAACTGGAATCAGAGAAGATGTGCCGAAGGAAGGAGAAAATGGAGGAGATTGAAGCAAAGGTGAAAGCTCTTAGAGAAGAGCAGAAGGTTACCCTGGAGAGGATTGAAGCTGAATACAGGGAACAGTTGGGTGGATTTAGAAGGGATGCTGAAGCCAAGGAGCAGAAGTTAGCTGAGCAGTGGGCTGCAAAGCACTTACGTCTGGCTAAGTTTCTTGAGCAGATGGGAGGTCACCGGCTTTGATGAGCCTAATGGATGGTAATTAAGCTCTTGTTGTCTTGAAGTCCAGTTTAGTCTTCGCAGGCCCGGCCTCTTAACTTTGGCTCCTTCTCTGCTTTACGTTTATTCTCATTCTAGATCTCTTTGCTTAACCATTTGTCCGTTCTCGACGGATAATTTATAATAGATGCTTAATGAGTATCTTTCTTGGTAGAAAACAACAATATCTATCCGAGTAATTTTTTATTGTTTTATTTCAGGAAATATCATATGTATGTATGTATGTATGTATATGTATTTGTGGTTGTTCTGGCTTTGTAAACAACGTATTACTAAAATTGTCCTAATTACTCGATGGTCATTTATTGACATGCTGCTAGCTAGCTGACCATGTCAATTTAGGAAGAACCTAAGCCTCATTGTGAGGGAAATTTTCTATAATAACTAAGTAGAGTCTGGTTTTTCACTCACTTGTCTGATTGATGCCTATCTATCTATCTCATCCTTACATTAGTGACTAAATCTAAATTTTATGGTTTTATACTATTCTTATTATAGGTTCAAATATGAAACAAAAATAGCAGTACGTACTATTGTTGATGTAGCATTCTTGTGGGGCTGTATAAATTAAATTAATAATACAATCAATTAATGATGCTTTAATTTGGAACGCGGGGCTTACTGAAAACAACCTTCTTCCTTTTGTGCAAGTCCAACTAGGGCGGCAAACGACCCTCTAGATAGGGCTGCAAACGAATTGAGCCCTGATCATAAGCAGTTTGGTTATGGTATTAGGTTAGGTTAGGTTAGGTTACTTGAGAATTCTGCAATTGGGCTTGTTGACTATATAATTAAAGGGACTGTCAAAATTTTAGATTTGTTTGTAAACTGTTAACAGTCATGAAGAGACGCAAAAGAGTGAGCTGCTAAGGCTTCTTCTTCTTCTTAATTTATAGGGCATTTGCGAGATGATCCTCTTGCTTTGCTTTTTATACCCTTTTTTAACCTTTTTATTCCTCTCTTTCTTGGTCTTCTTTTTTCTTTCCACCTTTCTTGAAAAATCTGATAGTACTTCTATCTCATCTGAACTTGTACTTTGATTTTCAGCAACATAATATCAATTGTGACACGTACAATTTGTTTAACTTTATGTAGTTTAATTTGATTTCATCAGACTTAAAATAATTATTATTTAAGAAATTACTCAGGTGCCTCCTTGAACCACTCCAAAAAACCAGTGCCAACTAATAAAAGGACAGAACTCACCGGAGATTTATAGATTAAAAGGAACTCAACTGAACTGAACTGAAAAGTTCTAAATTAATCTTAAGATAACCTAGTCGTTATTACTTTGATTTGATCAATTAATAACTGAGGTCAACAACTTCCTTACGCCACCAAAAGAATACCACCTTCTTTTTTCTTTTCTTTTTTTTCTGCTAAATAAAGAATACCACTTTAATTAATTTGTCATATTTCATATGGGAATCGTCATGCCAAATCAAGTAGGTTTATATATTATCTCTCCAAAAATTTAGAAACCCTGGTTTATATATCACTTAACTTGGTTATTAATTTGCGCATTCAATTGGTGAGCGTTAAAGATGAAGTTCTAATAACAAGTTTCTTGATATTATAGTACTATTTTTTTTAAAGATTTTATCATTACTAATCGAGGCTTCCCTCCCAATAAAAGAAGCCGAATTTCAATTGTTTTAAGCATATAGAATCTGATTAAATTTAAGGTAGAATATATAATTAAGTCTTGGTGAGATTAATTTGACATGACGATTCCCATATGAAATAAACTTGCAGCACTATTACGCTGTTAATTATATATATATAGAGTAATGATAGAGACACAAATTATTTTACAAACTGGTTGATGTGACACTGTTGTATTGGTGATAGTTAAAAAAATATCTTCCCACAGCAAGTTTGTAAAATATTTATAAAATAGTTTGTGTTTCTAGCATTATTCATATATATATATATATATATATATATATATATATATATATATATATATATATATATACCGTACTTGTCTAATGCTCAATCCTTGATCGACCGGCCCAGTATAATTAATTATTTTTTGGCTAACATTAGAAACCCTAGGATTTCAAAAACTCAAATGGCTCAACTGTCATACGATATTATGTTCATTTTAGTGACAAATTTTTCATTTTCTTATTTTTAACCTGTTCCAATCATGTCAAATAAAAAAATAAAAAAAATAAAGACAAGTCCACAGTTTCTTTTCTTTTCTTTTCTTTTCCTACAGAAATGCGCAACTCAAAACAATTTTTCGTTAGCAACCCAACATACATACAACAGAAAGAGAGGTACCCAATATTTGCTAACAGAAGACTTTGGACCAATATTGTCATTATCATGATTATTTTTAGCAAGTGCATGATTTAATTACTACTTTGTCTACATGTTACATATAACTGAGAAACTAGAAATTATAATTTCCAATCAATTATTTCATTTCTTCCAAAAAAAAAGAGTACCCATTTAATTAATTTGTTAGGAAAATAAAATTATTTTACCAAAAGACTTCTTTTTCCTTTTTGTTGATCGTACTAAGTATGAAATGACGCTATATTGATTTTGAGTTTTACTTCACAATTTTGTTATATATCATGCATATCACCCACGACTACACTTGCACATTTTTCTTTTCAAGAATAAACATAGAACCAAAAATTTTTAAAAATAGGAATTTTTATTTATTTATTTATTTAATTTTGGAATCTGAGGGAGTAATTTTTTTTTCCCTCAAAATAATTAAGGCATTAAAGGATAGTTTCTAAAGCGAGGAAACAATAGTCATTTTCCCAACGGTACTAAATCAAATCAACGATAGTTTCTAGAGCAAGGGAAATTGGTGTTGACTCATTAGGGTCCTTTGATATATATATATATATATTCAACGAATAAGTCTTTAACCAACATTAACAAAGGAAAGTACTACGATATGCAAGCACAGTTGATGAAAACACCATTCCTTAATTATTTTTTATAAAATTAATTAATTCCTCAATCGTTTATACTGAATCACATACATTAAGCTGTTAAATCAAGGTGCTTATTTGACTGTTCATTAACTTCTTCAGCCAAGTGATCACCATCTCATGCATCTTGTATGTAATTACTGCGTTTCCTGGCTCATCTTTGGATCCGGTTGTTGTGAAATATATTGGCGAAGATCCTGCAAAATACCAAGACAAGTAATGAGAATCAAAATATATATATAATACTCCCTCCGTCCCAAATTAATTGCTTTTCTAGGACTTTTTAAAGTCAAATTGATTATTTTTAAAATTAATAATTAAACATATATAAATATATTTCTAAAATTATAAAAATTGAAATTAGTAATAAATTATATATACTTTCTTTTGGTTATAATATCTTTACCTATATGTTAGCAAAAATAATAAAAAAATTAGTTTTAAAAATAGTCAATTTGACTTTAAAAAGTCCTAGAAATGCAATTAATTTGGGACGGAGGGAATATATATTATATAACCAAAATATATAGTTATAACATGAACTCACCAAAAAATTCTCCCCGTCCTCGATCAATGTTAACGTTTTTGGCGGAAGAAACCCTAAATAAATATAACGTTTTACATCTTTGAAAGATCGAAACTGTTGCATTTCAGATCTTTCATGCTGATAGAACTGCATACAGAAGATAATTAATTTTGTAGATGTCATCTTTATAGCCACAAAATTATAACAACATGAAGAAGAAAAAAAATGAAAGAGGAGGTTAAGTCTAGCATTAGTGTGTAACAGTCACAATAATGTCATCTGCTATACATAGCTATAAATAATTGATCCATTGCAAACAATTGAAAAGGAAAGACCAGGCTTCCATGGTAGAGTCAGCCGTTCTTACGTTGATCAAATGGCCCAAAAATGCTCGCGAAGTAGACAACAATCAGTAAGCAACAACTTCTCAACATGTTTACAAAATAATTAAACTCTCATTTCTATTGTTTACTATGAATCAATGCTGATATATATATATATATATATAGCTGAGATTTACCTTATCATATCTCCCGCCAACGCGTTGCCGAGTTTCATATTTCCATCCCTTAAGCCTTTGCGCCAAAGGAAGCCAATATTTCTTCTTACACAAAGACGGAATACTTTCTGACAGGTTTCTTGTGACCTGTACATTAATTGTTGAAATGCTCTAAATTAATTTGTAAGTATATCATTAAAATTAGGACCTCTGCACCCAGAATACCAAAATAATAACTTAAAATACATTTTTCATACGAAATTAAAAAATTCAAACACTAGTCCTCTAATTGATTAAACATTAATTTAACCTAAAGTATAATTCTTATTCTGTAAGTGTCGACTCCAAACAAAATGTACTTGAACTATTTAATGAGCTAAAGTGCTTTTATATGAATTCCTAAGCTCTATATATAACAAGTCAGAAAACTTAGCAGATCAATTATTTTGACCTAGTTTCATCAGTTTGTCTCTAAACTCGCTAGATATATATATATATATATAATTAATTCGGAACCATATCATCATCCATGGGGGTTTTTTTTTTTTGGCTTCTCACTTCTCTAGACCTGAATTAATGTAAAACATATGTAGGTCAATTAGTACAGAAAGTGGATTGGATGAATAATTAATACCTCATCATTCAAGGGATCAGAACCATCAGGGAGAGTGAAGTCAAATGTCTCTGAAGTTCCCAATCTTTTTGTGGATGTTAGTGTTCTGCTCCTTGCCTTTGGTATTAACTCTGACGATAATGCCCCTGCTGTCTGCTGCTGCTGCTGCAATCATGTGTAGTAATTAATTATTATTTAATTAATTAAGTCATGATTCTCTATATAAACTTAATAATCTATGTACCACAAAACAGAAAAATTAGGTAGATCTCATATATAACGAAACATATACATGTACTGTAGGGTACTTATAAATTGTTTTCCCAAAATTTGTAAAATAAATTGGTAGCTAAATCTAATAAAATTTTGTTTATTTCACCTGATTTGGTGAGTCAATGTCATAGTCAAACTCGAATTCATAGAAGATGGGCACATCCACGAGCAGTACCCCCTTGGCCTTATAGGGCTTAGCGACCATTGGGGAGTCTTCGTCACTGGAAGAACTAGAGAAATTAGCAGACATTTTTTTTTCCCTTTCAGATAGATTGATCTAGAGACAGAAATATTAAATTAGATCGATCTAGGGGGAGAAATATTAAGTTACGAAATAAAAGAAAAAAGAAAAAAAGGGAGAACAGATGGATCGAATGCTTGATTATTGATGAATAATAACCAAGAGAGAAATGATGTAGTTGAGCAGTGTGTGCATATACATTTAGGTTGACTGATGGGGGTACGTTTTTATAGAGGCAACAAATTAGAGAATTAAATGCATGGATAGAGAAGAAGGAGCGGGAAAAAGGACAAACCTGTGTAGGTAACCAAATTAATGTTTTTGTACGTAATTAATTACGTTGAATAAGATTACGTACGCGTTTAATTTGTGGGTGGAAAATGCATCACCTGGATTAGCGTTTAATTGCAAGGGGTCCAGGACAATTTAATTTTATTAATTTACCACACAAATATATTCTCATAAGAAAATTAATTGTATAATTAATTATTATATCTAAAACACGTTTTTGTTTGTTTGTTTGTGCTTTTTCCCTGTAGTGAGTATATATAGTGACTGATTATAATCAAAATACCTGATGAAGATTGTGTTTTGGGTGTCATTAGCAATATATTATCCATCAAATCGATCTATAATTGAAAATTATGATGATAACGATAATTAATGTGTCCACAAAATAAATCTTATTTTAATATTTTGAAGTCAATTTGTGAAACTTTAAATTTTAAAATTAATGTGATTCATTTATTTTATGAAAAACATCAAAAAGTATAATTAATGCGTGATACTTTTTTTAATAGTTTATAACTAATTACTACGATAATATTAACTAAAAAAATCAAATAAACTAATACTCACATACTAATTTTTAAAAGTCAAAATTAGACTCTCTTTTTTTTGTGTAACGGAAGCATTATGCCTTAAATTATTTCCTTCCAATTATAACAGGTGGACCAATTTTGAGTTACACTGTTCACAAAATTTAATTTCAATTGTTCAAAAATAAATTAAAGGCTGTATTCTGCAACAAGGAGTAGTATACGTAGGCGCCATACCAAATGTGAATCCAGAAGACAGTGCAGTGTGTTATATTTCCACAACTGAACTAGATGCATATTTACCTGGTGCAATGAAATGAAAAGAACGTTAATGAGATATTGGTAATCTTAATATTAAACAACAAATATAAGGTTTTCATAGTCTGGAGTTCAAATTCTCCCTTTGGATAGACAAAAACATCTCCCACTTTTTAATTATTATTTCATCAGTAACCTATATATGTTATTTAACTAAAAAAAATTAATCCGTCATACAATACTGCGGTTAAAATTATAATGTAGAAAATTCTATCGGTACTTGTGTTAAAATTATATGGGGTCCACTAATATCGAAATAAACTTAATTATAAGAGTGATAATTTCAACCCATACAATGTTGACTTCACAAAATACAATCCGATATTGGACCATTTTTACGTAGTTGGATATATCACCACCCCAAATATAAGAATAAAATTAAAATATATTCTTTCCGTTACTTTTTTATTGACGTTTCAACAGAAAACTCGTAGATCGATAAAAAAGTACAATTAATGCTCTATCTAATTGATTATATTAAATATAAATTCTTGATATTATCCTTCTACAATTTATTGTATTTATTTTTTTTAAAAAAATGATATTATTTAATGTTTAGAAATTATATGGGAAAGTAAGCCATTAATTCTTTCTTAAAACAACAAATAAAAATGATCAAAAGACAAATAAAAAAAAACACAAAGAATACGTTATAATCTCTCCTCAAATTTAACAACCTTAATTTGCACAAAAA